>JAYESA010000015.1:97361552-97961552 GCA_036927795.1 Iris macrosiphon | reverse complement strand
AAAATTATGGGAAAATTCACATGAGCGAAAATATGTTTCTTTATGTGTCATGTCCAATGGTGTGGATACCTAAATGCTCTTTTGCATAAAAGAGTCCAACAATTGGAAAATTGCACAAAGATGAGAATTGGATGATGGGCACGTCTAGGATAAGGGTGTGGAATTTGTAGAAAGGCAGTGGCTAGTGTAGTGCTCCAATTATCGGAGCATGGTAAGGGCGCTAAGTGATATAATTATTGCAAAAATTAAATAAATATCGTGTTCTATCTCTAACTGGACTCAAGCTAACCTTAGTCTCACTAACTCAGCCAAGTAGGTCAAATTTTTGGGTGAGTGGTTCACAATCTGCCGAACTTAAAAAAATTTCATCTACCACCTAAGGCTATACATCTAGAAAAACTATTGCTCAAATTATTTAATCATGATTTTTAATCCTCAAAAGTTTAACACCAAACATATCACCTATGATATGCCCTTAACCAATTATAAAAGAGTCACTAAGTCATGTGATTAGCCTTATAGGGTATATCTAGTACTATCAGTGTCAACTTATACCAGCACGAGGTTTCGTCTTTCCGAAATAGGGGAAGACGGAGAGAAATAATAAAGAACTCAAGGTGAAGGTGACCGAATACAAGTACGAGGTTCAAAGAGGTTAAAGAATCGAAAAAAGAGTTGTCAGGACAGTTGTGGATTGAAATCCTATTTTTGGTAATTTCCTATTTACATGCTCGTATTAGTACAGTTATATAACCGATACGATGTGTCAGACATATCTAGGGGCAAGTATATATGTCTACTACCATATATCTCAATCCACGTAAAGTAGTCATGCGAAGAGCGAACCAAGCGCACTAAGGTTAGCTAGACCTTAATACACCGATTCTGACTAGGCAATTGTATCATTGTGTGCACCCAATAATACATATGCCATGAGCAAGCTCGATAAAAGAATAAGCTTGCAAAAACTAGGCTATAATAGCAGCATAAGTCAAGGTAGTACAACAAACATAAATACGCTGGATTATGATGAAAGAAGGTACATAACAATTCAAGTTCACAAAAGATAAGACTCCACAAACTCTACATTTGTCATATTAATTCCTTGTCTAAGTCGATGGTCGAGAAAGTAGGGGTATAGCCTCTAAGTTCTACAGTCTGGTGAAACATTATCTTCTTATGCTAGCACACAGTTAATGTCATTCAGCTACACTTCAATAATAGGGCAAAAGACTATGTGATACTATGTTGTGAGGTATACTACCCAACTTATAACAATAAACTAGTACTGTAATTATCTTAAACATACCGTAGAAACTCCTATTAAGGTCTACGAGAAGGGGTCTTGGTACTTATTAGGGTATCCTCTATACTAGGTTCAAACATTATGGTAAAACTTCTAACTAACTCTAGTAGTGTCTATACTACTCTCAAGTCTTCATAATACATCAAGGGGTAATGGTAAACCAATCTATAGAAAAGAAATTCTAGGGTTCCCTAGATATTCTAAACTTAGTGGTGTCTATATCCCCGTTGTATTCTTAATAGGTGTGCTACCATATTTTTCATCCTAATAATAGGGGTTCCTATATTCTAGCAGAAGGCTATACCCAAAGAACTATTAGGGAAGTACAGGAATCAAGCGGGATACAATTATCCAGATGGAATGGATTGGAAGAAGAGCGAATCATAGTCAATTATGGATGAGATCCTATACTCTATTCCTAGGTGCAGGCTTGTTCGGTACAATAACGTAACCGAGACAATATGCTCTCGACCTGCATGGGCCACCAAAAAAACATGTCATGCCCCAGTCCCAAAAATACGTAGGACTAGGACACGTAAGCATGCCAGCCGCATGGATATGGCAACTCCAATATATGGAAACCAAATCCACACGTACGCTGTAATATGAATATCAAATCCACAAGTGGTATAAACATCTGTCACAAGTCACAGGGTATAATCTAGATCTCATCCACGAAAATCAAATATGAATAAAATAACCAATGTCTATGAAACTAGATCTCAATAAGGAGTATCTAAGGATGATAGTTGGATGGAAACAAATCAACTACCAACTCAAATGGGAAAAGTAAATACAATATAAGTACAACACCATCAAACAATATAAGTACCAGCTATCAATCACGGCTCGAGAGAAGACGTCCACGAAGCATTTATAACCATCCAAATCTGCGCTCCTGCAAATACTCAAGAACAGGTACACCTGGCAGCGGACCAGGTCCTCAGAGGAACGTAACAAGATAAAGAAAATACGAACCAACTTGAATACAGTAAACATGCAAATAATTTAAAAATAAATAAGTACACTGTACAAGACAATCTATATGAATGCAAATGAGGACAACTTTTTGACGTATGGGCAAGGGTAGGCTACTCGATCTAATCCTCACAACCTCACGCTCGTCAGTGGACATCATCAGCCGACATACCGCGGGGGTAGCGACCCTCGGACTCCATCAATCGACATACCGCGGGGGTAGCAACCATCGGACACGACCCACCATAGTGCGTGCTAGTGACTACGGTGTTACCAGAGTGGTTAAAAGCCCATACGCTTAATGATTGTCCTCTATGATACTAAGTGTCAAGTGTGTGTCAACATCTCTAATATATAGTAATGACTGAAAGGAACTACACATGCAATAAATAAACAGAATAAAATAATTATACAGAAATATACTAAGCATGTAAAATACTGTAAATAACTTGGCAAGGTATCTTGCCTGGCAAGAAAGCTGCAAAATGTAGTGTCCCAATGCCAACACAAAGAGTCAGAAGCTACGGCCTCAGAATGAACGTCTCCGGATGCTGAAATAAATATCACCAACGTTCCCAGAATAAGCAAAATAGCTCAAAACCACTTCCCTTTCGTCTAATTTGGACACAGGGGCAAAACGATAATTTCGGGTAAAAGTGGGGTCCACATGTGGCCCACTTTGCACCAAAAAGCGTGCCAAGGGTAACAGTATCTAAATGGGATAAACTATAGGTTAAACAACTCTAAATGTCAATACGAACCCAACGGTATGTCCAAATATGGATTCCGATGGGCCGAACACAATTTTGTCCAAAAAGTCAACTATAGGGCCCGCCAATTGGCGATTTGGTCAACCGTCTCAGAATTGAGTGAAAATTGGGTCATAGGACCAGCACGTTACCACGAGTCCAGTGGCATAAGTTTTGTCGCAATCTGACAAGCGTACACAAAATATGCGCGAGTACCACAAAAGTTGTGACACGGGATGTGTCCGCGGATACGGCCTGATTCCGGCGCGCACACGCGTCCGAATCAGTCCCCACGAATTTTCACGTGTCCGGTTACGCTGCATGCACCATTCGGTACACTTGGTACCCGGCGGGGCGATCCTGTTTGGCGGAGAGCGCTCCGTTTTCCAACCTTTGGAATCCTGAAAAAAGTGGATTCGTGCGATTTTGTGACAAATTTAACTATGTCCACAGTAACTAATAGCATAGGGTTATTTAACAGAAAATAAACTAGGTCAAGTGTTCTACAGGTATCAAAAAGAATCACCGAATTCCGATCTCTGTGGTGGAAGATACAAACTCGGCAATATGGGTGGTCACCGCAGTTTTCTGCGATTCCAGAATTGGGTCTGCTCGCGCCCACTTTGGACGCTGTTTTTTGCCTAGGGGTACACGTTTTCCGAGGTTGGCTATAATAAAAATATGGAAGAGGGTTAAGGGGTGAGCATACCGGTGAAGACGGAACGGCGTTTGGTTGAGCGAGTCGACGGGAAACAATTTTGGAGCGAAGGTGCCTCGTGTGGGAATCCGCAATACGCGAGGTCGGAGTCGTCGGGATGGTTTGGATGGCTTGGGGGGCTTCTCTGGCTGCGGTGACGGCTCTAGATGAGAAAAGGGGGTCTGGATATTTAGGTTAGGGTTTTTGAGAGCTATATATATATATATATATATATATATATATATATATTTAAGATAGGAAGAGAGAGGGTGAGGATCGGTTTCGGCAAAAGGGGGGGAAAGAATAGGCTTGCTATGCAAATAGGGGCGGTCCCTGGGAGTAGAAATTACTAAATTTGCTGGAAGGGGGCGTTGGTCTCAGCAACTAATGCTAAGGAGTTGCAAGTAGTTTGCTAAGAAAAAGTAGTTGCTTTGTTATTATCATTATTATTATTATTATTATTATTATTATTATATTTATTAGTAAAGCTTTATTTAATTATTTTTTTTCTTTCTTTCCTTTTCCTTTCTAAATATATATATACATATATATATTTGTGTATACATATATATTATATATATATACTCATAAGAAAATTCATGAATTAGAATAATGCACACCATTAGGCTAGCAACAGCTCAAGGGGTCTCCTACATGGAATAAAGTTCAAAAAATTCCTGATGGTCTCATAAGTCATCTAAGTGCCCGAACACCTAAAATAAAAATTATTAAAAATCTATTTCTCCTATTTAGCACATAATTACCATAATTTAAATTAATAATTAATAAATAAAGGGTGTATACGATTTTTAGGAAGGGGGTTTTACAAACATACTCTGAGTCAACCTTAGTCAACCCTCTAGCGTCGTGCCCCTGTGAGTTGTAGCTGAGACTGAGTCTAGGTGTGGATGTGTGTCGTATCCCTGTCTGGCGTAGAATAGATTATTGATTATTGGTTTGTATCTCATCTCTATGTACTGCGGGACCTGAGGACTTGGACGCGGTACCGGATCCCAGTCATCAGCAGCCGCACGCAGGCAAGTGTATCTTGCCACCCTGTATTTCAGTTACAGATATTGATTATTTTGTTATGTACATTGTGCACGTATTTATGTTGACGTTCGGTACTTCGCGTCCGGTTCACAACCGGGTGAAGACGTACGTCGTAACATCATAGGAAGATCGTTGGATGATTCGTAGCATCTCGATATGCGTACCTAAGTTTATCGACACCCCAGGACACACTCATACACTATAATCGTGCCAGATTCCTGTATCCTGATACTGACATCATGATCAGAGACTGGAACGACCTTAGGGTCGCGTCTGTTGAGTTATTTCCGTGTGTCGAGACTGTTAGATAGAGGTTCAGGTTCAGCGCACCATCGTTGACCGTTTGGGAAGGGGAAAATAGTTACTAGACGTTTGGGCTACTCTGCACACGCTTATATATGTATATGTAGTGATCATGTATTATAGTGTGGTGGTATCACCCGTGTGTCTCTATGCTCGGAGCTACGGTACGACCCATTTGTCTCTGTGTTCGGAGCTACGGTTTTATTTTAGAAAGCCCACGCGTCGAACGTTGTCTTTAAACTGTGTCACACTTGTTTGGTTATGATAGAGTACCCTGTTGTTGCACTTGTACTTTCTGTTTACTTGGCATGTTATATTTCTGTACCTTGTTACGTCCCTCTGAGGACCTGGTTCCCTGCCAGTTTTGTAGTATAGATGATTATGGAGCATTTGGAGTTGTTATTGGAGTCGCATATCTTGCGAGCATGGTACCAGGTACTCATATCTTATCTACCGGCATTATGGTTATTGTACATTGATTATTCATCTGCTGTTGTAGCCTAGTATTTATAGACTCATACTTCTTCTCGAGTCTATTCGAGTTAGTGTGTTATTGGGCGGCCGACTCTAGCACATATAGATCTTTCTTGTATACTTCTGTATATTGTGGATTGAGACATAGAGGTTTATATTTATGGGATATCTAGTTAGTGCCATTTATATTTTTACAGCTTATACATATTCAAGTCAGACCAGAGTCTGGTCGAATGCGTATCTGGCGTGTCACAGATTCCTGGTCCTACGTATTTTGGGACTGGGGCGTGACATATTTTTATGGTGGCCCATACATGTCCGAATTAAATCGTCTTGGTCACTTGACTGTGCCAAGCGAGCCTGCAAATTAGGAATAGGTATTATGCTTGTTGAATAGGATCTCAATCCATAATCGATTTTTAAAACTCTCTTCATATGTGATTATCGCCCTTGGACTTCCAATTTGCAATCATTCAATCTTTGTCGATATCGCTATCCTTGTTTCTCGTCCCCTATTGTTCGAGAAGACGAATGCTTATGACTGATGATTTCCCTCCAGAAGAAGATCGAAGACCAGACGGCAGAAGACAGAATTCGTATACCTTTCTAGGAGAGAATATTACCCTATCAGGATAGATTGAAGGGTTCTTAAGATTCTAGAACTAGTATGGATGGGTAGCAAGGGAATTGGAGCCAGTAGTACCCTAGTTGTACTTGAGATAGCAGTGACCTTGGGAGTACGGAGAGCTAGAAGGATTGTTGATCATGACCTAGAATAATTCATGTGAATGCATAGCCTAATGATGGAAACTAGTGGTTGTATATGATAGTAATACCAGGAATGATCTTATAGACTAGAGGAGATAAAATTTCAAGCTCTCACTTGGAAGATGATGATCCAATACCAGAAATTTTAGTATGTGCTTGGGAGACATCATTATTATAATTGCACTATGTGACTTGGCAAGATGAATAATGAAAAGAAGAAATTCAAGGAATAGAATTTTTAGGGAAAACTTTGAGGAGAAGATAATTATACATTAGGCAAGGAAATTTTTTCTTTCGAGGATTGATGTTGGAAACAGAACGGGAGAAATTATTTTGAGGTTTAGTCTAGGCTATGACCTTATCCTAGACATGGATTGGTGGAGCCAATACCACGCGACGCGAGATTATCGACGTGATTACATTATTTATGACCACCAGATTACCCTGAGTTTGAGTTACTTCAGGGAGCCCGGGAGCATGGTGCCCATCTACCTTAGAGGCACACATTGTAGAAGGGGAACCAGTGTACCCCGCATTATACCAGAGTTTGAGGATGTGGTTCTAGAGAATCTTTTTGGCCTATCACCTGACAGAGAGATAGAATTTGCTATAGAGTTGACTCCAAGAGCGGAGCCAATTATTTTCCCGTCTTCAGACTAGCACCGAAAGAGTTGGTTGAGTTGAAGGTCCATAGTAGAGGATCACTTAGACAAGAGTTTCAGTCGGGCTAGTGTTTCTCCAAGGAGGATACCCATCTAAATTATGCCAAAGAAAGACGGGACAGTACATTTGAATCAGCTAAGTGGCACATGTATTCTCGAAGATCGATCTCAGATCCAGCTATCATCAGATCTAGGTACGGAGAGAGGACATTCCTAAGATGACTTTCCAGACGAAGTATGGATACTATGAGTTATAGTCATGCTGTTGGTTTAACCAATGTGCCAACAGTATTTATGAGCTTGAGGAATAATATTTTCCACCAATACTTGGATAAGTTCGTGGAGGTAGTTATCGACAACATCTTGGTATATTTCAAGAGTCAGGAGGAGCATTAGAGACATCTCATGATCGTGTTGGAGATGTTGAGACAGAAAGGCTGTACGCCGAGCTCCGTAAATATGAGTTATGTTCAGATAGAATAGATAGTCGACGCATCAGGACAACTGAGAGTTCATGAGAAGGACTATCTGACGCATAGTCTAGAGCTAGCTGCAGTGATATTTGCACTAAAGCTATGGCGACACTACCTTTATGGAGAGCGTGTTAAGATTTATACAAAATGCAAAAGTCTGAAAGTATGTCTACACGCAGATGGAGCTCAACATAAGATAGAGGTACTGGCTAGAATTTATGATAGATTATAAATTCGAGTTGCAGTACCACCCTGGCAAAGCGAATGTAGTTTACGACTCATCGCCAGTTGTTAGGGGATTTTTAGGAACTCAAGATTGAGATTATATTGCCAGGTATGGGTGAACAGATGGCCAGTCTCAAGGTTCAGTCCATATTTATTGAGAGGATCAAGGCAGCCTTGCCTATAGATACGAGATTTAGACGATTGCGAGAAAGGACAGAGGCCGACATACAAACAAGACTCAAGATTCTTGGAGACGGAACATTAAGGTATGGAGATCGCCTATACGTTCCGAGTGGCGAGCTACGCCAGAAGTTGATGACCGAGGCACATAGCTCGACTTATTCAATTCATTTCAGGGGTACGAAGATGTACCGAGACTTGAGGCAGCATTTCTGGTGGCATGGGATGAAGAGAGAAATTGCAAGATTCGGTGCGAAATGTTTAGTTTGTCAGCAAATCAAGGCTGAACGTCAGAGGGCTGCAGGATTATTGCAGCTGCTTCCCATTCCCGAGTGGAAGTGGGAACACATTAACATGGACTTCGTCACAGGATTTCCGCGGAGCCCAAGCGGGAAGGATGCAGTTTGGGTTGTCATAGACAAGACTCACCAAGTCTGCACATTTCTTGCCCTTCAGAGTTGGGCAATCCACGGAGATTTTAGATGACATGTATATGAGGCAGATAGTACGATTACATGGAGTTCCTGTTAGTATCGTATCGGATCGTGATTCCAGAATTCACGTCGCATTCTTGGCGGAGTATGCAGGAGAGCCAAGGAACACGTCCCAAGTCTAGCACCGCATATCATCCACAGACTGATGGTCAGTCGGAGCGCACGATACAGATATTAGAGGATATGTTGAGAGCGTGCATTATTAATTTTGGAGGATCTTGGGAGGACCATCTACACTTGGTGGAATTCTTCTACAATAATAGCTACCAGGCTAGCATACAGATGACACCTTATGAGGCACTATATGGCAGGAAGTGTAGGTCACCAGTATATTGGAGTGACGTGGGAGAGCGTCAGATACTTGGTCCATAGTTGGTGACACAGACAGTAGAGAAAGTCAAGCAGATTCAGAGCCACCTGAGTGCAGCACAGGACAGGCAGAAATATTGGGCAGATGCGCACCGCAGACCATTAGAGTTCAAGGAAGGTGACCATGTATTTTTGAGGATATCGCTTACTCGTAGTACCATCAGCTTCGGAGGCAGAGGCAAGCTGAGTCCGAGGTACATCGGGCCTTTTTGACATTTTGGAACGAGTTGGCGAAGTGACTTACCGTCTTGCATTGCCTCCATCATTAGAAGGAGTGCATGACGTATTTTATGTATCACAGCTGAGGAGATATGTCGCAGACCCTAGCCACGTGCTTGATCATTCGAAGATTATAGTCGGACCCAGCCTATCTTACGTAGAGCAGCCAGTTGAGATCCTCGATCGCAGCGAGAAGACTTTGAGAGGGCAGACGATTCGACTGGTCAGAGTGGCATGGAAGCACCATTCACCAGGCGAGCCTACTTAGGAGCGCGAGGATTCTATTCGGCAGCGATTCCCGTACTTATTTGAGGAGCAAGGTACGAATTTATGTACGGCATTTGATTACTAGTTGTTTTTAAATTCTCTTAGCTATTATCGTGCTTTACTTTTAATTTCGGGGATAAAATTTTTCTAAGTTGGGAAGAATATAAACCCCCTCGATTTATTCTATAGATAGTCAGGTTTGGACTTGGAAAATTTTGGATTTAGCAGCAGATGTTGAGGTTTAGAGTGGAGTTAAGTTTGTCTGGTATTTTAATTCATTTAATTAAACCCTTGGCGTGCCCTATCATTGCTAAATTATTCAAAGCCTAATATCAGCCCATAAATTCCATCGGACTATTGTACTTCTGACTTGACTCGCCAATCTAGGCACTGGACTTTTCCGTCACTCAAAATCAAATCTGTTGTGCCCTAAATTAATTGCACAATTTCCCGTATCCTAAAATCCATATTTAATTCCGTGTCGGGCACCTGTGTCGTTATCCTCATTTTTGAGATACCAACTTAACCCGTTGAGCCGGACCAACTAAAGGGTCCAAGACTGACTCCAAGCCCGCACCATTTTTGACCTTTGCGTCATTTCCGGATTTTGACCCCAAGTGCCCCTATTTAATTTAAAAGTGCGGGACACTTTAATTCTATTTAAATCGAGGATACCAATTTTGCCAAATCCTATTTTAATCCCTAATTAATCCCGATGGCCATTAAGTTAAACCCGGGCCAAACCCCCAACACCCCCTCGCCATGCGAATAATCAACCGTAATTTTCTCCACAATTTTTGCGTCATTTTATGTGTTCGTGCAATTTCCCGAATTTAAGGGGCTTAGATGCAATTTATTAAAATAGGTGTCCTAACCTCATTGGTCTAGGCCAAATGGAGAAGCCCCCTCTCCTTTGACTAAGTCAAGCCTCCCTCTCCCTTTCATTTGGATGAAGAAATTTACTTCTCCATATGTAATCACATCCACTCATTTGAAATGGGCAAATCCTGACCACACATTCCCACATCACCTCCCATATTTAATGTCTACATCACATCCCTTCCCCCAAGGCCGGCCCTAATCCCCATATTTGGGAAACCCCACCCCCTCTCTCTCCTTCTTCTCCTACACTACAAACCGTAGGAATTTCTCCTCCCATTTTCTTCTTCTTTTTCTTCTTCTTCTTCTTCTTCTTCTTCTTCTTCTTCTTCTTCCTTTCACCTACTCCTTCTTCCTTCCTCCTCCTTACTTAGCGAACCTACACCCGGCGGAGATCAACTCCGGCCAGCTGATCCTCCAGGACCGCCTCGGCTACGACCAGCCCAGCAAGGTCGTCGAGTGGCTCATCAAGGCCGCCGCCTCCGCCAATGTCGGAGCCTCCATCCCCGACTTCATCGCCACGAGCTTCTCCCCGCACCTCTTCACAGCCGCCACAGTAGGCCATTACCGCTACCCCCATACTCCGCTGCACCACCACCCGATGGTGATCCACCCCGCGGCTGACTTGCCCCGGTAGTGCAGCGCACCGCCCTCAGCCCCACTGTGCACAGTGCAGCTCCCCGCACTGCCTACTGCCGTCATAAGCCTTCGGCTCCGGTCTGCAGCACCCCCCTGACTCGCTCCGGCCAGCATCACGTTGCTCCGATCGACTTCCCCTGCCGATCCCTCCACAGCAGCTCCACCCCGATCCGGCCTGAGCTGCTCCTCCGAGCTCCGACGGTCGAGTCTTCTCCACCACGAGGCTGCGCCACTACTCCAGCGGACCACTGAATACTCCGAACGATCCCCCATCAACGCCACCACTGCTACCATCGGCTGCCACAACTCCGGCCAGCGAACCGGCAGCTCCGGCCTCACTCGCCATTTCCATCCAGTTTATATGCCACTACATCGTCTTCATCTTCTCCGATGGGCTTTACTACTTGCACTCCGGAACTGCCACGGGCATCACCCATCGCGACGTCAGCTCGACGAGAAATTTCATCGCCAAGGTGATCACTTCCCCAGCTCTATGTATAACCTATTCTTGGACATTACTTTTGGTTCACATGTAACCTAGTTAGGGTTAAGGTTTAAGAGGTTTAAAGGATGGATATGAAATTCAGGGTTTATTACATGGTTTAAGAGGTAAATTATTGGTCCTCAGAGGGACATAACAAGGTACAAAAATACAACATGCCAAGTAAACAGAAAGTACAAGTGCAACAACAGGGTACTCTAGCACATATAGCTCTTTCTTGTATACTTTTGTACATTGTGTGTTATAGGACGGCTGACTCTAGCACATATAGCTCTTTCTTGTATACTTCTATACATTATGGATTGAGACATAGAGGTTTACATTTATGGGATATCTAGTTAGTGCCCTTTATATTTTTACAGCTTATACGTATTCGAGTCAGACCAGAGTCTGGTCGAATTCGTAGCTGGCATGTGTTTGTGATATTAAACGAAAGAATGAAGATGTATTCAATATGGGGTTTACACAGAACCCGCTTTCTTTGGTTTACAAACAAACTTGTACAGTTTGATCCTATACGAGGATATGGGAGTACAATTTATTTAATCTGGGTAAATATTGCTATAGGTGTCTGATCTGCAGTCGATCACTTTAGCCCTTGGACCACACGATGTTGAAGAAGTGCCATAGAAGACAGGAAGCAGCTTCGAAGGTTGCAGGAGAGGGTGGATGCACGATGCCAAAGTCGTTGATCCCTACTCTTTGCCTGAGCTCCGGGTGCTCTCTCTCTCTCTCTCTCTCTCTCTCTCTCTCTCGGGTTTTCTTAACCAATTTTTTCCACCTTGTTCCTCATTGATAGAGGTCTCTATTTATAGAGTTTTAGTGACAGTGACCACTCCGTCGGTGTAACAACCGAGGAGTGGAAAGTACAGCACCCTTTTATACAACGGTTAAAGTAACCAATGCCTGCGTATAGATGATCTTTTGAATGAGCGTGTGACACGGGTCCAACTAAGGGACACAACGCGTACAATTGCTACGAAGATCACGGCGTAAAAGCCACGTAGATAGGTATCCATTGTGTAGAAGAGGTTGGCATAGAAGCCAAATATCTGTCACCATGGCATAGAAGCCAAATAGTTATCAAACCGGCATAGAAGCCGAACAGGCGTAGAAGCCGAATAGGCGTAGAAGCCGAGTGGTCGTAGAGGCCGAACAGGCATAGAAGCCGAGTGGTCGTAGAGGCCGAACAGGCATAGAAGCCGAAGGGTCGTAGAGGCCGAACAGGCATAGAAGCCGAAGGGGCACAGGGGCCGAGCAGGCATAGAAGCCGAAGGGGCACAATCGCTGAATGGGCGTAGAAGCTGCCGCGTACCGTGCCACAGTGCTGATATGGACGTCTTAGCCAGAATTACGGCTTTTGAAGATATAATCAAATCTCTTACATTAAATGCCGAGATTTGCCACCATCCTGTGCATTAAATATGGAGGCGTATTCTTTGACGGTCTGCAACCCTTTCTGCGTATCAGTCGCAAAGATGTGCCACGAGAAACTGTCACCGCTCTGTGCATTAGGCGAAGAGACGTGCCTCAAACCCCGTACGGAGTGCAGCTTTTGGCGTAGCAGGCGGTTTATCTACTGCAGAACGTAAACAGCTCGCATTTTGCCTGTGTAAAACAAGGCAGCGTATCCCTTCGTGCTTGAAAAAGTATTTTACGCGAAGGGGATGGCGATATTTGACAGCCTGGGTGGCAGTGCAGTGCCATCATTATAGCCGTCGCTTGGGTAGTCGAGCCGTATCCCTTTGCCAGAAGTCCAGACGTCAGGTTTATTGCAGGCTCTGACAGGTTCATTGCAGGATCTGACAGGTTCACTTCGAGGAATATGAAGCATCTTTTGTATACCTCAATGCTGCGTATGAAAGGGGAGGAGTTTTACGCCCTGGAGGCGATGAAGCACCCTGTTTACGCTGAAGCGGCTTGGACGTACTGCCTTACGCGGATGGTCCTTTGAGCTTTTATGTTTCACGCTCTGTTCTAGCGGAAAAGGCTCTGTTGCACGCTTGATGGCTCTTAAGGCCTCTGCCTATGCTGCTCTGTACCGATATGCCGCGTAGTCATCCGGCATATTTTTTATGCTTCTACAAGACCCCCTTCAAAGCTTTGAAATTCCTCGGAAGTTGGAATGCTTTGAATGAAGCATGAACCGCACCTCGTGACTCGAAACGTTTCTGAATGGAGCGTTGAAACGGTCGATGCCGACTTTATGGCAGATTTATTGGGGACCGGTGTGACCCCTTTTCGTCTATAAAAAGGCTGGGGGAGTTAGCCTGTTCTTCCCACATTTTTATCACCACGCAGAGATGATTGCCGGAGTTCGCCGGGTCGATTTAAGGAAGAAGGAGATCATGTTCTTCCAGCGTGTAAGGAGCCGAAAAAGACAACGTCTTCGAGCAAGTGTCTACTGCAACGATGGATCATGGAAGGATATCTTAGCCTCCCTTGCTCGGGATAATCAGCAGCTTTGTATGGCGTTGCCCCAGGAGAGAGGAAGGGTCGTCTTTGACCACACAGCTTGCAAGTGCTGTCTTCTCCTGTTACCTCCGGTGGTGAGAGCAGCGACTAGCTCTGACCTCGGGCATTGAGTTGGGTGGAATATCTCAACTCAATCTATCACGGCGCACGGAGTATAGGATATGAAAGCCCCAACTCTGTCGTTCTCTCGCCGGTGATCATTGCCATGTCAGTCAGTTGGCTGGAACTGACTGACTGCCGAAGAAGATGGATGAAGAATTGAAGCCCAGCGAGAACCTGTCAGAACAGCTTCTGGGCAATCTTCAGACGATGATGGAGAAACCCTCCTGTCGACGGAGTTTCCCTCAGTTGTAATCATGAAAATGAAAAAAAAACCCTTGTAGATTGGATTTCCCTCATATGTAATCATGACTTTAATCTTTAATAAAATTGTCTTGCTTCTTCATATGATCATCTTGCCATACGTTGCTGTAAAGTCTGAATATGTGTAGCTTCGACACGTCTGAATCTTTACGCCGACTCTGATAGAAATAGTGCTAGGTCCTGTTCTATACGCATAGCGAATAGTCCGCAGAACGCGGTAGAGCATTTTGAATATTTTTAGAACTGTCCTGTTGCTAGGACTGAGGAACCGCGTAGAGCTCTGAACTTCTGATGAACAGAATTTTTGTTCAGACTTCGTCTTCAAGAATGACTTCCCAAAAAATCCCTTAGAACAGGGTCGAGAAATGGCTTCTAACTGAGTTGCCATCTTTTGATAGACGAGATATTCAGACTTGAGTCTGGATGAACCTCCAATTGACCCGAGAAGAGCAATTTCTTAATGTTTGAACTCTTGTATGCTTTGGGTACTTGGGATATATTGAGGTCAAGAAGGAGTATCTTCTGTGTGAACTCCTGTAATCGACCGCCTTGAGTTCGGATATGCGGAAAGTCAGATATCCGTAGCGTAGATGAGCTGAAAATCTTGAGTTCGTAGGCCTGTTGAGCGTAGAAAGCCACAGAGCGTGAGATCATCGATTTGGAGCTGCTGAGCGTGAAGTCATAGGTTTGTAGCCTCTCGAGCGTAAAAGCTACCGAGCACAAAGGCATCCGGGCATAAAACTATAGACTGATAGCTTGCGAGCATAGAACCGTAGATCTGTTGTTGTCGGGCGTAGAAAGCTCCTTAGCGTAGAACTGTAGATTTGTAGCCTGTGAATGAAAGAAATCTTCCGAGCGTAGAGGTTGCGGATCTGTTGCCTCCGAGCGTAAACTTAGCGCTACCGAACGTGAGATCAATGATTTGGTACCTGCTGAGTGTAAAAAGTCGTAGGTTTGTAGCCTCTCGAGCATAAAAGCTACCGAGCACAAAGGCATCCGGGCATAAAACCATAGACTGATAGCTTGCGAGCATAGAACCGTAGATCTGTTGCTGTCGGGCGTAAAAAGCTCCTTAGCGTAGAACTGTAGATTTGTAGCCTGTGAATGAAAGAAATCTTCCGAGCGTAGAGGTTGCGGATCTGTTGCCTCCGAGCGTAAACTAAGCGCTACCGAGCATGAGATCATCGATTTGGTACCTGCTGAGCGTAAAAAGTCGTAGGTTTGTAGCCTCTCGAGCATAAAAGCTACGAGCACAAAGACATCCGGGCGTAAAACCATAGACTTGTAGCTTGCGAGCGTAAAACCATAGATCTGTTGCTGTCGAGCGTAGAAAGCTCCTTAGCATAGGAACCGTTGACCTACTTTTGAACGAAAAACTCTTCGAATTTGCTGACTGTCCGTCTTTCGAGAGTAGCGGGCTGACGTAGTACCCAATCATAACCAAATATTTAATTTGTGAGATTCGGTTGGGGTTTCGAGGAGCCGCCTGAGGATTCGAGGAGTCGACCCGAACTCTATATATATCCCGAGCTTCTGGAGAGAGAAACTTTTTATCCGTCTTCTGCGAGAGAGAGCTTTGATCGTTTGAGTTTTTTCCCCTCGTACTTTCTCCGAGCACTCCAGGTTTCCAGTAATGGCGCTGAAGCAAACCCTCTCCACCAAGGGAAAGAGCATAGGCTCTTCTTCTCGTGCTTCTGCCCCGGCGAGAGAGTCTTCGATCGGGCGATGCGAACTTCCTTCTGAGCGAAGGATCTTGCCGACGAGTAGCGCACCCGGTCTTAGAGGTATAGCCATCGAAAATGACAAAAAACGACGAAAAATCCTTCGCATACGTTGAACGTGACCGTGCTAGGTCATCTTCTGTGCTGATAGCCTCTTTGAGGAAGATGACGCACGGAGATGTTTTTATCTTTTACGCCCATATTTCTAATGTGTCAGCGTAAAAACTCCATGTCTTCGTAGTTAAAAAGCTCTTGCTGTCGAAGACTTGGTGTATACTGTAAAATTTTAGTTTTACACTTTGGATGGGACCTCCAGCGTAATAACTAGAATTTTAGTAGTCTTGCGTAAAGCACGGACCGTATACCGTCAATTACGCTTTCGGGATATGACTCCTGGCGTAGGATGACCAAATTTCGTACAGTCTTGGCGTAAAGCACCGACTGTCGCTTCTTGGTCTTTATGTTGCAAGGTTCGTAAATGACGTATTTTTCTTGCATTTTTTGCAGTCGACTTGCATGAGTCTCCACTGGCCGAGGTGATGGGATCCGCTGCTAGGATGCTGCACTCGAACTACTTGGAGGATCTGTCGCACGTGCCATTTCCTATCTTCGGACCCCAGTATCCCGAAGGGAGGGGGATCTTGATATCGGCTCAGGGTGAGCGAATGCTACTGAGCATGATCAACGGGGAGCCCCTAACATACATAGATGGGGAGCAGTACATCAAGCCGGCCTTCCTCTTTGGGGACATGATAGACAAGCAGTCCCAAACGAAGCCCAAGAGAGAACCCTGGGTTTTCCCTGCCGAGAGCGTGGTCTTGTATCTGCCCACGATGCCGAGAGATTATCCGATCTCGGCTTTCTTCCATGCCACACATCGCAGGAGGATGTCGTGGATGCTGACTCCTGATCTTCACGGGAAGCCGAGAAAGATTTTTCATCTGAAAGGAGCCGACCGGGGGTCGTTCGTCAGCAGCCCCACTGGCGTCGTGACGTTGTTCAGGGGACTGTGCCCGGGCAGCGTCCCGAGTGAAGACAGTTCAGTGATCCAGCCGGTACAATTGTCGACTTTCTGTAATGACTTCATGGTGCGAGGGGGGGTATACCCCAAGGAGAATCCTCGGTGCAATGGGTGGATCACCCTAACAAATCTCCGATGGTCCTGCCTAGTTGACTGGGCTTTGAAGCATTTTCGGAAAGAGCTGGAAATCATCGGACTGTATGCCGCCGTGAGCGTGACGAGTGTTGGGTTGCCTCCCAACCCTAACCTCTTTTTGGCGCTGATGGAGCGATACATTTCGCTCATCGGGACCTTCACCACTCCACTGGGGGAGTTGGGGTTGGCCCTCCACGAAATGGAAGCGATCTCGAGACTGCCGATGGGGGATACCCCGTATGAAGAGTATGTTCCTACCAACCGAGAGTTGGAGGACTCGGATCCTCGGGTTGTGGAGGTGTATCAGGAGCTGATGTGCCACTACCTCGCGTGCACTGCCTTTTATAATGAGCCTTCTGACTTGGCTCACACCACTAAGTGGATGTCCTACCTCTTCTTCCACCGGGCCAGGGCCGTCAAGTAGGTGAAGGTTTCGGGGGACAAGCATGAGCCCGTGAACTGTTTGGCCATGCTCAGTGCCGAGGTCGTTGAGGACCTTATGGAGGAGGCCAACGCTCCAGACCAGTTTCTCAATGACGGGGTAGGAAAGTACCCTGAAGGCACTAAGGCCTATAGTTACTTGAGGCGCTGCCGCAGGCCTTTGTCTGAGGAAGCCAACCTGGCCAGCTTTCTCTTCTTATGGCTGCGTCGAGTAGTGGTGCCTGGCACCGCGTCCGCGGACCGCATTCATCGGAACATCCTATGGCCCGCTGTCCGTCTGGTGTTCGGGGCAAGGCTAGGCTTGCTTCCTGCCATGGTGTGCCGTATACAGGCTGGACTGCGAGCCATGACTGACGGGTTGCTCGTCGATGAAGCTCGGCGTAAGAGTTTTCCCCGGGTGGAATTACCATACCTGTACTTGATGGGATGGTTAATTCTTTACAACCCCTGGGTGATGTCTCCCGGTCCTGGTAGTAGCGTGGGGGGTAGTTTCTTGCTGAACTACAAGGGCTCTCTCTGGAACGTGACCACAGTCGTGGACTGTCGGCTGGCGCTGAGCCTTGGTCATTGTTGGAAGCTCCTCTGCACCGTCCCTTCCGTACATCGTAATCAGTCGGGGATTAGACTCGAGGATTTAGGCGGAAAAAAGATCAATCTTTCCCCGGAAGCCTTTAATTGGTTGGTCTGCATCAGACCCTCCCATTTGCTGTACAGAAGCGAGGATCATTGCTTCTTCGAGCCTTACTTGCCAGTCGGTTCGCGAGGCAGTTTGGGTACGATCAGCTGCACGTGGGCAATGCCATCACCAGCTTCAGGTCCCGGGGCGGACTCTTTGATGGAGCCAGGGGGTGGCGGTACTTCATCATGGGCTGCACGGGAGCAATCTTCATTGTGTTGGTCGCCACCCTCTCCACGGAGCTGCGCATCCTCCATTCGTATGCTCAGTTCTACGTGGCGATCAACACCCTCCATCGCGACTTTGACATTCTTGGAAGCTTCAGGGTGCCTTCCTCCAAGCCCGGGGGAAGAATCGAAGTCCCCTCGGTTTTATTTGACGAGGGCGAGGAGTCCGCCATTCCGGATGAGCCTCTGGTGTCGGTGCCGAGGTGTGAAGTGCCTCCGCCTGCGGGGGCATTGGCTATCTCAGGGAAGCGAAGGGCTTCTGTCTCGAAGCAAACTTCCCCTCGCAAGAGGAAGAAGAAGACGGCTGATCGCCCTCTCCGAATTCCTGGCATTGAGGCTCCTAGAGAGGAACCTGCTGCCTCTCCTGTTGGGGATGTCCCTTTGATTGGAGGTTCCCCGTCTCTCGGAAAGGGACCCTCAGTTTCGGCCGGCGGTGTCGGAGAACTCCTGCTTGAGGCTGCCGTTGCTGCCACTGCCTCCGGTAGTGGAATGAAATCGCCCGCGTGGCCGAGGCAAATGGAAGAATCTTCCTCTAGACCAGCAACGGACATGATAGAATATGACCTAACTAGCTTCGTTGTGGAAGTAGTTTTGTCAGAATTGGGATTCCAGCTATATTCCACCCTGGGGTAGAGGAGGTTAAGCATAGTACCTCTTCAGGAATTTACCGTTGATAGGAGCCATTAATAGGTCTCCATTAGGCTGGGCTAACCTGTAAGCGCCATTCGAGAACATTGTCTCGATCACATAAGGGCCTTCCCACTTGGGCTGAAATTTCCCTTTTACTCCTGTGAGTGAGAATCATTGGCCTTCTAACGGCTAAGACTAGCTCGCCGATGTAGAAGCATGAAAAATACGCTGGGAGGATCTACACAGCCTGTTGATGCAGAGCAGCGTAAACAGAGGCCCTCAGAGCCATCAAACATGCAACAGAGCTTTCTCCGCTAAAGAAACACACAGCATGAAGTATAAAGCTCAAAGGACCATCCGCGTAAGTGCAGTACGTCTAGGCCACTCCAGCGTAAGATAGAGTTCTTCATCGCCTCCATGGCGTAAAACTCAGCCACTCTCAAAGCAGCATTAATGCGTACGAGGAACGCTTCATTTTCCCCGAAATGAACCTGTCAAGTCACGCAGTGAACCTGGCCTCTGACTCCTGACAAAAAGTGCTGTACGGCTACCCAGACGACGGCTGTAAACGATGGCAGACCCCTAGGGACGCGCCAACAGTATAATGGCGGATCTCGGTATTTAATGCAGAGGATTTGGTTAAAATATCACCAAACCGTCGGTTACCAAAGTCCCCCCAGCGTAAACCGCTCTTTCGCGTACAAGGGAATACGCCGCCTTGTTTTACACAGGCAAACATGAGCTGTTTTACGCTCCGCAGTAGACAAACCGCCTGCCACGTCAAAAGCTACACTTCGTACAGGGCCCGAGGCACGTCTCTACGTCAAATTGCATAGAGCGGTGACAGTTTCCCTCAAGACACGTCTCTGCGACGGATGCACAGAAGGGCTGCAGACCTTCAAAACACGTCTCCGTATTTAATGCACAGGATGGTGGCAAATCTCTGTAAGAGATTTGATTACACCTTCAAAAGCCGTAATTCTGGCGAAGACGTCCACATCAACACTCTGGCACGGTACGCAGCGGCTTCTACGCCCATCCAGGATCTATGCTCATTCGGCTTCAAATGCCCACTCAGTCTCTACGACCATTCGGCTTCTATGCCTGTTCGACTTCTATGCCTGTTCGGCTTCTATGCCCATTCGGCTTCTACGCCTGTTCGGCTTCTATGCCTATTTTGGCTTCTACGCCAGGGGTGACAGTCATTTGGCTTCTACGCCAACCTCTTCTACACAAGGGATACCTACCTACGTGGCTTCTACACCGTGATCTTCGCAGCAGATATACGCATTTTGTCCCCTTAGTTGGACACGTGTCACATGCTCACTCAAAAGGTCATTTATACGCAGGCATTGGTTATTTTAACCGCTGTATAAAAGGGTGCTGTACTGTCCACTCCTCGGTTATTACACCAACGGAGTGGTCACTGTCACCAAAACTCTATAAATAGAGACCCCTATCAATGGGGAACAAGGTCGACAATTTGGAAGATCGAACCAGGTCGGAGAATTGGTAAAAAAAGAGAAAGAGAGAGAGAGAGAGAAGGAGAAGGAGAGAAGAGTCCGGAGCTCAGGCAAAGAGTAGGGGTCGACGGCTCTGGCACCGTGCATCCACCCTCCTTCGCAGCCTTCAAAGCCGCTACCCGTCTTCCATGGCACTTCTTCAACATCGTGTAGTCCAAGGGATAAAGTGATCGACTGCAGATCAGACACCTATAGCAATTTATACCCAGATTAAATAAATTATACTCCCGTATCCTCGTATAGGATCGAATTGTACAAGTTTGTTTGTAAACCAAAGGGCACGGGTCTCGTATAAACCCTGTCATTGAAATACACTTTTATTCTTTCGTTTAATACCACAAACAAGATGGCGACTCTGCTGGGGACGTCTTTCTCTTCTGACGAGGAAGTAATTGCTCAACACGATGCGGTATCCGTGGGATCCGTAAAGAAAATACTGGTCGTCCAATTCGACCAGTCTGCCTATGAAGACATGCTTTGGACTGGGGGTAGCTCTCACTCTCTCTCCGTCCGAGACAACAGGAAGCTGCGCAAAGTGTGGATGCCCAAGACATCCTCCGCCGTTCCTGTGGACTCTCCGATCTCTCCGATCTCTCCGACCAATGAGGTGGTAGCATCGCTCCCTCCGTGCCCCGCAAGTAAAATTCAGTCTCCCGCTACGCGCGGTACAGACAAAACTTCGGGCAAAGCCTCAGCGCTAACCCAGGAGTATCCACTACGCTTTACGCACAGAAATCAGTCTCCCGCTACGCGCGGTACAGACAAAACTTCGGGCAAAGCCTCAGCGCTAACCCAGGAGTACCCACTGCGCTTTACGCGCCGAAATCAGTCTCCCGCTACGCACGGTACAGACCAAACTTCTGGTGATGCCTCAGCGCCAGGACAGACAATATCTGACCTCTACAAGGAACCAGATGAACGCCGTGATTTCCGCGAAGGGAAACAGGCAGCGGAATACTCGACTCCTCGGCCGTTACGCCAGCGAAGGAGCAATCTGCCCACCCTCCGGATTACGCGGGAAGCCGACGGCCAGCTGAGGACCCCTTCAGCCTTACGCCACTCTGAGCGAATCTCCAATTTACGCCAGGCACAGTCCCCCGGCGTAAAACAAGCTCAGATTGCGGAAAGACACCCCCCCAGAGGATTATCCGCCGCCCAGATGGCGAACCTGTTGTATACAGGTGGTATAGGAAAAACTGGGGTGCCCGGTCTCCGTGTACCCGCTGATAGGGATAGAAGATACAAGCCTTCGTCTTCCTCTTCGGCAAATCCCCTTGACCTGCGTACCCGTCTAATCCAAAAAGACAAAGACAGGAGCCGTAAACAGGTTTTAGAACCCCTGACCATCAAACGTGGGGAGATCGTATGGGAAGATGCATCAACATCTAATGTCATCATGATGTATGAACCATATGAAGATGATACCTTTATTGTCCCTCCCACCCACGGCGATCAGCATCCAATCTTCAAACACAAGCAGAACGGTCCGGTTGAACAGGAAGAATTCCGCGAGCCTGAGAGTGGGAAAATACAAATCCACAGGTATAGCCCACAAGCTTTGAAGATTATACAGAACATGGGTTATGATCTGAAATCAAAGCAAGGCCTCAACTATGGAAAGGGTAGACGAACACCATTGTAGGGTAATTCTCGCCATCAGCAAGCTCGTTTCGGATTGGGATATGCTGCTAATCCCAAAACTTCAAAATCTAATCATGTACGACCAGAGACAACTCCTGCTGAATCAGCTTCTACGACCAGGGACCCCAGCGTGTCTGGAGGTAACTCGCCTCGACGAAACAAAGCAGCGTCCAAGGCTAGGGGCAGAATGTCCACAGGATCCGAAGATGGCGCAACAACGGCTATCTTCCCGGAAGACCGTGAAACTCAGGCATCAAAAGCCCCACGACCAAAAGGAACTTTCTCCTTCAAAGAAGATGACATAATTGAAATTTTCAATATATTAAGGAAGGAACGTAAGCTCCAGCTACCCGACGTCAGATATCCTGAGAACGCCGGCAGAGTCGATGACCCAGATTATTGCCTCTTCCATCGGTACACTCATCACCCTACGAAGGCCTGCTATGTGCTAAAAAGGAGAATCTGGAATTAATCGATGCCAAGGTCATCACTCTGCGTCTATGAAAAAAAAAAAGGAACGGTCACTACGGCAGAGTAGCAGATATGTGCCTCCCTCCCCGATGGAGTCACAATCACAAAGTTTGTCATGTTCATATCACCTCTGAATAAACTCTCGACCATCAATTATCATGTCCATATTACCTCTGATATCGATTGTCGTCTACACTTAATATTCGTATTTAAATTCTAAAGTACGCCAGTAGTGTTAAGTCCACACAAAAAATTGCCATGTCCATATTACCTCTGAGCAGATACGTGCCTCCCTCCCCGATGGAGTCACAATCACAAAGTTTGTCATGTTCATATCACCTCTGAATAAACTCTCGACCATCAACTATCATGTCCATATTACCTCTGATATCGATTATCGTCTACACTTAACATTCGTACTTAAATTCTAAAGTACGCCAGTAGTGTTAAGTCCACAAAAAATTGCCATGTCCATATTACCTCTGAGCAGATATGTGCCTCCCTCCCCGATGGAGTCACAATCACAAAGTTTGTCATGTTCATATCACCTCTGAATAAACTCTCGACCATCAATTATCATGTCCATATTACCTCTGATATTGATTGTCGTCTACACTTAACATTCGTACTTAAATTCTAAAGTACGCCAGTAGTGTTAAGTCCACAAAAAATTGCCATGTCCATATTACCTCTGAGCAGATATGTGCCTCCCTCCCTGATGGAGTCACAATCACAAAGTTTGTCATGTTCATATTACCTCTGAATAAACTTTCGATCATCAATTATCATGTCCATATTACCTCTGATATCGATTGTCGTCTACACTTAACATTCGTAATTAAATTCTAAAGTACGCCAGTAATATTAAGTCCACAAAAATTGCCATGTCCATATCACCTCTGAGCAAGTATATAGACCACTCCCCATGACGAAGTAGAACCAATAGCACAAAAATTCTTGGAAGCTATAAACTCCTACCGTCCGTATGTCTGGGAAGTGGCATCATCGTCCAACGTCGTCACGACATATGGGCCATACGAGGATTCTATCTTCATTGTCCCGCCTACCTGCAGCAGCCAGCGTTCGATAATCTTCGGCCGCATGCGCAATCAACCGACTGCCCAGGAAGATCCTTTCGACAACGATACTGGGAGAATGTAGGTTCACCGATACAGCACTCAAGCGCTGAAGATCATGCAAAACATGGGCTATGACTTAAAGCGAAAGCCAGGCCTCAACTACGGAAGAGGCAGACGAACGCCGCCGCACGACAACACCCGCTATCAACAGACCCGTTTCGGATTAGGATATGCCACCGCCCTTGCGACTTCTAAGTCAGAGGAGGACATCTCTTCCTCCTCCCAGAATGGCTCATCGCCCCCCGACTCACCTGATGCTCTCGAACAAATACTATCAGTAAATATGGTGGTGACAGATCCCTCAGGAGCAGATGAGCAGGATTCGGAGCCATTTGAGAATGACTCTTGGGCTCAGCAAATGGATACACAGTAGGAATTCTGCTTCGAGCAAAGAGAACCTCCCACCAAAGACGAAGTTATCCAAATCGATGTTGGGGTGAACTTTCGCCGAAGCCAATATTTATCAGTAACAACCTTCCCCCAGCTGAAAGGGAAGAAGTTATACAGCTGATAAAGGAATACATCGACGTCTTTGCATGGAATTATGAGGACATGCCAGGCCTGGACCCAAAAGTAGCTACTCACAAGCTCAATATATTGACCGATTCGAAGCCAGTAAAGCAGCACCAACGCCGGTTCCGCCCAGATATGATGGACGCCATCGAAGCTGAAGTCAAGAAGTTGATAGCCTGCAGTTTTGTTCGGGAAGAACAACATCCCAACTGGGTCGCCAATGTTGTCCCAGTCATGAAGAAAAATGGAAAGGTACGTATCTGCATCGATTATCGAGATCTGAATGTGGCCTGCCCCAAGGATGAATTCCCTCTTCCTATCACGGACATTATGATCGACAACACCTGCGGCTTTGAACGCATGTCTTTCATGGACGGGTTCTCAGGGTACAATCAGATCAAGATGCATCCTGAAGACGAGAAGCACACCGCCTTCCGAACACCATTGGGAGTATATTGCTACACGGTCATGCCCTTCGGATTGAAGAACGCCGGGGCTACATACCAACGAGCTATGAGTAACATATTCCATGAGCATTTATGCAAAATAGTGGAATGTTACGTGGACGATATAGCCGTCAAGAGCTGCCTCAAAGGTGATCACATTCAAGACCTGAGGACGGTATTCGAGTTAATGCGCCAACATCAACTCAAGATGAACCCTACGAAGTCCTTTCTGGGTGTATCTAGTGGCAAATTCCTGGGATTTGTCATTACCGCCAAAGACATCCAAGTGGACCCGGATAAAGTCCAGGCAATCGTAGAAATGCGACCGCCCCATAATCTGAGGGAACTCAGGGGATTTCAAGGACGTCTGGCTTACATCCGGTGATTCATATCCAACCTCTCGGGGAGATGTCATCCCTTCTCTCATCTCATGAAGAAAGGTGTATCCTTCGTATGGGACGAAACCTGCCAGCAAGCGTTCGGAGATATCAAGCGCTACCTCACCAGTCCACCAGTTCTGGTGCCTCCCGTTATGGGAAAACCGTTCTTGCTGTACGTCCGAGCAATGGATCATTCGCTAGGAGCTCTTCTCACACAGAAGAACGATGTAGGGCATGAACAGGCTATCTACTACCTCAGCAGGATGATGGTCGGAGCCGAACACCGGTACAACCCAGTGGAGAAAGAATGCTTGGCTCTGATATTCGCTATCCAAAAGATGCGGCACTACATCACCGGCCAGACTATCCACATCATCTCCAGGATTAACCCTCTTCGAGTACTGATGAGCAAGCCGAGTGTTCTTAATTCCCGACTCGTAACTTGGGCGATGCTGTTAACACCATATGACATGGTATACGTACCACAGAAGTCCATCAAAGGCCAAGCGCTGGCCGACTTCCTAGCTGCTCACCCGATCCCGGAGGCCTCCAAATTATATGAAGACATTCCCGACGAAGTTACAGAATATAATTCTGCAATGAAAGGTGACGCATGGCAACTGTTCTTCGATGGCGCCTCCAGAACCGGTCCTAAGGGAAACATCGTTTCGGGAGTGGGAGTCGTCCTGGTCGCCCCTGATCAGCTCGTCATCTACCGAGCATATTCTCTTAGCGAGCCCTGCTCCAACAATGTGGCGGAGTACAACGCTCTACTAATAGGGCTCCAAGTTGCTAAAGAGCTGGGGATAGAGTCCCTGGAAGCTTTCGGTGATTCTCTGCTTATCGTCAATCAAGTCAGGGGAATATATGAAGTCCGGAATCCAGACCTCATCCCCTATCACCAAGCGGCGGTCGAGATAGCCATGACATTCAAGGAGTTCTTTCTAGAGCATGTACCTCGATCTCAGAATCTGGAAGCTGATGCCCTAGCCAGTCTAGCGGCAGATTTAGCTACTCTCGTAAGAAGGCAGGATTCGGTAATCCTTCTTAACAGAGACTTGTTCTGTGTGAAGAACAGCTGTCACATAGAACGCAGCTACGCTGTCAACACCGATCCTCCTACGAGAGATTGGACAAGTCCCTTCATAGATTTTGTGGCATACGGAATCTTGCCGGAGGACCCCAAAGAAGCAGTATCCGTCAAGAGACGATCACTACGCTTCTACTTCGATGCATCTTCACAAAGCCTATATCGTCGGACCTACGACGGATTACTATTGAGATGCCTCTCTAACAACGAAGCACAACAGATTATCCGTGAAGCTCACGACGGCGTGTGCGGAGCGCATCAACCCGGTCCTAAGCTACTGGATCGCATCAGGAGAATGGGCTATTACTGGCCTACTATGATCGCAGATGCAATACGGTATGCAAGACATTGCAGAGCCTGTCAGGTTCATGCAGACTTCATACATCAACCGTCCGAACATCTACATCCCACGGTTGCATCCTGGCCTTTCGAAGCATGGGGTATGGATATCATCGGTCCTATTCACCCGTCTTCTTCCAGGGGTCACCTGTTCATACTGGCCAGCACGGATTACTTCTCCAAATGGGCAGAGGTAATCCCTCTCGCTGAGGTAAAGGCATCTAATGTGATCATCTTCATCAAGTATCACGTCATTTATCGCTTTAGGGTACCCCGGAGGATAATTCACGACAATGGGCCTCAGTTCATCAGCCAAGCGTTTCATCGGTTTTGCGATAAAAGTCGAATACACAATATTGCCTCTACGGCATACTATCCAGCTGCTAATGGTTTGGCAGAAGCTTTCAACAAAACCATTATCAAACTCTTGAAAAAATTTGTCTCTTCAAACAAAAGAGACTGGAACGAGAAGCTGGGCGAATGTCTCTGGGCATACCGCACAACGGTACGGACGCCGACAGGCTGCACCCCGTTCTCGCTGGTCTACGGGAGCGAAGCGGTTCTCCCCATTGAAATCCAGATCCTGTCGCTCAGGATAGCCGTAACTAATAAGCTAAATCGAGAAAAGAATGACCTGTTAAGGCTCCAAGAGCTGGAAGGATTAGACGAGAAATGCCTCCAAGCTCAACAGCACATCGCGCTCTACCAAGCACGCATTTCCAGAGCTTTCAATCATAAAGTGAAGGAAAGGGTATTCAAAGTCGGTGAGCTAGTTCTAGCCGTAAGAAGGCCGATGATTCTTACTCACAGAAGTAAAGGCAAATTCCAGCCAAAGTGGGAAGGCCCTTATGTGATCGAGACAATGTTCTCGAATGGCGCTTACAGGTTAGCCCAGCCTAACGGAGACCTGTTAATGGCTCCTATCAATGGTAAATTCCTGAAGAGGTACTATGCTTAATCTCTCCCGCTCGAGTGGAATATAGCGAGGATCTCGATTCTGACAAAACTACTTCCAGAACGCAATTAGTTGGGTTACACTCTATCATGTCCGTAAGGCCTCTGAATAGATGTCCCGCTAAAAGGTTATCGAGAGTTTATCATGTCCATACTACCTCTAATATTACTCTCGCCTAAAAACTGTCATTTATATTCTGAAATGACGGGTCCACAAAAGTCAGAAAGGAGTCACCTTTATTTATTCCCAAAAGGGATGCAGAATTACATCTAGGCAAGCAAAAAGGGAAAGGATACATCATAATGGCGGAGTAGTCAGATGGCGAATCAGCCGCTCCAGTGCAGCTATCCTCTCATTCCTAAGAGCCAAGGCGTCGGCGCGAGCCTGCTCCAGCCGTGCCTCGGGAGTGTTCGTAAGGGTCAGATCGGCCTTCGCCCGAAGACAGCCCGTACGAGCAGCTTCTGCACGGTCCAAATCCTGTCGTGCTGCGCTCAGACGACCAGCTGCTACCTCTAGACCCGCCAGCGACTGAGAAGCCCACTCCTCTGCCCGAGCAAGTTTTTTCTTCAGCTTGGAGACCCTCGCCGCATTCCCTTCATGCTCGGATCGACACTGCATCTCAACAGCAAGAGCCTCTTCCACGACAGCTTTTCTCCTATCCATCTCCTGCTTATGCTTCTGGATGGAGTTGTCTAGGCCTTCCAGCTTTGTAGCAAGCCGCGCAGTCATGAGGTCGAACTGAGCCTGGACATCAGCATCGAGGCTGCCCTGAGTCAGCTGCGAGTATTCGGTAATGGGTTGCTCTAACCCATTAACCACCGCCTCCAGGGCGTCAGCTACCCCAGAATCGCCGAGCTCCCTGATGACCCCGATCGAAGCAACAGAAGTCTTCTTCAGGCGCTTGAAATCTAGACTCTTCGCTAACACCATTGATATCATCATTTTCAAACCGGTGTAGAAGAGGCTGGTATGTTGCTCGGTCAACGCAACTAGATCCGACTGGGCGCCGGGAGCGGCCGCAATATCAGCAAGTCCCTCTCCAGGGATAATTGCAGACGAGGTGGCCACAGGCGTCGCATCGACGCATGGCACGACCGAAGAAGGTGCGGCAACGGCGGTCGAAGTCATCGCCACACTCACAAGAGGCAAGGTCACGACGATGGGTTCGTCCTCCTCTTGAGGTGACAAAACTACTCCAGGCGTACTGGCCCCCGAAGCCACTTCCTCATCGAAGTCGGACGCCTCCGTATCATCGTCAGAAGCCCGAGCGGAGCCAGAATGCGCTTCAATGCTATACTCCCCGTGGGCGCTATCCCCTGAAAAGAGGACAAGAAAGTTAATATCAGTATGATGATAATCTTTCTAAAGGAAGACATAAAGACGACATTTACCCGGAGCCAACGGCATATACGACGCATCCACACCCGAGGTAGCTAAACCATGCCTTAATGATGCAATGCGAACCGTCATACCTGGAGAAGGAGGTGGGCCGACCGACATCACCAAGAGTTCCGTCAAGCCTCCACCGAGACGCGGTCGAGGTTCATCAGCTTGAATCTCGCCAGACGTGCTCGCTTACACGACGGGAGTTTTTTTCCCTGCTGACCTCGGGAAAGATTCTCCCATCTGCCTCGGCCACAAAGGTCCCAGTGAGCAGAATGTACCGCTCCATCAGCGCCAGGAACAAGTTAGGGTTCGGAGGCAACCCGACGCTCATCGCACTCACAGCGGCATATAGCCCAATGACCTCCAGCTCTCTCCGGAAGTGCTTCAAGGCCCAACCCACTAGGCATGTCCATCGGGAGTTTGTTGGGGCGATCCACCCATTACATCGAGGATTCTCCTTGGGATATACCCCGCCTTGTCCCATGAAATCATTGCAGAAGGTCGATAATTGGACCGGCTGGATCACCGAGCTATCTTCACTCGGGACACTACCCGGGCACAGTCCCCGAAACAATGTCACAAAGCCGGAAGGGCGACTAACAAACGACCCCCGGTCAGCTCCTTTGAGATGAAAGATCTTCCCCGGCTTACCGTGAAGATCAGGAGTCAGCATCCACGACATCTTCCTGGGATGTGTCGCATGGAAGAAGGCCGAGATGGGATAATACCTCGGCATCGTTGGCAAATACAAAACCAAATTCTCGGCAGAGAAAACCCAGGGCTCCCTCTTGGGCCTCGTCTGGGACTGTTTGTCAATCATGTCCCCAAAGAGGAAAGCCGGCTTTATGTACTGCTCCCTGTCTACGTAGGTCAGGGGCTCGCCATTAATCATGCTCAGCAGCGTCCGCTCGCCCTGAACCGATATCAGAAACCCCCTTCCCTCAGGATACTGGGGTTCAAAGATGGGAAATGCCACGTGGGACAGATCCTCCAGGTAGTTCGAGTGCAACATCTCAACAGCGGAGCCCATCACCTCGGCCAGTGGAGACTCGCCCAGATCAACTACAAAAGTGCAAGAGAAATATGTCATTACAAATCTTGCACAAACGTACAGACCAAGGAAACGACAGTCTGTGCTCTACGCAGGATCGTAACCATTTGGTTATTTTACGCCGAAAGTCCCCTCCACAAGCGTAAAACTCAAATTTTACGATATACGCCAACTTTCGGTAGCCAGAGCTTTTATGCTCAGGGCTACAAAAATATGGAGTCTTTACGCTGGCACATTAGAAATATGGACGTAAAAGATGAAAACGCCTCCGTGCATCATCTTCCTCCAAAGAGGCTATCAGCACAGAAGACAACCTAGCGCGGTCACGTTCAACGTGTGCGAAAGATTTTTTTTTGTCGTTTTTGTCACCCCAAAGGCTCTACCTCTAAGGCCGGGTGCGCTACTCGTCGGCGGGATACTTTGCTCGGAGGGAAGCTCGCCTTGCCCGACCGGAGACTCCCTCGCTGGGGCAGAAGAATGAGAGGAAGAACCTATGCTCTTTCCCTTAGCGGAGGGGGTTTGTTTCGGCACCATTTCTGAAAGACTCGAAGTGCTCGGAGAAGGAACGAAGAAAAACTCGAACAGTCGAAAGCTCTCTTTCGCAGAAGACAGATAAAAAGTTTTTCTCTCAAAAACTTGGGGTATATATAGTCCGGGTTGACTCCTCGAATCCTCAAACGAACTCCTCGAGACCCTAACCAAATCTCGCAGATTGGTTATGATTGGATGCTACGTCAGCCCACTACCCTTGGAAGACGGACAGTCAGCGAATTCGAAAGATTTTTCGTGCAAAACGGTTCAGCAGGTTCTACGCTAAAAGAGCTTTCTACGCTCGACAGCAACGGATCTACGGTTTTTTACGCTCGCAAGCTACAAGTCTATATTTTTACGCCCGGATGCCTTTGTGCTCGGTAGCTTTTATGCTCGAGAGGCCACAAAACTATGACTTTACGCTCAGCAGATAACAAATCATCGATCTCACGCTCGGTGGCGCTCAGTTTACGCTCAGAGGCAACAGATCCGCAAACTTCACGCTCGAAGAAACTTTCTTTTCAGGAGCTACAAATCAAACAGTTCTACGCTAAAGGAGCTTTCTACGCTCGACGGCTACGAATCTACAACTTTACGTTCGACAGCTATAAGTCTATGGTTTTATGCCCGGATGCCTTTGTGCTCGGTAGCTTTTATGCTCGAGAGGCAACAAACCTACGACTTCACGCTCAGAAACCACAAGTCTACGATTTCACGCTCGATGGTGTTCTACGCTCACAAGCTACAGATCTCCAGTCCTATGCTAAAGGAGCTTTCTACGCTCGATGGCCACGAATCTACAGCTTTACGTTCGACAGCTATAAGTCTATGGTTTTATGCCCGGATGCCTTTGTGCTCGGTAGCTTTTATGCTCGAGAGGCAACAAACCTACGACTTCACGCTCAGGAACCACAAGTCTACGATTCTGCGCTCGATGGTGTTCTACGCCCAGAGGTTACAGACTGATGATTTCGCGCTCCACGACTTTCCGCATATTCGAAACAGTCCCCAAAGCGGTCAATTGCAAAGAGTTCGACACAGAAGATACTCGTTCTTGACCCAAAGCATCCCAAGTACCCGAAGCATACAGAGTTCAAACATTAAGAAATTACTCTTCTCGGGTCCAAAATTGGAGGTTCATCCAGACTCCAGTCTGAATATCTCGTCTATCAAAAGATGGCAACTCAGTTAGACAGCCATTTCTCGACCCTGTTCCAAGGGATTTCTCGAGAAGTCATTCTTGAAGACGAAGTCTGAATAAAAAATTCTATTTATCAGAAGTTCAGAGCTCTACGCGGTCCCTAAGTCCTAGCAACAGGACAGTTCTAAAAATATTTAAAATGCTCTACAGCGTTCTATGGACAATTCGCTATGCGTAAAGGACAGGGCCTAATACTCTTTCTATCAGAGTCGGCGTAAAGATTCAGACGTGTTGAAGCTACACATATCCAGACTTCACAGTAACATATGGCAAGACGATCATATGAAGAAGAAGACAATTTTATTAAAATCAAAATCATGATTACATATGAGGGAAATTCAATCTACAAGGGTTTTTCTCTATTTCTCATGATTACATCTGAGGGAAACTCCGTCTACAAAAGGAGATACCCCCTCATCGTCTGAAGGCCGCCCTCGGAATCTGTTCTGACAGGTTCCCGCATTGGTGGTCTTCCTCTTCTTCCCATAAAATGATCAGTGGCGGGAGAACACAGAGTTGGGGCTCGCATAAATTATGCAGACCCCATGCTCCGTGCGCCGTAACAGATTGAGTTGAGATATTTTACTCAACTCAATGCCCGAGGACAGAGCTAATCGCTGCTCTCACTCCCGGAGGTAACTGGAGAAGGCACCACTTGCAAGCAGCGTGGTGAAATACGATTCTTCGTCTCTCCCGAAGAACCACCATACAAAGTTGCTGATTATCCCGAGCAAGGGAGGCTAAGATATCCTTCCATGATCCATCGTTGCAGTGGATATTTGCTCGAAGATGCCATCTTTTTCGGCTCCCTACATGCTGGAAGAACATGATCTCCTTCTTCCTCAGGTCGACCCGACGAACTCCGGCGATCATCTCTGCATGGTGATGGGAATATGGTAAGAACAGGTTCACCCCCCAGCCTTTTTATAGGCAAAAGAGATCACAGCGGTCCCCAATAAATCTGCCATAAAGTCCGTATCGACCGTTTCAGCGCTCCATTCAGAAATGTTTCGAGTTACGAGGGGTCGTTCATGCTTCATTCAAAGCGTTTCAAATTCCGAGGAATTTAAAAGCTTTGAAGGGGGTCTTGTAGAAGCATAAAAAATACGCTGGGAGGATCTACATAGCCTCTTGATGCACAGCAGCGTAAACAGAGGCCTTCAGAGCCATCAAACATGCAACAGAGCTTTCTTCGCTAAAGAAACACACAGCATGAAGTATAAAGCTCAAAGGACCATCCGCGTAAGTGCAGTACGTCCAGGCCGCTGCAGCGTAAGATAGAGTTCTTCATCGCCTCCATGGCGTAAAACTCAGCCGCTCTCAAAGCAGCGTTAATGCGTACGAGGAATGCTTCGTTTTCCCCAAAATGAACCTGTCAAGTCACGCAGTGAACCTGGCCTCTGACTCCTGACAAAAAGTGCTGCACGGCTACCCAGACGACGGCTAGAAACGATGGCAGACCCCTCGGGACGCGCCCACAGTATAATGGCATATCTCGGTATTTAATGCAGAGGATTTGGTTAAAATATCACCAAACCGTCGGTTACCAAAGTCCCCCCAGCGTAAACCGCTCTTTCACGTACAAGGAAATACGCCGCCTTATTTTACACAGGCAAACATGAGCTGTTTTATGCTCCACAGTAGACAAACCGCCTGCCACGTCAAAAGCTACACTTCGTACAGGGCCCGAGGCACGTCTCTACGTCAAATTGCACAGAGCGGTGACAGTTTCCCTCAAGACACGTCTCTGCGACGGATGCACAGAAGGGCTGCAGACCTTCAAAACACGTCTCCGCATTTAATGTACAGGATGGTGGCAAATCTCTGTAAGAGATTTGATTACACCTTCGAAAGCCGTAATTCCGACAAAGACGTCCATATCAACACTCTGGCACGGTACGCAGCGGCTTCTATGCCCATCCAGGATCTGTGCTCATTCGGCTTCAAACTCCCACTCAGTCTCTACGACCATTCGGCTTCTATTCATGTTCGGCTTCTATGCCTGTTCGGCTTCTATGCCCATTCGGCTTCTACGCCTGTTCGGTTTCTATGCCTATTTTGGCTTCTACGCCAGGGGTGACAGTCATTTGGCTTCTACACCAACCTCTTCTACACAAGGGATACCTACCTACGTAGCTTCTACGCCATGATCTTCGCAGCAGATATACGCGTTTTGTCCCCTTAGTTGGATACGTGTCACATGCTCACTCAAAAGGTTATTTATGCGCAGGCATTGGTTATTTTAACCGTTGTGTAAAAGGGTGCTGTACTGTCCACTCCTCGGTTGTTACACCAACGGAGTGGTTACTGTCACCAAAACTCTATAAATAGAGACCCCTATCAATGGGGAACAAGGTCGACAATTTGGAAGATCGAACCAGGTCGAAGAATTGGTAAAAAGAGAGAGAGAGAGAGAGAGAGAGAGAGAGAGAGAAGGAGAAGGAGAGAAGAGTCCGGAGCTCAGGCAAAGAGTAGGGGTCGACGGCTCTGGCACCGTGCATCCACCCTCCTTCGCAGCCTTCGAAGCCGCTACCCGTCTTCCACAGCACTTCTTCAACATCGTGTAGTCCAAGGGCTAAAGTGATCGACTGCAGATCAGACACCTATAGCAATTTATACCCAGATTAAATAAATTGTACTCCCGCATCCTCGTATAGGATTGAATTGTACAAGTTTGTTTGTAAACCAAAGGGCACGGGTCTCGTATAAACCCTGTCATTGAAATACACTTTCATTCTTTCGTTTAATACCACAAACAGCCGACCTTGAACACTCTTTCCTTTACTTTATGATTGAAAGCTCTGAAAATGCGTGCTTGGTAGAGCGCGATGCGCTGTTGAGCTTGGAGGCGTTTCTCGTCTAATCCTTCAAGCTCCTGAAGCCTTAACAGGTCATTCTTTTCTTGGGTCAGCTCTTTAGTCACGGCTATCCTGAGCGACGGGATCTAGACTTCGATGGAAAGAACTGCTTCGCTCCCGTAGACCAGTAAAAAGGGGGTACAACCTGTCGGCGTCCGTACCGTCGTGCGGTATGCCCAGAGACATTCGCCCAGTTTCTCGTTCCAGTCTCTTTTGTTCGAAGAGACGAACTTCTTCAGGAGTTTGATAATGGTTTTGTTGAAAGCTTCCGCCAAACCATTAACAGCTGGATAATATACCGTTGAGGCAATATTACGTATTCGATTTTTATCGCAAAATCGATAAAACGCTTGGCTGATGAACTGAGGCCCATTGTCATGGATTATCCTTCGGAGAATCCCAAAGCGATAAATGACGTGATGCTTGATGAAGCTGATTACGTCAGACGCCTTTACCTCGGCCAGAGGGATCGCCTCTGCCCATTTGGAAAAGTAATCCGTGATGGCCAGTATGAACCGGTGGCCTCTAGAAGAAGACGGGTGAATAGGACCTATGATATCCAAACCCCATGCTTCGAAGGGCCAGGATACAACCGTAGGATGTAGATATTCAGACGATTAATGTATGAAGTCTGCATGAACCTGACAGGCTCTGCATTATCTTGCATAGCTGATCGCGTCTGTGATCATAGTGGGCCAGTAATAGCCTATTCTTCTGACAGGATCCTGTAGCTTAGGACCGGGCTGATGCACTCCGCATACGCCCTCATGAGCTTCCCGGATAATCTGCTGCGCTTCGTCGCTTGAGAGATATCTTAATAGCAGTCCGTCGTAAGTCCGACGATATAGGCATTATGAAGATGCATCGAAGTAGAAGCGTAATGATCGTCTTTTGACGGATATTGCTTCTTTGGGGTCCTCTGGCAAGATTCCGTATGCGACAAAATCTATGAAGAGACTTCTCCAGTCTCTCCCGGGGGCTCCGTGTTCACAGGGTAGCTGCATTCTATGTGAAAGTTGTTCTTCACGCAGAATAAATCTCTGTTAAGAAGGATTACCGAATCCTGCCTTCTTATAGGAGTGGCTAAATCCGCAGCTAGACTGGCTAGGGCATCAGCTTCCAGATTCTGGGATCGAGGTACATGCTCTAGGAAGAACCCTTTGAATGTCATGGCTATCTCGACCGTTGCTTGGTGATAGGGGATGAGGTCTGGATTCCGGACTTCATATATTCCTCGGACTTGATTGACGATAAGCAGAGAATCACCAAAAGCTTCCAGGGACTCGACCCCCAGCTCTTTAGCGACTTGGAGTCCAATTAACAGGGCATTGTATTCTGCCACATTGTTGGAGCATGGTTCGTTAAGAGAATATGCCCGGTAGATGACGAGTTTATCAGGAGTGACTAGGACGATTCCTACCCCTGAAACCACGTTTCCCTAGGGACCAGTCCTGGAGGTGCCGTCGAAGAACAGTTGCCATGCGTCACCTTCCATTGCGGAATTACATTCTGCAACTTCGTCGGAAATGTCTTCGTATAATTTGGAGGCCTCCGGGATCAGATGAGCAGCTAGGAAGTCGGCCAGCGCTTGGCCTTTGATGGACTTTTGCGGTACGTATACCATGTCATATGGTGTTAACAGCATCGCCCAAGTTGTGAGTCGGGCATTAAGAACACTCGGCTTGCTCATTAGTACTCGAAGAGGGTTGATCCTGGAGATGATGTGGATAGTCTGGCCGGCGACGTAGTGCCACGTCTTTTGGATAGCGAACATCAAAGCCAAGCATTCTTTCTCCACTGGGTTGTACCGGTGTTCGGCTCCGACCATCATCCTGCTGAGGTAGTAGATAGCATGTTCATGACCCATGTCGTTCTTCTGTGCGAGAAGAGCTCCTAGTGAATGATCCATCGCTCAAACGTACAGCAAGAATGGTCTTCCCATGACGGGAGGCACCAGAACTGGCGGACTGGTGAGGTAGTACTTGATATCTCCGAACGCTTGCTGACAGGCTTCATCCCACACGAAGGATACACCTTTCTTCATGAGATGAGAAATGGGCTGACATCTTCCCGAGAGGTTGGATATGAATCGCCGGATCTAAGCCAGACGGCCTTGAAATCCCCGGAGTTCCCTCAGATTACGGGGCGGTAGCATTTCCACGATTGCCTGGACTTTGTCAGGGTCCACCTGGATGCCTTTAGCGGTAATGACAAACCCCAGAAATTTGCCACTAGATACACCCAGAAAGGACTTCGTAGGGTTCATCTTGAGTTGATGTTGGCGCATTAACTCGAATACCGTCCTCAAGTCTTGAATGTGATCATTCTTGAGGCGACTCTTGACGGCTATGTCATCTACGTAACATTCTACTGTTTTGCGTAAATGCTAATGGAATATGTTACTCATAGCCCATTGGTATGTAGCCCCGGCGTTCTTCAATCCGAAGGGCATGACCGTAGAGCAATATACTCCCAACGGGGTACGGAAGGCAGTGTGCTTCTCGTCTTCAGGATGCATCTTGATCTGATTGTATCCTGAGAATCCGTCCATGAAAGACATGCGTTCGAAGCCGCAGGTATTGTCGATCATGATGTCCGTGATAGGAAGGGGGAATTCATCCTTGGGGCAGGCCGCATTCAGATCTCGGTAGTCGATGCAGATACGTACCTTCCCATTTTTCTTTATGACTGGGACAACATTGGCGACCCAGTCGGGATGTTGTTCTTCCCGGATGAAACCACAGGCTATCAGCTTCTTGACTTCAGCTTCAATGGCGTCCATTATGTCCGGGCAGAACCGACGTTGGTGCTGCTTCATAGGCTTCGAGTCGGTCAATATATTGAGCTTATGAGTAGCTACCTTCGGGTCAAGGCCCGGCATGTCCCCATAATCCCATGCAAAGACGTCGACGTATTCCTTTATCAGCTGTATGATTTCTTCCCATTCAGCTGGGCAAAGATTGTTACTGATAAATATCGTCTTTGGCGAAAGTTCACCCCCAACATCGATTTGGATAACTTCGTCTTTGGTGGGAGGTTCTCTTTGCTCGAAGCAGAATTCCCACTGCGTATCCATTTGTTGAGCCCAAGAGTCATTCTCAAACGGCTCAGAATCCTGTTCATCTGCTCCTGAGGGATCTGTCACCACCATATTTACTGATAGTGTTTGTTCGAGAGCATCAGGTGAGTCGGGGAGCGACGAGCCGTTCTGGGAGGAGGAAAAGATGTCCTCGTCTGACTTAGAAGTCATAAGGGAGGTAGCATATCCTAACCCGAAATGGGTTTGCTGATAGCGGGGGTCGCCACGCGGCGACGTTCGTCTGCCTCTTCCGTAGTTGAGACCTGGCTTCCACTTCAAGTCGTAGCCCATGTTTTGCATGATCCTTAATGCCTGCGGGCTGTATCGGTGAATCTGCATTTTCCCAGTATCGTCATTGAAAGGATTTTCTTGGTTAGCCGGTTGATTGCACATGCGGCCGAAGAATATTGGACGCTGACTGCTGCAGGTAGACGGGACAATGAAGATAGAATCCTCATGGGGTCCATACGTTGTGATGACGTTGGATGATGACGCTACTTCCCAGACATACGGACGGTAGGAGTTTATAGCTTCCAAGAATTTTTGTGCTATGGGTTCTACCTCGTCACGGTGAGTGGATTCCTGATTTGGAATCTGAGCATTAATGTACTGGAAAAGAGGATGTTTATTATCATCTGGAACCCCGTTCCTGGTTGCGTTTACATCGGTCGGCTGCCCTTTGTACCGAAGGTTGATGACCAAAGGTGGAGGCTTCTGATTCAAAGTGACCGCTGGAGAATTGCTTCCTCTTCCTGAGCTGGATTTGTTCAGGTGAATAGCCATAGGCTCTATGGCTTTTGGACGAGTGGTTCGTCCTTTCACTCTGATCGACAGCGGCAGTGCGGCAGGGGGTTTTCCTGGCTCCCGGTGGGATTCCTTCTCCGTCTCGCCCGATACTTCTTTCATGTGGTCTTGAGAGTACAACACAGTGTCGGAATAGTAGGACTCTACTCCTTTAAATGGGTTTAGGTCGGCAACCTCCGTTTATACTATTCCTTGGGGGTCTACATATTTAAGGCATTGATGTAGAGTTGAAGAAACGATGTTGTGATCGTGGATCCACGGTCTCCCCAGCAAAATATTGTAGGACACCTCTGAATCGATCACGTAACATGTGGCCACCGATCTGAGGTTGCCAATCTGGATCCTTAGGCGAATCTTCCCCAACGGCTTACTTCTTCCGGCGTTGAAACCCACGATCGTAGTGGAGGTGTAAGCCAGTTCGCTGGTAGGAATCCTCAATGGTCTAAGCAGACTGTGAGGGATGATGCTAATCGACGATCCTGGATCTATGTGAATCTGATCAACCTCCATGGAACCGACGTACCTGGTGTAATAGAGGGGCCTGTCATGCTTGTTATGTTTTAACAGCATGTCGTCTTGGGTGAAAGTGATATTTGGGACCACCTCCATCACACTGTGGCATTGAGGATATGCCACTGGTTCTTCGTCGGGGGACTTGAGCTTGGTCAAGCATGCCTCCGCCTGCATCAGCGCTTCACTCAGGGCTAGACGAGTGTCTTGGGAGAGCCTGAGTAGCTCAAAGATGGAGAGCCTGGCCGGTGTATTAGCCAGTTGGGCCAAGATATCAAAGTTGTATGGCTTCTCAAAATCTTTGTTTGGAATGTTTTTCACAGGTTTATCAAAGCGCACTTCTCTTTGCTTCCCTTTGTCTGCCGGCGTTGGTTTTGAAGGACTGGCCTCTGGTACGACGGGGCCTGGTCCTGAAGGTTTGGCAGTTGAAGCGTCCGCCGGTGCATCCTCCTGACTTGCTCCGCAGTCGTTGAGGTAGGCTTTCCCTGAACGGGTTGCAGCAAGTACCTCGTCCTCGTCTGATGGCGAAGAAGTTGCGACCATGTGGCATGGTTTGTGCTAGGAGCTTCTTCTAGACGTAGCTTTAGTAGCTTTAGTCTCTTCCTCGAGCTCTGACACCAAATCCGGATGAACCCACATAATCTCGCCCTGCCGGGTGGTTAGGGGTACCAGGTCTTGATTTTGATCTCTAGATGGAGGGAGATTGACGATGTCCATCGTAGCTCGGGAAATGGGCGTGACACATTTCATGACCTCTTGGGAAGGCAGATCGCCAAACCGTAGAGAGATCATGTTGGCCGTGACCGTCTTCTCGGTGTTGTGCAGAGTGATGGCCTTAGCATCGATCAACCCCTGGATCCACCTCTTCAGTATCTAATACGCCTTTGTTGGGTGGTGTACGTATCTGTGGAAGATGCAGTATTTGGGGTCGTCAGTACTGCCGACTTCTTGGGGCCGCCTTAGCTCCGGAAGGGTGATCTTGCCAATTTTGATGAGACACTCAAATAATCTAGGGATATCGTCATCGTCGAAAGAGTAGACTTCGACGGGCCTGGAAGTCCCGGGCTTCGTCTGCGTGGTCGCCGCTGTCTTTTGTCTGGACGTATTGACCGTCAGAGTGTAACACCCCTTTCCGTTCAAGCGGACTGCCGTTTCAAACGGCAATAGTGCAACTGTCCCGACCCACTTTGCCTCAAACGAGAAGCAAAGGATATCCAGACTTGCCCCTACAGGAATCCGGCTTAGGCTTTCAGAGGCTCACTTGACGTATCACTCTACCGTGGCGAATCATCGCTAAGGTGGGTGGCTACGGTGAACTTGTCTTTGCTTAGCCAGCACACATAAAATCTGGAATCATATATGCTAGTCGCTAGGTGAATCACCCCCTACATGCTAATAAATCCAACGCACCTAGCTAAGGGAATAATCCCAACTTGTATTGCTTGCTAGAACATGGAAATTGTAATACTGCTTATATTCAGACCCTCGCATGCTAAGTCCCTAACGGCTTTATCTCTCGGCTTACCTTCGGGTCCGAGCAAACGTGTTTACTTATGTTCCTTAGAAACGCATGCTAGTCTGCTTGTACGTTGCCATATTTTCATCCAAACTCTGGGAGACTACTACGTAGTCGTTCCGTGCCTGAATGAACCTGCAAGTATCCGAGACCGTTAGGTCACCAAGGCATCCCCAAACCAGGGGCATGCATCAAGGCAAATAAATACTGTACTGTGATCACATCAAGTTTACCTTTGAACGAGGATCCTGTCCAAGCATGTTCATAATGGAAAATGTGATATTGATTGTATCATGATCGATATGAACATGGTATGGATATGGAATGGATATGGAATGGAATAGATATGGAATGGATATGGAATGGATATAGATAACCCTATGGACCTGCATGTCGCGGACAACTTGGTACATAAGGTTTTGGAGGTTTCGTGGACGGTCGCCGGGGCACTGGGACCGATCTGATCCGGACGAAACATATGGATTAGTCAATTGGAATTGGGGATGAAGATGGCATGTGGCGGGGCTCGCTACCTGCATCGCATAGCATCTTCTATCTCGTGACTATAACTCGTCCTTTATGGCTTTGCCAACGACAATTGTCATATAGATAAGTCATCCTCGCTTAGCAGCTATCCACGTGCGAGTCATTGCATAGCATCAATGGATAACTGAACACCTGAACAATCATGTTATAAGAACCCTCGTGTTGCATATGCTATGCCTCCTGAATGTTTATACTTACCGTGCTTGAATTAACAATATTTGCCTTGGACAGGGAAGGAGAAAGGGTAAGTGGTAAGTCTCGCCGTGTTTCCTCTTATGTTGTACGGCGTACTGCCCGACACGTTAGGCTATTCAATGTTTGCATGAAACTGATCCTAAGACAACTAGAAAGATAACTTAATAGTTGTGCACTAAACCTGTATTACGTGTTTGGATTTGTCGAGCGGGCGAGTAGCTTCCCCACCAGTGCATTCAATGTACTGATAATCCACCAGTTTGTATGCAGGGTGCGGGAGAACCTCGTTCGGTGCGGACGCCTCCAACGTGCGTGCTAAGGCGTGGAGATCACTCCGAAGCAACGGTGCGTCCGAAACTGAAGCACATATACAAAACATAAGTTGTGAACATCGCCTGAACATCGCCTGTGCAATCATTCCACAATTGTAGCCACTTGGCACGCTTTTACTGTTTCAGAGAGAGAGGCTTGAGCGACTTGTAATCTCGGCTATACACCGCCTGTAATGCATGTTTAATCAATAAAAGAGCTTGCTTTACTTCAACTTGTGTTTCAATGCTTCCGCTATATTGTCGACTCAGTGAACCTGTTACCGATCGCCTATGCGTTCATGACTCCGCTGCACTTGGACAATCTGTGCGACTCTGTGGCTTAGAACTCTTGCCGCCGGCCAATGAACCATGGCCTTGCACGGGCATGGATCACGCTCGTGCGACATCACGCCCGGATGGGTCAAAGCGATCGTTCCGTGGGAGCGCTGGCGAGGGTGATTCCCGCCTAGCGGGAACGGCCAAATAGCCTGCGGGAGATCGGGGCGTGACATGTTGGTATCAGAGCCTGGCTTCTACGCCTTTGGACTTTAATTCGATATCTCTGTTTCGAAAGCTCGTTCGTGGGTTATGTACACGCTCTCTCTCAATGCCTCGATGGGATGTTCCAACAATAAGTCTAAATACTTTCAAAATGCGTTTTGAATGATATGCTTGCTTGTCTGGTTGTATGCTGCGAGTGGCCTTTGTGCCAACCTGTGCGGACCCTTCGAGAGTATCGCTAGTAGCTTATCCGATTTTACTGACTCTAAGTTTGGTTGAATGCATCTATTCGAGGGACGCCTTGAACTAGTGCACCATCCAAGACTTAAGAAAAGGTGAAACTCGAGTGCTAAGACTTCGCTATCACTAAGCTGGTTGACATGTTCACGCTAGAAGTGCACTTCGAAAGTGTGTACGATCCAGTCTAAGCGATATGCTGATTTTGAAGCTTGTGCAAGTGAAGATCCAAATGAACAAGTACAACGACTTGTCTAGGTTTGCCTCAACCCTAGATCACTGCTTGTCCTTAGTAAGTCTCGAGGACGAGACTTTTTCTAAGTTGGGTAGGATGTAACACCCCGTTCCGTTCAAGCGGACTGCCATTTCAAACGACAATAGTGCAACTGTCCCGACCCGCTTTACCTCAAACGAGAAGCAAAGGATATCCAGACTTGCCCCTACAGGAATCCGGCTTAGGCTTTCAGAGGCTCGCTTGACGTATCGCTCTACCGAGGCGAATCATCGCTAAGGTGGGTGGCTACGGTGAACTTGTCTTTGCTTAGCAAGCACACATAAAATCTGGAATCATATATGCTAGTCGCTAGGTGAATCACCCCCTGCATGCTAATAAATCCAACGCACCTAGCTAAGGGAATAATCCTAACTTGTATTGCTTGCTAGAACATGGAAATTGAAATACTGCTTATATTCAGACCCTCGCATGCTAAGTCCCTAACGGCTTTATCTCTCGGCTTACCTTCGGGTCCGAGCAAACGTGTTTACTTATGTTCCTTAGAAACGCATGCTAGTCTGCTTGTACATTGCCATGTTTTTATCCAAACCCCGGGAGACTACTACGTAGTCGTTCCGTGCCTGAATGAACCTGCAAGTATCCGGAACCGTTAGGTCACCAAGGCATCCCCGAACCAGGGGCATGCATCAAGGCAAATAAATACTATACTCTGATCACATCAAGTTTACCTTTGAACAAGGATCCTGTCCAAGCATGTTCATAATGGAAAATGTGATATTGATTGTATCGTGATCGATATGAACATGGTATGGATATGGAATGGATATGGAATGGAATGGATATGGAATGGATATAGATAACCCTATGGACCTACATGTCGCGGACAACTTGGTGCACAAGGTTTTGGAGGTTTCGCGGACGGTCGCCGGGGCACTGGGACCGATCTGATTCGGACGAAACATATGGATTAGTCAATTGGAATTGGGGATGAAGATGGCATGTGGCGGGGCTCGCTACCTGCGTCGCATAGCATCTTCTATCCCATGACTATAATTCGTCCTTTATGGCTTTGCCAGCGACAATTGTCATATAGATAAGTCATCCTCGCTTAGCGGCTATCCGCGTGCGAGTCATTACATAGCATCAATGGATAATTGAACACCTGAACGATCATGTTATAAGAACCCTCGTATTGCATATGCTATGCCTCCTGAATGTTTATACTTACCGTGCTTGAATTAACAATGTTTGCCTTGGACAGGGAAGGAGAAAGGGTAAGTGGTAAGTCTCACCGTGTTTCCTCTCATGTTGCACGGCGCACTGCCCGACACGTTAGGCTATTCAATGTTTGCATAAAACTGATCCTAAGGCAACTAGAAAGACAACTTAATAGTTGTGCACGAAACCTGTATTACGTGTTTGGATTTGTCGAGCGGGCGAGTAGCTTCCCCACCAGTGCATTCAATGTACTGATAATCCACCAGTTTGTATGCAGGGTACGGGAGAACCTCGTTCGGTGCGGACGCCTCCAACGTGCGTGCTAATGCATGGAGATCACTCCGAAACAACGGTGCATCCGGAACTGAAGCACATATACAAGACATAAGTTGTGAACATCGCCTGAACATCGCCTATGCAATCATTCCACAATTGTAGCCACTTGGCACGCTTTTACTGTTTGAGAGAGAGAGGCTTGAGCGACTTGTTATCTCGGCTATACGTCGCCTGTAATGCATGTTTAATCAATAAAAGAGCTTGCTTTACTTCAACTTGTGTTTCAATGCTTCCGCTATATTGTCGACTCAGTGAACCTGTTACCGATCGCCTATGCGTTCATGACTCCGCTGCACTCGGACAATCTGTGCGACTCTGTGGCTTATAACTCTTGCCGCCAGCCAATGAACCATGGCCTTGCACGGGCGTGGATCACGCTAGTGCGGCATCACGCCCGGATGGGTCAAAGCGATCGTTCCGCGGGAGCGCTGGCGAGGGTGATTCCCGCCTAGCGGGAACGGCCGAAATAGCCTGCGGGAGATCGGGGCGTGACATATTGGTATCAGAGCCTGGCTTCTACACCTTTGGACTTCAATTCGATATCTCTGTTTCGAAAGCTCGTTCGTGGGTTATGTACACGCTCTCTCTCAATGCCTCGATGGGATATTCCAACAATAAGTCTAAATACTTTCAAAATGCGTTTTGAATGATATGCTTGCTTGTCTGGTTGTATGCTGCGAGTGGCCTTTGTGCCAACCTGTGCGGACCCTTCGAGAGTATCGCTAGTAGCTTGTCCGATTTTACTGACTCTAAGTTTGGTTGAATGCATCTATTCGAGGGATGCCTTGAACTAGTGCACCATCTAAGACTTAAGAAAAGGTGAAACTCGAGTGCTAAGACTTCGCTATCACTAAGCTGGTTGACGTGTTCACGCTAGAAGTGCACTTCGAAAGTGCGCACGATCCAGTCTAAGCGATATACTGATTTCGAAGCTTGTGCAAGTGAAGATCCAAATGAACAAGTACAACGACTTGTCTAGGTTTGCCTCAACCCTAGATCACTGCTTGTCCTTAGTAAGTCTCGAGGACGAGACTTTTTCTAGGTTGGGTAGGATGTAACACCCCATTCCGTTCAAGCGGACTGCCATTTTAAACGACAATAGTACAACTGTCCCGACCCGCTTTGCCTCAAACGAGAAGCAAAGGATATCCAAACTTGCCCCTACAGGAATCCGGCTTAGGCTTTCAGAGGCTCGCTTGACGTATCGCTCTACCGAGGCGAATCATCGCTAAGGTGGGTGGCTACGGTGAACTTGTCTTTGCTTAGCCAGCACACATAAAATCTGTAATCATATATGCTAGTCGCTAGGTGAATCACCCCCTGCATGCTAATAAATCCAACGTACCTAGCTAAGGGAATAATCCCAACTTGTATTGCTTGCTAGAACATGGAAATTGAAATACTGCTTATATTCAGACCCTCGCATGCTAAGTCCCTAACGGCTTCATCTCTCGGCTTACCTTCGAGTCCGAGCAAACATGTTTACTTATGTTCCTTAGAAACGCATGCTAGTCTGCTTGTACGTTGCCATGTTTTCATCCAAACCCCGGGAGACTACTACGTAGTCGTTCCGTGCCTGAATGAACCTGCAAGTATCCGGGACCGTTAGGTCACCAAGGCATCCCCGAACCAGGGGCATGCATCAAGGCAAATAAATACTGTACTGTGATCACATCAAGTTTACCTTTGAACAAGGATCCTGTCCAAGCATGTTCATAATAGAAAATATGATATTGATTGTATCGTGATCGATATGAACATGGTATGGATATGGAATGGACATGGAATGGAATGGATATGGAATGGATATGGATAACCCTATGGACCTGCATGTCGCGGACAACTTGGTGCACAAGGTTTTGGAGGTTTCGCGGACGGTCGCCGGGGCACTGGGACCGATCTGATCCGGACGAAACATATGGATTAGTCAATTGGAATTGGGGATGAAGATGGCATGTGGCGGGGCTCGCTACCTGCGTCGCATAGCATCTTCTATCCCGTGACTATAACTCGTCCTTTATGGCTTTGCCAGCGACAATTGTCATATAGATAAGTCATCCTCGCTTAGCGGCTATCTGCGTGCGAGTCATTGCATAGCATCAATGGATAACTGAACACCTAAACGATCATGTTATAAGAACCCTCGTGTTGCATATGCTATGCCTCCTGAATGTTTATACTTACCGTGCTTGAATTAACAATGTTTGCCTTGGACAGGGAAGGAGAAAGGGTAAGTGGTAAGTCTCGCCGTGTTTCCTCTCATGTTGTACGGCGCACTGCCTGACACGTTAGGCTATTCAATGTTTGCATAAAACTGATCCCAAGGCAACTAGAAATACAACTTAATAGTTGTGCACGAAACCTGTATTACGTGTTTGGATTTGTCGAGCGGGCGAGTAGCTTCCCCACCAGTGCATTCAATGTACTGATAATCCACCAGTTTGTATGCAGGGTACGGGAGAACCTCGTTCGGTACGGACGCCTCCAACGTGTATGCTAAGGCGTGGAGATCACTCCGAAACAACGGTGCGTCCGGAACTGAAGCATATATAAAAGACATAAGTTGTGAACATCGCCTGAACATCGCCTGTGCAATCATTCCACAATTGTAGCCACTTGGCACGCTTTTACTGTTTCAGAGAGAGAGGCTTGAACGACTTGTAATCTCGGCTATACGCCGCCTGTAATGTATGTTTAATCAATAAAAGAGCTTGCTTTACTTCAACTTGTGTTTCAATGCTTTCGCTATATTGTCGACTAAGTGAACCTGTTACCGATCGCCTATGCGTTCATGACTCCGCTGCACTCGAACAATCTGTACGACTCTGTGGCTTAGAACTCTTGCCGCCAGCCAATAAACCATGGCCTTGCACGGGCGTGATCACGCTCGTGCGGCATCACGCCCGGATGGGTCAAAGCGATCGTTCCGCGGGAGCGCTGGCGAGGGTGATTCCCGCCCAGCGGGAACGGCCAAAATAGCCTGCGGGAGATCGGGGCGTGACACAGAGCTTCTTTTCCCTTGGAGCTGCGAGGATGGTCACTGCTGGGAGATGACCTTTTGCCTCTATCGGAGGCGGAGATCTTGATGCCATTGTCGCGCGCCTTGCGACTGTTGTCTTCGACGGCCACTGCCGAGACGATGAACGAAGGCCACTCATGGAACTGATATGGTCCTGTAAACACCGAGACTACGGGAAGGAGGTTCTTCCTGCAAATGTCTACTAACGCCGAGTCTGGAACTCCTGGAGGCATTTGTAAGGTGGCCTGACGAAAACGTTCGACGAAGGTGCGAACGTCCTCCTTTTCCCTTTGTTTGACTTCGACGAGAGAGGACATAGACATGTCCATTCCACCCTCGTAGAATCGCGTGAAGAATAAAGCTTTAAAGTCTTCGAAGGAAGTAATGCAGTTGTCCGCCAAGCTACGGTACCACTGATAGGCTACTCCTGAGAGGCAGCCTTTGAACACCCGAGTGAGGAGGGCGTCGTTCCCTTGTAGCAACACCGTCATCATACTGAAATAGTTCATGTATTGACTTGGCGATGTTTTTTCTTCGAACAGAGCCATAGTCTGAGGCTTGTACTTCGGAGGAAAAGGGACTTCTTCCCAGATAGCTGGGTAAGGCTGGTTGATTCACAGTTTCTTGAGCTGATCTTTGTACTTCAAGGCGTCAAACTGGGCTTTCAACTCCCGCACTGCCTGCATCGGATTTTCTGTTGGAAGCGGGGCTACGGTGTAGTACGGAGTTGGATGTATCATGACTCTAACGGGAGGTAACATATTCACCGAGTGAGGAAGCGGAGGAACTGCTGGCTCTTGATCTAGAGCAGGCTATTGTCTTGGGTTGGATGGTGGCAAGTCCACCCCCACACGTATCTGAGTTGGCGGGACCGACGCTTGAGCCATGGCAGTTGCGTGCTGAGTTAGCATCATCTGGTGCATGTTCTCCATTATGGATTGCATTTGTTTCAGAGATGTCTCCAGCATAGTGATGCATTATTCCGCGTTTCCTGCCGGCGAAGCTTCCTCGCGTTCGTCTTTAATGGCGTAAACTCCCATTTTCCTAGGCATCCTCGAAGGATAAGTATAGGTCGCTGCAGAAGTCGACTCTATACTCTCAGCATCTGATCTGGGAGATTGGCGACCCCCAGCGTCGGAATCAGATGAGTACGAAACTGGTTGCTGTGACCTTGCACGGGTATTTTGGAATACCCCAGCTTCAGTGTTCCTGAGGAGGTCTTCGAATCTTCTTCAGCTCGGAGGCCCTGAGGGATGACATCTTGAGCTCGACCCTCCTCTAGGTATGTGTGAAGCCATGTTCACGGACGCATACGCGGGCTCTTCTTCCGGGAAAGACTGAGAGTAGCTTAATCGGTCGAAAACCGACCGTTTTGCTTTAGAACAGCAGCAGTCAATCACAATTTTATGACTATTACAACATTGCTCGCTAGGGGACGTAATAGACATGTTGGAAGGTCCCCTCTCCTTACGCTTCTGGATTAGGTATTTGTGCAGGTCAGGAGGAGCAGCAACCTGAGCTTGCTTTACGTCGTGGGACTGTGCCTGGCGTAAATTGGAGATTCGCTCAGAGTGGCGTAAGGCTGAAGAGGTCCTCAGTCGGCCGTCGGCTTCCCGCGTAATCCGGAGGGTAGGCAGATTGCTCCTTCGCCGGCGTAAAGGCCGAGGAGTCGAGTATTCTGCTGCTGGCTTCCCCTCACGAAAATCATGGCGCTCATCTGGTTCCTCGTAGAGGTCAGATGTTGTCTTGCGCCTGGAGCATGATTTGTACTTCTGACCTGGCGCTGAGGCATCACCAGAAGTTTGGTCTGTACCGCATGTAGCGGGAGACTGGTTTCTGCGCGTAGAGCGCAGTGGATACTTCTGGGTTAGCGCTGAGGCTTTGCCCGAAGTTTTGTCTGTACCGCACGTAGCGGGAGACTGGTTCCTACGCGTAGAGCGCAGTGGATACTTCTGGGTTAGCGCTGAGGCTTTGTCCAAAGTTTTGTCTGTACCGTGCGTAGCGGGAGACTGGTTCCTACGAGTAGAGCGCAGTGAATACTTCTGGGTCAGCGCTGAGGCTTTGCCCGAAGTTTCGTCTGTACCGCGCGTAGCGGGAGACTGAGTTTTACGTGTAGGGCACGGAGGGAGCAGTGCTACCACCTCATTGGTCGGAGAGATCGGAGAGATCGGAGAGTCCACAGAAATGGTAGAGGATGTCTTGGGCATCCACACTTTGCGCAGCTTCCTGTTGTCTTGGACGGAGAGAGAGTGAGAGCTACCCCCGGTTCGAAGCATGTCTTCGTAGGCAAACTGGTCGAATTGGACGACCAGTGTCTTCTTCACGGATCCTACGGATACCGTATCGTGTTGAGAAATTGCTTCCTCGTCAGAAGAGAAAGATGTCCCCAACAGAGTCGTCATCTTATTTGTGGTATTAAACGAAAGAATGAAGATGTATTCAATATGGGGTTTACACAGAACCTGCCTTCTTTGGTTTACAAACAAACTTGTACAGTTTGATCCTATACGAGGATATGGGAGTACAATTTATTTAATCTGGGTAAATATTGCTATAGGTGTCTGATCTGCAGTCGATCACTTTAGCCCTTGGACCATACGATGTTGAAGAAGTGCCGTAGAAGACAGGAAGCAGCTTCGAAGGTTGCAGGAGAGGGTGGATGCATGATGCCAAAGTCGTCGATCCCTACTCTTTGCCTGAGCTCCGGGTGCTCTCTCTCTCTCTCTCTCTCTCTCTCTCTCTCTCTCAGGTTTTCTTGAATAATTTTTCCGACCTTGTTCCTCATTGATAGAGGTCTCTATTTATAGAGTTTTAGTGACAGTGACCACTCCGTCGGTGTAACAACCGAGGAGTGGAAAGTACAATACCCTTTTACACAACGGTTAAAGTAACCAATGCCTGCGTATAGATGATCTTTTGAATGAGCGTGTGACGCGGGTCCAACTAAGGGACACAACGCGTATAATTGCTACGAAGATCACGGCGTAAAAGCCACGTAGGTAGGTATCTATTGTGTAGAAGAGGTTGGCATAGAAGCCAAATGTCTGTCACCATGGCATAGAAGCCAAATAGTTATCAAACCGGCATAGAAGCCGAACAGGCGTAGAAGCCGAACAGACGTAGAAGCCGAGTGGTCGTAGAGGCCGAACAGGCATAGAAGCCAAGTAGTCGTAGAGGCCGGACAGGCATAGAAGCCGAGTGGTCGTAGAGGCCGAACAGGCATAGAAGCCGAAGGGTCGTAGAGGCCGAATAGGCATAGAAGCCGAAGGGGCACAAGGGCCGAGCAGGCGTAGAAGCCGAAGGGGCACAATCGTTGGATGGGCGTAGAAGCCGCCACGTACCGTGCCACAGTGCTGATGTGGACGTCTTAGCCGGAATTACGGCTTTTGAAGATATAATCAAATCTCTTGCATTAAATGCCAAGATTTTCCACCATCCTGTGCATTAAATGTGGAGGCGTGTTCTTTGACGGTCTGCAACCCTTTCTGCGCATCAGTCGCAGAGACGTGCCTCGAGAAACTGTCACCGCTTTGTACATTAGGCGAAGAGACGTGCCTCGAACCCCGTACGGAGTGCAGCTTTTGGCGTAGCAGGCGGTTTGTCTACTGCAGAACGTAAAAAGCTCACGTTTTGCCTGTGTAAAACAAGGCAGCGTATCCCTTCGTGCTTGAAAAAGCAGTTTACGCGAAGGGGATGGCGGTATTTGACAGGCTGGGTGGCAGTGCAGTGCCATCATTATAGCCGTCGCTTGGGTAGTCGAGCCGTATCCCTTTGCCAGAAGTCCAGACGTCAGGTTCATTGCAGGCTCTGACAGGTTCATTGCAGGATCTGACAGGTTCACTTCGGGGAATACGAAGCATCTTTTGTACACCTCAATGCTACGTATGAAAGGGGAGGAGTTTTACGCCCTGGAGGCGATGAAGCACCCTGTTTACGCTAAAGCGGCTTGGATGTACTGCCTTACGCGGATGGTCCTTTGAGCTTTTATGTTTCACGCTCTGTTCTAGCGGAAAAGGCTCTGTTGCACGCTTGATGGCTCTTAAGGCCTCTTCCTATGCTGCTCTGCACCGATATGCCGCGTAGTCATCCGGCGTATTTTTTATGCTTCTATAGCATATTACGAATTCCTGGTCCTACGTATTTTGGGACTGGGGTGTGACAGGTGGTATAAGGGAATGCAGGCGGAGCTCGGCTGCGCTGCGGGCCACCGGGGAAGGAGCTGGAGGAGGGAATGCAGCAGGGAGTTGCGGGGCTATACCGGAGTATAGGACGGCTCGGGGTCGGAGCTTGTAGAGGAGGAGCAACAGGAAGAGGTGTTTTTGGAGCCAGTGGTGGTGGTGGTGGTGAGTTAAGGCCGGAGTAGAGAACGAGGGGAGGAGCACTGGTGGAAGTCGACCGGGATCGGAGCTCGGCTGTGCGGGTGATGATAATGGCGTCGGTAGTGATGTGGTGGTGGTGAATGGAGGTTATGGAGGAGGGTGGTGATGCCGGAGTGCAGAGGCGGCGGGTGGAGGAAGAGGTACAGCAGGAGGAGATGGCCGAAAGCGGGGTCGGGGGAGAACCGTGGCAGTCGATGGGGATGGCTGAGGGGGAACTCGCCGGGGAAGGCGTGACCGGAGCGGGCTCGACGCGGGGGTCGGGTCTACTCGGATGGCCGGAGTGGAAGATGGGGATGGGTCGGGGAGTCACTGCAACCGTGCCAGAGGGGGAGCTGGAGGAGGTGTAGCGAGGGGGCTCCGGCCGGGCCGGAGTTGCAGCGGTGGGGGAGTGAGCAGTGGCTGCGGTTGTCTGCCGGAGATAAGGGAATATAGGGAGTCGGGGTCGGCTCGGACGCTCGGCTGAGGGCAAGGTGGACGAGTGGAGGGGCCTGGTGGTGGAGAACGGACCCTCCGGCGGGTGGCCGGAGAAGAGGGTCGGGCTCGGGGAACAGTAGGGAGAGTGGTACTCCCCCCTTCTCTAATATTTAAAAAAACAAGGAGAAGGAGAAGAAGAAAGGAAAAAAATGGAGAAATGGAGGGTGTGGCTACGGTTGAGTGAGGGGGAGATGGGGGCTTACCTAGGTTTGGGGATTGGGATTTCCTTGGGAAAGGTGCCTTGAGGGGACATTAAATAGGATGGTGGGTGTGGGAATGAAGGGTGATGATGCACCCATTGAATGGATGGCCAAGATTTGACATGGAGGAATTTCTTCATGTGGGGATGAGGGTTGTTGACTAGTAAAATATTATTTGGGCTCTCCATTTGGTTAAACCAATGGGGTGTTGACAACTAATGCAATATTTGCAAATTAGCCCCCTTAAATTTGGGTATTTGCACAGACACATGAAATAATAAAAATTTGGTAAGCGATTCGGTGTTTGGCATTTTGTAGGGTGAGGTGGTGTTGTGTGTTTGGTATGGGCTTAATTAGTGGGGTATTGGAATTAAATTGGGATTAAACGGGATTAGCCAAAATTGGTATCCTTAATTTAATTAGAATAAATGCAAGCTGTGTTCTAAAATTAATTAGGAGTACAAGGGCCAAAATTAGGCTGGGTCACAAATATCATTAGTGAAGAAGACTCAGAACAGAATATTGTCCCAATTTGGGTTGCACGAAAAATGGTCTAGATTGCCTCCAATTTCGATTGGAACACACAACGATACGAAGTTGGAATTTATTTAGAAATTAAATAAACGTCCGTGATGAATATTGTGCGGCTAAAATGAAGCACAAGGGAGCATGATTATGAACTACAAAAATGACAAAATGGAAGGCGGGCACGTCTAGGGCAAGGTTGCAAAATTTGTTGGAAGGCAAAAGCTAGGGTAGCGCTCCAAATATCGAAGCAACGACAATGCGCAACAATTAAATAAAATTATGGTAATTAATTACTACCTCCAATAATTTAATTCTAAATAAAACAATTAAATACATAATCCCATAATTCGGTCAGGTGTTCGTCTAGTGAGCTTCTAGGTCAAGTCTACCAGCTCAAACATTAATGAACACTATATATAATAATATATTTAAATACACATCTCACACAATTATTTAATTTAAATACACATATCAAGAAATCATTTAATATAAATACCATAATATTAATAGTATATAAAAAGTCGAAAATGCCCCTATTTTTGGAATGTGGTAGTAACAAGTCTATCCTCCTTAAAAGAATTTCGTCCTCGAAATATAAAATTCTCATAGTAGTGTTTATTCATTATATTATTTTCCACAATAGTTAAATTCACCAACCCACATAATCCTGAAATAATCCACCTTGTCATTTCACAATTTTCAAAAATTCTAAATTTTTTGTATTCCTGAAAAATCCTCGAAATAAAAATCAGTTTCCATTTTCCTCACAATTTCCTCCGAATTTTTAAGTTAAAAATTTAAATACTCGATATTCCTCAAACTAAATTTCAATCAATGCATATATATAAAATTGAAATCCCGTCCCAAAAAGTTTGAATTCAAATACTAATCCATCAATGATCTTATTCCTTGGTTTCCTTTTTCCTCAAAATACTCGACAACGCGATACCTATGGATTCTTCAAATGCAACGTCCATAATATAAAATTTTAAAATTCATAACTTGCGGTCAAATAAATATAATGATAATCTCCTTAATTTTCTCAAGTTTTTAATGATAAATATATCATAATCAATAATCATTAATCCTACCATATTAAATTCCTAACCTCTCATTTAAATTAATGTTTATCCTCGAATTTTAATGATAAGTTAATCATATCTCAATCTTGATAAAATCAATATTTCATCAACTCTGCCATATTAAATCCTTAACTCTTTATGCTTATCTTCCAAAATTTTAAGCATCTCATTTCTCCTGTCAAGTCATAACCTCTTCATAAATCTACTATGGTCAAACCCAATAATCATGGTCTAAGAAAATTCTACCTACAGCCAAGCAATCTAAGAAAATTGTACGGTCATGTATCTTTTGTCATGGCATTGCAGTCTCTGTCAGGGTGTACTACTAACTACATTCTAACAAGAAAATCATGCATACGAACTACAGTACTAGGGAAATCAGTCAATCAATCAAATAGAAAGGAACAGAAGGACGAACAGAACATAGTCTTCTAACCCATTACTTGGATATCTTTATCCTCTAATATACACTTAACTCTAGCACATTCACTAACTAATTCCTATCCTTGTACACTGGTACCCATATCAACTAATCATTAGTCCACAACATCCATGAATACATCCATATTGCACACACCTGTCTATTAATACCAAAATCTGATACCAAGAACCTCTAACACAATCATAGGTCAAATGATGCATGTAAAGTTGGATACCTCTATCTCTTTAGGTACCTCTGTTCTACTATAAGTACACCCACTGCTAGTTCTCGTTCCTACTACAATTGTTCATACTAGTTGTTCTTATCACTCAAGTGCATACCAAGTGTACCATACCATACTAAGTACTGTTCTCCCTAATACAACTCTAGATGGACACCCAAGTCTGTTTGCAGTGCCATCTCAATCATGCCCAAGTCAACAGATCCTTACGTATGCACTTCATCCACTCATATACTAATATATATTTCTTACCCACCGTAAAAATTTAATCCTCAAAATAAGATCATCAAAGTTTAAATTCTCGAACGATTTAAAATAAGAGACATATACTTCCTCAAAAGTCAAATACTCAACATCGAATAAAAAATTTTAATCACTTCTAAAATCTTTATAGCTTGACTATGTTTATTGAATCAAATTTGGATTCCTCAAAATTTAATAACATAGAATCTCAACTCCTCAAAATTCTTAAAAATTGAAATTTATTTCCACTCTTCAATTTTTAAATCAACAAGCATACATATAAATACCCGCAGTCTCTAATACTCAAGATGCACTCAAATACATCCATTGTCTACAACTCTCAACTATGTACTAAAATTTGTACTGCCCGGAATACTTGCACTATTACTTCCAAATGATCAAAGTTATCATCACACATATTTTCTTCCATGATTTTAATCTATATCCACCGGTATATCATCTAATTATCATCACGCAAAGTGCTTACTGTTATTAGCATCATTCTCGACTAATCCTCGATATAGAATCGTTAGTACTCTTGGTATGATAACACTAGCTTCATTATTGGATCATCTCATCAAACTTATTAGAACTCATGATTACCTGTACCTTCTATAACACTCATGTTTCTTTACTCTCATGGACAAGTATATGGTTCCTTATCTCGATTGATGTTTATGTATTTCCCTTTAATCTTTTACAGCCTGTTAAACTAACATGTGATACGCTTCACAACTCTCATTACCAATCCTGATATTTCTCTACTCATGACATCTCATTATAACTCTTTATGCATATATATTTCTTTACTTTTAACACACCCGATATCAATTATCAAATTGAACATCATGCTCCATTAATCCTTAACACAATTCCTGGATACTTAATGTTTACATAGATCATCCAATTACATAATCATGATTATCCAGGACGGTATGTTGGCTCTGATACTAACTCTTGGAACTATCACTGATACTCTATACTCTTCTTTACTCATAGTACTATAATGACACCTATTCTAGAGCTATTGCTACAAGGTATTATGCTATGGGTTAACTCTAGATTAATGCCTACTGCTCACATGTCCAAATAGGAAACACTTACAAACTCATAAGCAATACTCAGTCAATACTAATACTCAAGACACAGACATAATTACAAGTCACTAATTATCATACTTAACAAGGAATCCTCAAAAAATAGAAGCTCAAAAAGACTGGATTGAGGACTTAAGGTATTTCTACTGCTAGCAAACCAAAGAACGATGGAATAAAGTCCTGTAATAACAGAAATAGATAAGTGTTGAGATGATACTTTAAGAACCAATTTAAGATACAACCTGATAATCATACATGTCTGTCCAAAATTATGATACTCAGAATCCTCGCCACGCCAGTAAGCATAGGTGCAATAAACGACAGGTTCCGTAACTAAGGTATGCAACCCTATAATCATGTTATCTAGAATCCTCGCCACGCCAACCGGTATGACTGCGAGAGACTCTAAGTTTCATAACTACAGTATGTACATCCAAGTCTGGTTCCTACATTCTCGTCACGACAGCTAGTATGGCTGCGATAAACTCTAGGTTCCATAACCAAAGTAGACGTTTTACCTTTCTCACTGTCCTCATCAATATATGCCATCAGATGATACCATAAATTTTAGCCTGTAAAATTCATCTCGATATAAAATCAACTCAACAACGATACCAAAAATTTAAAGTTAACAACTGGTCAACAAGAATCAAACTCAATATCAACAAGCGAGAACAGACGAAAACAAGGGAAAAGAAATTAAATTGAAAGTTGTAATAAGATTCTCAAGGGGTCGTCCTAGGAATCTCTCAAGAATTTTGTGATTGAGTATCCACTCTCATCATAGTATCATATGTCCTATATTCTATAGCAGGCACGCGGTAATACAACTAATACGTCGTACTACCACGACATCGCACAACTTGCGAAGTCTGACCTGCATGGGCCACCACTAAAAATATGTCAGGACCCGCACCCAGAATTTGGGCACGAGTACGCGGGTACGTCCAGCCTGCGCCGCAGCATTGACGGTAGAACGATGTCTAGGTCTTGATACTAACTAAACAATCTCATACGAGCATCCGACTCCATGAGGAGACACGGATACCACAATATAATAGGAACAACATACTCAATCACAACTACAGCACGATAAGATCTCAAGAAACAAGATAAAGTGCAACATCAGTCTAAAATAGAAATAGTCTAACTCAACAATAAATCCAAATCTCAACAAGTATGCCGGAGACAAATCCGCTACCAAAAATAATCTGCTAAAAGAACTAACTAGATAACTAGTGATTTCGGCTAAACCTCCCGGAATCACTACTGAACTACCAAATTCAAGTCTGCAGCTACTCTCCAAGTGGTCCATAAAATGTCCGACACTGGTCCTCTAAGGCATAGTCTGGAAAAATATTTCCAGTCAGGAAGGAGCAAAGTACATTTCTAATAGCAGTTCTATATCAATGATATAAGCTATGTAGCAGTGAAATAGATGGAAATATACAAGATGTATGTACATGTACGAGAGATATACAATAGGAAATACTGGAAATATTGTAAGTAAATGCGGGAAGGAACAATATGTCAATGAACAAGAATACCATGACTAAGTGTGTGAGTACTAGCTTTAACATATGATCGGCTTGGGAACTTGATCAGGCTGGTTATATATGATTAGCTATGATTCATGTAAGGTCAGGCTAACCATTTGGTTAGCTATGAGGCATGTATAGGTCAGGCTAATCATATATAACAACTATGAGGCATGTAATGGTCAGGCCGCACCCGACGTGAGATGTGGGGTGAGCTATGATGCATGTATAGTTGGGTATGATCACATATCTATACTAAAATACTCCCCACCCCGACTGGTATAGTAGATCCAACCATGGTATGCTATAGCACGGGATTCCCTAGGAAGGTAGCAAGTTTCCCCGGAATTCAGTGTCTGTACATGTACAAGATAACAATGAAACAAGACTTGTACAAGCTACACCAAGAACAAGAAATAACATCTCATGACGAGATCCGTATACACCAATCCGTGTAACCAGCGTATCGAGAATATGGATATTTACACTAGATACAATGAACATAGGGGATATCATAAATAAGAAGCTAATCAGAGAATGTACTCGCCTTGGGTCCTTAGCTGGTATTACCAATGTACAGTCCCAGAGTATCGTCTGGATGATCCAACAGTCCTATAGACATATAATAAAATAATACAATATTTGCATCAGATGCTACACTAACACAACACAAATACATTGAACTCAGGGGCTATGCCAGGTATGGCACTAGTCAACTAGGGTTAAGTGGGTCAAGTTGCACGGGCGCCGCGTCTGTGATTGCTTGGCAAGGCAGACGATCAAAATGGTACGGGGCTTGCCAATACGTCAGTGTACGTGTGACAATCTGCTAATAGTTCACAGGGTCATAGGTCAGGTGTAGTTACGAGGTATCCGTATTTACACTCGGCCATCTAGTACCTATATATATATTATACATATTACTACTAACATATACATTAATGTTCATTCGGCACGAAAATAGATATGTGTATTTATATATTTTTAAGTAAAATTAATACTGTATGTTTAATTATAAAATATCCACTAGGAAATATTTATACAAGATATATACATATGAATATAAGCCAAATTAGAATTTTACTGTATATACTAAATTCTAAAATACAATTAACATATGCAAATACATGTACCATATATACTAACATATAATATGTATATATTCATATATACTGATTTGAGGATGTACTATATATATATATATATATATATATATATATATATATATATATATATATATATATATATATATATATATATATATATATATATATATATATATATATATATATATATACCAAGTAAAATTACACATATACCATATACGTATATATGTACATATTTATATACCAGTACAATATATATATTTACACCAAATACATTTACATTTATATATACAACAACCAAAGTTTTATATATATATACTAAAGAATATATATGTACTAAATATATATATACAAATCTTAATACATATACCAAAATACGTATCTATATATATACCAATACAAATACATATATATATATATACCAAAATAGTACGTATACTATATACAGGTATATATACCAAAATACGTACATTTACATACATCATATATATATATATATATATATATATATATATATATATATATATATATATATATATATATATATATACAGATAATAATATATATATATATACATTTAATACATATAGAGAAATACACGAGGTATATATATACATATACATACAAATACGTACTAATATATATATATACGTATATACAATATATGAAGAAGGGAAGAGGGAGAGGAAAGTGACTCACGGTGGTGATGCGGGACTCGCCGGGGGAGGAACTCAGGGGATCGACTGAGTAGGGAGGAGCTGCGGGTCGTCGTGTGGTGGTGTGAGGGAATGCAGGCGGAGCTCGGCTGCGCTGCGGGCCGCCAGGGAAGGAGCTGGAGGAGGGAATGTAGCAGGGAGCTGCGGGGCTGTGCCGGAGTGTAGGCCGGCTCGGTATCGGGGCTTGTAGAGGAGGAGGAGCAGGAAGAGGTGGTTCTGGAGCCGGTGGTGGTGGTGGTGGTGGTGAGTTAAGGCCGGAGTAGAGAATGAGGGGAGGAGCACTGGTGGAAGTCGACCGGGATCGAAGCTCGGCTGTGCGGGTGATGATGATGGCGTCGGTAGTGATGTGGTGGTAGTGAATGGAGGTTATGGAGGAGGGTGGTAATGCCGGAGTGCAGAGGCGGCGGGTGGAGGAAGAGGTATAGCAGGAGGAGATGGCCGAAAGTGGGGTCGGGGGAGAACCGTGGCAGTCGATGGGGATGGTTGAGGGGGAACTCGCCGGGGAAGGCGTGACCGGAGCGGGCTCGACGCGGGGGTCGGGTCGACTCGGATGGCCGGAGTGGAAGTGTAAACCCCCTGAATTTTTAAAATTTTAAAAACTGGATTTTTCACAATTTTCTGGAATTTTCTGGGAATTTTCTGTAATTTAAAAACAGGGTTTTAATTATTCAATGATTTTTAATTGATATTAAACAGTATTAAAATATTATGAAAATAATATTTTTGGATGTAAAATGAAAAACTAGACTTAGGGCAATTTTTCTGGAATTTATGGGACCCCGGACCTATTTTTAAATGCCTAAAAACTATTTATTTAAATATTTAATTATTTATTTATTTATTTATTATTTAATGATTATTATTTTTATTTTATTTTTTTTATTTCTATACCCCAGCCCACTGGGCCCGGCCCACCGGGCCCAGCCCGAACCCAAACCCAACCCGCGCCGCTAGCGGGTCGGGTCGGGTCGGTCAGACCCGCCCGCTAGCCAAACCCGACCCGCCCCTCTCTCTCCCCCACGACTCCCTCTCTCCCCGTGCCCGCCGCGTCCGGCGTCGCTCCGCCCGCCTCGCGCCGCGCTGCTCGCCACGTACCCCCACGTCCACCGCCACCCACCGCCTTCCCCGGCCGCTCCTCCCTCTCCCTCCCCTATAAGAACCCCCCTCTCGGCCATCTCCCCCTCCACCGCCTCGAGCCGCCACCGCCACTACGCCGCCAGCGCCGCCTCGCCGACGACGCGCCGCCCGCCGCAGCTCCCTCCTCCGCCTCCCCCTTCGTCTCCGGCGACGAACAGCCGCAGCGCAACAGCAGCAGCAGCTCGGGCAGCCCGAGCCGCCTCCGGCCGCCGTGCTCGCCGCCGCCACCTCCGCTCGAGCGCCGCGCCGCCTCGCCGCAGAGCTCCGGCCCCCTCCGCCGCAGTCCGGCCGCCCAGCGCCGTCCTCCGGCGAGAACCCTAACCCTAACCCATATTCAACCCCTGTGTCCGACACGAGTCGGACACGTGTCGGACACGATTCGACCCTGTTTTCGGGTCCCCTTCAGGTACGTGTAACTTTTTGCTCGTAGCTCCATTTTTGTTTCCGCAAATTGCATTGCGAAGCCTGTATGACCCTCTCGGTGTCCGGATAAACTGTTCGGGGCATCGCGTCCTGTGGTGATCGCACACCGCGATCCAAAAACAGGAAAAACCAGACCCTGTTTCACCCCGGAACTGAGTACGCCCCGCCAAACGGGACGACTTGGTCGCGCGCGGTCTTCACAGATACGTGCGCCTCGTCGATACGGACGTGTGGGATTTTGCAGAAGTCGATTTGGGTGTGCGTGCACACCGAAATTAACGCGTATCCGCGGACATCGCCCCGTATCCGCCTTTTCTGCAATTCGACCTAACTTTGTGTACACACGTCAGATCGAGACAAAACTTGCGCCATCGGACTCGTAGAGATACGCTGGTCCTGTGGGTCAAGTTTGGTTCGATTCTGAGAACGTTGACAAAATTACGTGTCGTGGGCCCCACAGGCCCTGCTCGACGGGCGATTTTGTGAACGGCTCATCGGAATTCAATTCTGAAAGTTCCGTTGGGTTCGTATCAGCGTTTCTGACCTGTTGACACTAAGTTTGGTGAATTTGGAGACCGTTGATCCGGATACGTTTTTCGGTGCAAAGCGGGCCCACCGGTGGACCCCGTTTTGACCCGAAATTGCCGTTTTGCCCTTGTCTCCAAATTGGACCCAAGGACAGGCGTTTTCTAGCTGATTGATATTTTGTGGATCTGATGGTGATGTTTGTTTCAGCAACCGGAGTACCGCCTGCAATTCCCGCCGAAGTCAGAACTGCGAACCGAGCCGGAACCACAGGCAAGTGTACCTTGCCAAAACTTGCAGCTTTGCTAGCTATTTTCTGGACTTGTTTATACATCAGTGGGCAAGTAAAGCTTGCCAATTCTCAGATAGTTCTGGTTATAGTAATTTACTTGATTTCTGGTAGATTCTTATGCAACATGTTTAATTGCTTAACCCAGGACACCTGACACTATTCATGTGACGAAATTGCCTGAGATATACCTGGTGATTTCGTATAGGCTATATTTTCATTTCCAGTTTACATGCTTAGATTCTAGCCTGACTCATTGCATTAGTTCAAACTTGCGTGACTTGTACCTGATATTTTCTGGAACTGTGACGTGAGATTACATGGGGTGGGGAGAGTATTGTCATATCAAGGCTGAATATAATATAATATAAATACTTATATCTGGCGGTGCCTTAGACTCTGATACAGAGCTTTGGTTCCTTACTGGCTCTTCGAGAAAATACTGCTATGGTTTCTTCGACACTGATCCTGTAGTAGTCTCAGCCTGAGTATGACTAAAACTCTCACTTGCATATCACTAGCTGGTTTACATATTTACCCTGCTGTTTCATTATTGCTGCACTGCATATGTTTTGGCTTGCATTTTCTGTACCTTGTTATGTCCCCTGAGGACCTGGAATGGACTATGTCCCCAGGTATAGCCGAGGAGAACTACCCCGAGGTGTACGGTACAGGAGCACTCCTTGGAGCAGAACCCGGAACCGAGGACGAGATAGTTGCAGAAGACTTCTCCTGAGCACCGGCTTCATATTCACAGTATTTCCTTTTCAGTATTTTATTCCCAGTCTATGTTTCTTTAATTGTAACAGAATAATTCTCGGATTTGTTTCCCGAGATAACCTTATTTAATATTGCTTATTTATTTCTATTGCAATATTTCTGACAATTAATCTGTGTTTATTTGGTGGATGAGATTAGAAATACCTGAGACTTGTAACATATTACTGATAGACTACAGCTTAAGCATGCCCTGATGGATCTATTAAATTGGGTTGTCCATCGGTGCGTGCTGCTGGCCATTGCTCACGTGCTCAGTCCCTCGTCATTTTGGGACTGGGGCGTGACATGGTTTTTGTGGTGTCCCATGCAGGTCTACGACTAAATTATTCGGTTTTAACTTAGGGACCGAACAGGCCTGCAATAAGATAGGATAAGTTTTTAGGATCTCATCCACTTGCTTGAATCGTTTTTGATATCTGTATCGTACTCGGACTAATTTGAACTTGCATCTTGCCTTGATTCCTGTGCGCCTCTTATTGGTTATTTTGGATACAGGAAAATGGACCCACAAGAATGCAACGAGACTTCCGTCAGAACGCCACAAGCTACAGGTGTCACCTACGACGACGACGTGACACCAGTCGGAGGAATCCCCACAACTCAACAGAGCCAGCAGGCAGGTCAACCTACCTCCCGATTCCGGCGCGATGACATCCCACCTCCGCCGCAGTTTGTCCCACCAATGCCCGTGTTCCCACCAGGACAGCCAATCGACGGGCAGCAAATATTCCAAATAATCTACGCGATGATGCAAGCACAGCAACAAGTCCAACACGAGGCTCAGCGTCGCGAAGCTAATTTCTTGAGGGACAGCATTGTAACTGCACTGGAGCAGGCCAACCTACCAGCTCGACGGCCAACTACAGGCTCAATCACTGACTTTCGTCAACTGAAGCCCCGCACTTTTTCTGGAAAAGAGGAGCCCACAGAAGTTCACGAGTGGCTCACCAACATTCGGCATCAACTTGAAGCAGCTGAACTTCCACGGGAACGCTGGATGACTGCCGTCCGAATGCAATTGACGGATAATGCCCATCACTGGTGGCTATCCGAGGAGATGCGACTCAGACCAGACCGAGTCACTTGGGAGGAGTTCTCCAGACTCTTCCAGGAGATGTACATTCCTGCAGAACTGCGGGACAAATTTAATCGCCTCACTCAGGACTCCATGACGGTGGAAGAGTACAACGCAGAATTTATTCGTCTGAGCCGCTTCGCCCCCACCCTGATCCCGACTGAGGAAGAGAAGGCCGAGAAATTCTTCGACGGACTGAACATTGAGCTGCAGAAACTAATTGGGTCCGTCGCACCAACATCATACTCAGACGTCCTTGCTGCGGCTCGACGCATAGAGCGCGTCACCAAGAGAGAGACCAGACTGAAGCGGCCGTCCCCATCCGCACCAACCAAAGCATTACAAGAGGAGTCTGCAAAGCGTCAACAAATAAGCTCGCCACCAGCAACAGCACCAAAAGCCTTCTACCTTCTTACCTGTTACCACTGCGGCAAGATAGGCCATGTCGAGAAGGAATGTAGACGTAAACTCGGACTATGCTTAGGCTGCGGATCCAGACAGCATGCAGTGAGAGACTGCCCTGAGCCTAGAGAAGGAGCACCAAGGGCGAACCAGCAAACTCCACCAGCACCTCGAGCAGCACCCTACCAGCAAGCTCAGCAACAACAGAGGAATCTACCTCAAGGACGAGAGCAAGCTTACGTGATTACTGTGCAGGACGCTGATGCGAGTAAGTGATTTATAGTTATCCGTTTTAGTCTTGTGTAGCTCGTGCCTATTGGTTCGTGACCTCAGCCCCAACCTAGTAATTTGCAACTTGTTAATAACAACCTGGTTTTGATAAAAGTTATAGTTTTAACTAGATCTTCTTGGAAAGTGTAAACTTTCAATTTTTAGGGAAACGGTACTTCCCTAAGTAACTTGTGATGCATTTTCAACCGATACCTGCGACCGTGTCATCTCTGCTGACCGGTTATTCTTTGATTGCGAGGACGCAATCCTCTTAAGGGGGGGTAGATTGTAAATCCCCTGAATTTTTAAAATTTTAAAAACTGGATTTTTCACAATTTTCTGGAATTTTCTGGGAATTTTCTGTAATTTAAAAACAGGGTTTTAATTATTCAATGATTTTTAATTAATATTAAACAGTATTAAAATATTATGAAAATAATATTTTTGGATGTAAAATGAAAAACTGGACTTAGGACAATTTTTCTGGAATTTATCGGACCTCGGACCTATTTTTAAATGCCTAAAAACTATTTATTTAAATATTTAATTATTTATTTATTTATTTATTATTTAATGATTATTATTATTATTATTATTATTATTTATTTATTTTTTATTTCTAAAACCCCAGCCCACTGGGCCCGGCCCACCGGGCCCAGCCCGAACCCAAACCCAGCCCGCGCCGCTAGCGGGTCGGGTCGGTCAGACCCGCCCGCTAGCCAAACCCGACCCGCCCCTCTCTCTCCCCCACGACTCCCTCTCTCCCCGTGCCCGCCGCGTCCGGCGCCGCGTCCGGCGCCGCTCCGCCCGTCTCGCGCCGCGCTGCTCGCCACGTACCCCCACGTCCACCGCCACCCACCGCCTTCCCCGGCCGCTCCTCCCTCTCCCTCCCCTATAAGAACCCCCCTCTCGGCCATCTCCCCCTCCACCGCCTCGAGCCGCCACCGCCACTACGCCGCCAGCGCCGCCTCGCCGACGACGCGCCGCCCGCCGCAGCTCCCTCCTCCGCCTCCCCCTTCGTCTCCGGCGACGAACAGCCGCAGCGCAACAGCAGCAGCAGCTCGGGCAGCCCGAGCCGCCTCCGGCCGCCGTGCTCGCCGCCGCCACCTCCGCTCGAGCGCCGCGCCGCCTCGTCGCAGATCTCCGGCCCCCTCCGCCGCAGCCCGGCCGCCCAGCGCCGTCCTCCGGCGAGAACCCTAACCCTAACCCATATTCAGCCCCTGTGTCCGACACGAGTCGGACACGTGTCGGACACGATTCGACCCTGTTTTCGGGTCCCCTTCAGGTACGTGTAACTTTTTGCTCGTAGCTCCGTTTTTGTTTCCGTAAATTGCGTTGCGAAGCCTGTATGATCCTCTCGGTGTCCGGACAAACTGTTCGGGGCATCGCGTCCTGTGGTGATCGCACACCGCGATCCAAAAACAGAAAAAACCAGACCCTGTTTCACCCCGGAACTGAGTATGCCCCGCCAAACGGGACGACTTGGTCGTGCGCGATCTTCACAGATACGTGCGCCTCGTCGATACGGACGTGTGAGATTTCGCAGAAGTCGATTTGGGTGTGCGTGCACACCGGAATCAACGCGTATCCGCGGACATCGCCCCGTATCCGCCTTTTCTGTAATTCGACCTAACTTTGTGTACACACGTCGGATCGAGACGAAACTTGCGCCATCGGACTCGTAGCGATACGCTGGTCCTGTGGGTCAAGTTTGGTTCGATTCTGAGAACGTTGACGAAATCGCGTGTCGTGGGCCCCACAGGCCCTGCTCGACGGGCGATTTTGTGAACGGCTCATCGGAATTCAATTCTGAAAGTTTCGTTGGGTTCGTATCAGCGTTTCTGACCTGTTGACACTAAGTTTGGTGAATTTAGAGACCGTTGATCCTGACACATTTTTCGGTGCAAAGCGGGCCCACCGGTGGACCCCGTTTTGACCCGAAATTGCCGTTTTGCCCTTGTCTCCAAATTGGACCCAAGGACAGGCGTTTTCTAGCTGATTGATATTTTGTGGATCTGATGGTGATGTTTGTTTCAGCAACCGGAGTACCGCCTGCAATTCCCGCCGAAGTCAGAACTGCGAACCGAGCCGGAACCACAGGCAAGTGTACCTTGCCAAAACTTGCAGCTTTGCTAGCTATTTTCTGGACTTGTTTATACATCAGTGGGCAAGTAAAGCTTGCCAATTCTCTGATAGTTCTGGTTATAGTAATTTACTTGATTTCTGGTAGATTCTTATGCAACATGTTTAATTACTTAACCCAGGACACCTGACACTATTCATGTGACGAAATTGCCTGAGATATACCTGGTGATTTCGTATAGGCTACATTTTCATTTTCAGTTTACATACTTAGATTCTAGCCTGACTCATTGCATTAGTTCAAACTTGCGTGACTTGTACCTGATATTTTCTGGAACTGTGACGTGAGATTACATGGGGTGGGGAGAGTATTGTCATATCAAGGCTGAATATAATATAATATAAATACTTATATCTGGCGGTGCCTTAGACTCTGATACAGAGCTTTGGTTCCTTACTGGCTCTTCGAGAAAATACTGCTATGGTTTCTTCGACACTGATCCTGTAGTAGTCTCAGCCTGAGTATGACTAAAACTCTCACTTGCATATCACTAGCTGGTTTACATATTTACCCTGCTGTTTCATTATTACTGCACTGCATATGTTTTGGCTTGTATTTTCTGTACCTTGTTATGTCCCCTGAGGACCTGGAATGGACTATGTCCCCAGGTATAGCCGAGGAGAACTACCCCGAGGTGTACGGTACAGGAGCACTCCTTGGAGCAGAACCCGGAACCGAGGACGAGATAGTTGCAGAAGACTTCTCCTGAGCACCGGCTTCATATTCACAGTATTTCCTTTTCAGTATTTTATTCCTAGTCTATGTTTCTTTAATTGTAACAGAATAATTCTCGGATTTGTTTCCCGAGATAACCTTATTTAATATTGCTTATTTATTTCTATTGTAATATTTCTGGCAATTAATCTGTGTTTATTTGGTGGATGAGATTAGAAATACCTGAGACTTGTAACATATTACTGATAGACTACAGCTTAAGCATGCCCTGATGGATCCATTAAATTGGGTTGTCCATCGGTGCGTGCTGCTGGCCATTGCTCACGTGCTCAGTCCCTCGTCATTTTGGGACTGGGGCGTGACAGGAAGCTAGGGCTGGGTCGGGGAGTCGCTGCAAGCCGTGCCGGAGGGGGAGTTGGAGGAGGTGTAGCGAGGGGGCTCCGGCCGGGCCAGAGTTGCAGCGGTGGGGGAGTGAGCAGTGGCTGCGGTTGTCTGCCGGAGATGAGGGAATGCAGGGTGTCGGGGTCAGCTCGGACGCTCGGCTGAGGGCGAGGTGGACGAGTGGAGGGGCCTGGTGGTGGAGAACGGACCCTCCGGCGGGTGGCCGGAGAAGAGGGCCGGGCTCGGGGAACAGTAGGGAGAGTGGTATTCCCCCCCCCCCCCCTCTCTAATATTTAAAAAAACAAGGAGAAGGAGAAGAAGAAAGGAAGAAGAAGAAGAAGAAAAGAGAAGAAGAAAGGAAAAATAGAGAAATTAAGGGTGTGGCTACGGTTGAGTGAGGGGGAGATGGGGGCTTCCCTAGGTTTGGGGATTAGGGTTTCCTTGGGAAAGGTGCCTTGAGGGGACATTAAATAGGATGGTGGGTGTAGGAATGAAGGGTGATGATGCACCCATTGAATGGATGGCCAAGATTCGACATGGAGGAATTTCTTCATGTGGGGATGAGGGTTGTTGACTAGTTAAATATTATTTGGGCTCTCCATTTGGTTAAACCAATGGGGTGTTGACACCTAATGCAATATTTATAAATTAGCCCCCTTAAATTTGGGTATTTGCACAGACACATGAAATAATAAAAATTTGGTAGGCGGTTCGATGTTTGGCATTTTGTAGGGAGAGGGGGTATTGTGTGTTTGGTATGGGCTTAATTAGTGGGGTATTGGAATTAAATTGGGATTAAACGGGATTAGTCAAAATTGGTATCTCAATTTAATTAGAATAAATGCAAGCTGTGTTCTAAAATTAATTAGGAGTACAATGAGCCAAAATTAGGCTGGGTCACAAATATCATTAGTGAAGAAGAATCAGAACAAAATATTATCCTAATTTGGGTTGCACGAAAAATGGTCAAGATTGCCTCCAATTTTGATTGGAACGCACAATGATACGAAGTTGAAATTTATTTATAAATTAAATAAATGTCCGCAACGAATATTGTGCGGCTAAAATGAAGCATAAGGGAGCATGATTATGAACTACAAAAATGGCAAAATGGAAGGCGGGCACGTCTAGGGCAAGGTTGCAAAATTTGTTGGAAGGCAAAAGCTAGGGTAGCGCTCCAAATATCGAAGCAACGACAATGCGCAACAATTAAATAAAATTATGATAATTAATTACTACCTCCAATAATTTAATTCTAAATAAAATAATTAAATATATAATCCCATAATTCGGTCAGGTGTTCGTCTAGTGAGCTTCTAGGTCAAGTCTACCAGCTCAAACATTAATGAACACTGTATATAATAATATATTTAAATATACATCTCACATAATTATTTAATTTAAATACACATATCGAGAAATCATTTAATATAAATACCATAATATTAATAGTATATAAAAAGTCGAAAATACCCCTATTTTTGGAATGTGGTAGTGACAATTTATGTTGACAAAAACTATAAAACAGTGTTAGGAATACAAGATAAAATAAATACTAGAAATGTAGAGTATTGGAGAATATGAAATAGGCAATAGAACATCTAGCAATGAACAATATACAAGTGAATGCTAGAACAGGTGAATCTGAAATAAAAAATAAACATCTGGCTAAGTGTTTGAAATATCAGTTTATTATGTGATCGGCTTGGGACAAGATCAGGCTTGATATATATGATTGGCTATGATACATGTGAGGTCAGGCTAACCATCTGGTTAGCTATGATGCGAGAAATAGTCAGGCTAATCATATATATCAGGCTATGAAGCATGTAAATGGTCAGGCTACACCCGACGTGATGTGTGGGGTGAGCTATAATGAATGTAAGGTGGGGTATAATCACATAATCTGCTAATATTTCCCCCATCCCCAGCTAGCACGATGGATTCCAATCACGACTCCTCATGACAGGGATCTAGGGTGCTAACCCGTATATCCACAATGTCAGAGTCAAGTATAGTATAAAATTGAAATTATAGATTTAATCAACAAAACGAAAACTGTCAGAGAATGTACTCGCCTGTGGTCCCGAGGAAGGTGCGAGGATCGATGTCCAAGATGAAATCACAGTGACCTAATTGTGGAATATAAATGTCAAATACTGAATTAAAGGAAATAACATGTTTAACTAATTAAATGCGAGGCCTCTAGGTCAATTCTGGGGTTTACTGGTCAAAACTAGGTTAATTAGTTAATACCTTGCCAACTTGACACTCCTAGTACCCACCTACTACTACTACTACCTCACTATTATGCACTAATCATACCTTGGTGTCACTAGGCCCATGATACTAGGTATCTCAAAGCTCAATAGATGTGTAAATACTGACTCATGTAGGTACTAGATAGACATAACTTATAAACCTAGTTATTTAGTCCTAACCTTAATATCTATGTTATACTAGATACTACCAATACATATAACTTATATATGTATATATATATCACATAAACCAGTACTTCTAACAATATACAACTAGCTAATTTAGTAAATAACTAGACCAACCAACCCAAATGCCTGAGACCCTGCTCTACTACACTGCCTCATGTCTACCCCCATACCCTATTGCACTGCCCTGCACTGTATTACTGATAACAAAATACACTAGTCTAGAACTGACACTCACTACACAAATTCACAGAATGATAACCGATATAGTGAACCATTCACAGTTTACACAGTCTGAAGTTGTTCAGACTTCACCTATATTTGAGACAAGCCTATGGCTACTGGCAGAAATAACAGGTAGTGTGACTTGTTCACTGATACACTCAGTTCCCCCCCCCCACAGTGAATCTGATACTCTTCTATGCAGTTACCACTGTACAGCAGGGGGCTGAACTGATACCCTACAATTATACACAAGTTTCACACTCACACAGGTACACACTCACAGGTATTCTCACAGGCATTCACACAGGCATTCTCACACACGGGTACACTCAGATACTCACACAGGCATTCACACAGGAACACACACAGGTATACACACTGGCAACACTCACTCAGGTACACTGATACACAACTGCTCTACAAATCCCTTGGTACCTTAACCCATAATATCAGTAATTTGCCCACTGCTCACCACTCTATCTGCTCACTGATACATTAACCCTACAATCCTACTGTTACTACCCCCAGAGATCCTACTGATACTAAACATACTGACACATAACTCACACACTGGTTTACACACTGGCACACACACACAAGTACACACTCTCAGGCACACACAGCTCACACACACTCAGACACACACAGCTCACACACACTCAGTGATACACTCACAGGCACATATGCCTTACACTGCACTCAGATACACTGGTTCACTCACACAGACACTCACACACTGCTTATCTAACACACATATACACTGGGACTAACACACTCATACACACAGACATATAGGTTCTCACACTGATCACCACACACACAGGAACAACTCACACACACAGGTACACAGTCTGAACTACACAGGCACATACACACACAGTTTTCTAACACACTGATATATACACTCTCAGGCACACACAGATACACTGGCACTCACACAGTCACACACAAATACTGGTCCCTGACTAAAACTCCCTCACTGAACTAATACACACACTCACTGAGACACACTGATACATGTTTCACTTACATACACAACACTCATACACAGGTCATACAGGCAGATACTTACACACAGTATCAGCTAATGGAACACTGATACACTAACCCATACAAAGAATACTGATACATAGGTTCTGATACACAGACACACAGTGGAATTCTCACATAGAGCAACACTGACAGACACATACAGATAGATACTGAGACACACACAGATAGATACTGAGACACACACAGATACCCGACTGCACAGTGAACCAAACACACAACACAGCTAGCACATCTCCCTCGACTGTGCATAGGACCCTCCAAGCTCGACTGTACAGTGAATTCCCCCAAATCACTGCACAGTGTCAAACCCGACTGTACACAGCTTTAATCCAAACAAACAACACAATACAACGTATGCATATCTATATATATACATCAAAAATGTAAGATTAGAATAGATCTAATAGCTATTCACTCTACTAACCATATCATCAAGCACTTGGTGTGCTGAAATCGAACCTACACTGAGAACTCCTGAAAACCCAAAATAAAAACCTAAAAATCGGGATCTAGACTATAGGTAGGAGGTGTAATCGTGTCTACATGAAATCCCTAGGGTTAGGGTTCCTGAAATTTGGGGGAAAACACCCGAATGTACACCAAAGCCCTAGTTTCTCCTAGGTCTTCATGTAGAACCCTAAAAATCGAAATCTAAACAATTTGGTGGGCTCCTAATGGCCAAACACAAATGAAAAATAGAATTAAATGGTTTAAATTCGGGTTCTTACCTATTGGGAGATGGTTTCCCAATGAAGGTTCTCTTTCTCCAAGTCTTCTTGGTCCAAGCTCCTTGATTCCCTTTGATGGAGGAGGAAAAGGGATTTCTAGGGTTTTAATTCCTGAAATTTGGGGAGGAAATAGTTTTTCTCTAATGGAGGCTAGGTTTAGATTTTCTTCATGAAGGAAAAGGGTTAAGGGAGGCTTCCCTTCATTATATAGGGCTAGGGTCAGGGTTCAAATGCAAAGGATTAGTTAACCCTTCATGTTTAGTCATGAAGAGATTAATTAATTAGGGTTTGCCATTTCTAGTATGTTAATTCTAAAACTAAAATAGAATTTTAGGGTTTCACTAAAACTAGAATGCCAACTAGGGTTTGATCACTAGGGTTAATCCTATTGGGATTTTAGGGTTTAACATAAACCTAACTTTTAGAACATCACATAATTATTTAAATAAAACTCATCATTTAAATTATTTACATAATTTAAATTAAACAGGGGAAATTACACTAATGCCCTAAACTGGAAATGTGGTAGTGACAGAGAACTTGTATCTTTAGCATCGGAGTCGGAGCCTTATGTGGATCCGTATATGGATGTCCACGACCACGCTGCTTACGACGTCGGGTGGGTGAACATAGTTTTTGATGTGGCAGGGCCTAGTTTCGATTCGGACAATCATGATGCAGCTGAGGAGGCACCGAATACCGATGCTGCAAAGTTCATGGAGTTGCTGGAGAATGCAAGGACTCTATTATATCCTGGTTGTAAAGATCATTCACCTTTGGAGGTTGTTACAAGATTGTTGAGCATTAAGTCCAATTTTAACATGTCGTAAGAATGTTATAACCAACTGATGGATTTGATTATAAAGATCTTACCAGAGGATGCAAAGTTGCCTAAAGACTTCTACTGATCTAAGAGGATGGTGAGATCGCTCTGGATGAAAAATGAGAAAATTGATGCATATCGGAACGGGTGCATGTTGTACTACAAAGACGACAAGGATGAAGATGCATGCAGATTTTGTGGTACTGATCGCTACAAGCTACTGGAAGAGGAAAGTCTGTTGGTGCAAAGAAGCCTACCGATTCGATACACTACTTGCCTTTGACGCCGCGGTTGTAGAGGTTGTTTATGGTGAATGAGACTGCAGAAAATATGAATTAGCACAGGCAGAAACAGATCGAAGGAGTATTGGATCATCCATCCGATGGAGAAGCATAGAAGCACTTTGATCGATAGTATCCAGATTTTGCTTCGGATTCGCATAATGTCAGATTGGGCTTCTCCTCCGACGGTTTTACCCCATTCGGACTTTTGGGCTCCCAGTATTCGTGTTGGCCTGTGATCGTCACTCCGTATAATCTACCGCCTTGGATGTGCATGAAGACTCCGTATACGTTCCTAACCGTTATTATCCCTGGTCCAAACAATCCGAAGAGGAACATCGATGTATATTTACAGCCTTTGATAGATGAATTGAATTAGCTGTGGAAAGTAGGTGCCAACACGTAGGATGTTTCCAGAAAGTAAAATTTTCAGATGAGGGCAACACTTATGTGGACCATCAAGGACTTTCCAGCATATGGAATATTATCGGGATGGAGTACTCATGGTCGTCTCTCATGTCCGTATTGCATGGACCGTACTAAGGCTTTCCATTTGAAACACGGAGGCAAACCGTGCTTCTTCGATTGTCATCGATAATTTCTGCCGAAGGATCATCCGTACCAGAGGAACATGAATGCTTTTTGTGTGGGCATTATGGAGAAGGCCAATCCACCGCTAAGGTGGCCCGGATACACGATATGGGAACAGGTAAAAGATTTACCAAGTGCTATTGAAGAGCCTGCTAAGGGGTACAAGTATGACGGATTTGGTCGCACCCATAACTGGACGAAGAGGAGTATATTCTGAGATCTGCCATATTGGATCACCAATCTGATCAGACATAATCTTGATGTCATGCATATCGAGAAGAATGTGTTTGATAACATAATTAATATTGTAATGGAGGTAAAGGGGAAGACGAAAGATAATCCGAAGGCTAAGTTGGACTTAGAAGAAATATGTAGATGTCCTGTGTTGCATTTGATAGAGGAGGGGAATGGAAAGTTAAAGCAGCCTAAGTCAGTTTTCTCACTGGAGAAGGAGGATAAAGGGAGACTTTGTAGGTGGATTCAGGTTCTAAAATTTCCAGACGGGTACGTGTCAAACTTGAGAAGATGCATCGACCTCAAGGAGAACAAACTGGCGGATATGAAGAGCCACGATTGTCACGTATTCATGGAGAGGTTAATTCCGATTGTATTTCAGAATTTTTTTTCGTAGGTCATTTGGGATCCATTGACAGAGCTCATCATATTCTTCAGAGATCTTTGTTCTACTAAGTTGCTCGTCGATCGTCTAGAAAACAAGAAAAGGACACTGCGGTAACACTATGTAAGCTCGAGAAGCTGTTTCCTCCTGGATTCTTCGACTCTATGGAGCATCTGCCAATTCATCTTTCCTATGAGGCATGTGTTGGTGGTCCTATCGGTTATCAATGGATGTACCCCTTAGAGCGGCATCTGAATCACCTAAAGAGAAAGGTGAAAAACAAGGCATGGGTTGAGGGATCTATTTGTGAAGCTTATGTTCTTGAGAAGATTACAAACTTTTGCTCGACGTATTTCAAACCTTATGTTGCTACTAATAGAACGAGAGCTCCGAGAAACGACAACGAATATCAGGAATCTAATAATGCAATACTCAAAGTATTCATGCATCCGGAAAGCCTTCAGAAAAAATGAAGAAGAGATATTTGAATGACGACAAGCTAAGGGCTGCTCAGTTGTATATATTACTCAATTGCGACGAGGATGAAGTGAAGAAGCTAGAGGGGTAAGTAATTAATACGTCCACGTTTACATTATCTCAATGTAATAGTATAAGCTACTATTATGTTACTAATCAACGGTTGCTTCATTGTTTTTCAACACATATAATGATGAGTTAAGGTCGGTTAGACCCTACATAACAGACGAAGAAGTAGAACAAGAAATGAGATGCCATTTTCCTTCTTGGTTGAGCACATATGTAAGGAGCTTGGTAATTACTTTTTTTCTACACTTGTACAATAAATAACTTACTATTGCTACTTTGGTATTTAGGTCGATCATCTAATAACACCCGAGACTGAATCTATTAGAACTCTAGCCAAGGGACCAATTACTGCCGTCAAAATATGGCCAAGTTTCTGTGTGAATGGTTTTAGGTTCAAGCCAACAAATGATCGGATCAGAGACAGCTTTCTGGATCTTGATTCCACGAAAAATAGTTTTTTGTGTATCAAATCTTCGAACTACAAAGACGTCGATCCAAGCAATGATTTCTTTGGCATCTTATGAGAGATTGTGGAGTTGACATATAATTATGGCACAGAACCTGCTAAGATCATGTTATTCAAGTGTGAATGGTTTGATCCAATTCAAGATCAAGGTTAGAAAATTGACAAGCATGGCCTTGTAGATATAAACTACAAGCGTAGATATCAAGGCTACGAACTATTTGTCCTATCAAGTCAGGCTCAGCTTGTGTACTTCACAACTTATCCTAGATGGGGGACAGCGAGGTCGGATTGGTGGACAGTATGCAAGATTAAAGCTAGAAATACCTTTGACATTGACGAAATAGCTTATCAGGAGGACGAGCTACCTCTTGTAACAAATATTGTAGATGTGGACTCAACAGAAGTTACTCATTACACGAGTAATAATGTAGATGATATAGAATTATCCGAAGAGGAAGACGAAGATGAAGACGAAGTAGATGAAAGTGAAGATGAGGAGGAAGAGGAAGAGGAAGAGGAAGAGGAAGAGGAAGAGGAGGACGAGGAAGGCGAACAAGTAAATTTTTTGAAGATGATTGAAAATAAAATATTTTGCCTGTAGAATATACTATATTTTGACTGTAGAATATACTATTTTGACGAAGATATGTATTATATTTTGACTGTAGAATGTACTATCCATTTAGACTTATGATACCACTAGTTATTTACTGTATAATTCTATAAATGTTGTGAGATATGCATAATATTTTGACTGTAGAATATACTATATATTTGTGTATTTCTTTATTCATCATATGTTGTTATCAGGTATGACAGGATGACGCAGAGGGTTCGACAGGTCCCGAGGTAGACGGAGTGCTCCTTCGGTACTGCCTACTGTTGATTTTGGATCCTCGTCGCCTAGTACTCTAGTATATCGATCAGTCACATCTCTGACTGCGATGACGTTACGTGGCATCACTCCTGGGACAAGTAGTTCCAGGCCTGATAGTACTCCCTCGTCCAGCGTTCCTCCTGATGATGAAACCATGGAGATAGATGAGCATATGGAGGAGGTCGAGCTGACGTTGTCCCAACATCAGCTAGATCCTCCATGCGCACCTCCAGAGGAGACGAGGACAGAGATTTGGACCTACGGTACAAAGTAAGTCAATTAGATGGTTTAGCATCATATATATCGTGTATTTCTTTATTCATCATATATTGACTTTTTCGATCAAAATAATTATCTCTGTATAGATATCGTCCCTCGTCGGTACAGAGACGCCTGGCCCTCTTTTTGAGGAACAACTATGATGGCCCTTGGATCAACTACTCTGAAGCTTCGGAGGAGAGGAAGGCGTTCTGGTTTGCGCACTTCAAGGTAAAAGTATATTATATAAATCCTCTAATTTATGCATATTATATAACTTACTAAATTATTTATTGTAGCAAACGTATTTCTATCCTCTGTACCGGACCGAGTTGATCGAGCAGATATTTTCTGCCGTTGCCGCCAAGCTTATCCGTGATGCTCTGGATGACCAGAAGGCTCGTGATTGCGTTGGAAAACCGATCCAAGGTTGGATCACGTTTGAGCAGTGGATTGCGATGAGGGCTAGATTCGACGATCCGAGGTACAAGAAAAGGTCTGAGAAGGCCAAGGCAAGGCAGCAAAGTGGTATGGTGGCTCGATTCCGATGACGGAATATTTCCGTCGTTTGGTATATTTTTTATTTCAGATATATTATTTTAATGCAAGTACGATAAAATGGTAATAGAAAAATATATTTAATTTTAGTACTAAATAATATATTTTTAACAGGTACAAAAGTGTGAGGATGCAAACATGGTGATCGTCTTCCTGGCCACCCATCGAAAGGGCAGAAATCTCATTGATGAGAGGGCCTCGCAAACCTATGTAAGTATTACTTTACTTTGTGTTAATTTTAATATAACATAGGCAATTATCGAGTATCCAAACTTTTCTAGGCCGAGTATCTTAGGCTGCGTGAGCGGGCGACTGCTAGTGCACCTACGACGGGAGAGGCTGGTACTTCCTCGCACCCCTCTCCAGCTCCGTCGACAGACGAGCTGTGGTCTCCAGAGGGGTACGTACTACGGTACGGGATCCTATGGCGCCCTTGTTGTGACACAGTCGTCTAGGGCCTCCCCGACAAGTGCGCATTCCCCACAGCGCTCGCAGTCGTCGGCCCGAGTCCAGGAGGTCGTTGACCGTCACATTGCGTCTCTTCGTGACGAGTTGCTACGAAGGATGGAGGAGCAGCCCCTGTCCCAATCACAGGCGGACGATGCGACGCTCATCGCACAATTTGATATGCTCGAGTGCAGCATCATGGAGCTCCGGGATTTGACAGCTGATCTTAGAGCGTCGACAGAGCGCAGCATGACAGAGCTGCATGCATCACAGCTGTCCATGGGCGAGAGGCTGACGATGATGCATGATACAATGGTTCATAGCAGTACGAGGCTGTTATCTACCATGGATTCATACAACCAGCGACTAGCAGAGTTGGAGCGGATACGTCCTCCTAGTGCGCCTACATCGACACAGACTCCACCGACGTCACTGCCTTCTCCATCGACATCGGTGTCGATTTTATGGGAGCAGTATGATCTGTTCTTATCCTTCATGCGCGCCGATGGTCATCCTCCTGCAGATTCGCAGTAGTCCTTGTTATGACCGTTTATTGATTGTTTGTGTTTCAGACCTATGATATTTGGTCATTTATGAATATTTTTTTATTTTTGAGGCATTCAGACATTATTTCTTGTATTCTTTAGGACGAGGCTTTCAGACTCAGTCGTGTGGATATTTGCTGTATTCTTTACGACGATATTTTCTCCTGATTCGGTTTGTAATCTTAATATTTTATTTTCTTCAAATTTTATTATATTATTCATATTAAATATATGTTAATTTATCGGTGTTGAGTGTTCAACCGAAGGGGGTCGACGAACCCAGCAAATTCAACGGAGGGTTGCTCCGGGTCTATTTGTACAAATTGTGAATTCATAAATTACAGGAAGAATAATTTGGAAACAATTCAGTATTCATTATTTTTATTTTTTCACTATATATTTAGCGACATATTTTGACAAAAATACACGTCGCTAATTCAGCAACGTCGCTAAACGTCGCTAATATAGCGACGCATATACGTCGCTAGAAAATGTCGGAATATCGACGTTTGGCGACGTTTTTTTGTCAGCGACTAGTTTAAAGATGACTTCAACAAAACGTCGCTAATTACGTCGCTAAAATTATTGAGCGACATTTTTTTGGCCATTTAGTGACGTTTCTTTACGTCGCTGATTTGACTTATTCTGGTAGCGATCATGGGGAGTGATTATTTTCAAGGGGAGATACATTTTGTATGGAGTATAACGCGTTGTACTCTTTTTTCTTAGTCATGAATTTTTTTCAAATTAGATTTTTTCTGACAAGGTTTTAATGAGGCAACATTATAAGTGTGTCCAACACCTATCTAAGTCATCCTAAAGATTGTACACTTTTCTTTAGCACAGGTTTTGTCCTAATGGATTTTCCTGACAAAGGTTTAACGAGGCAATAGATTTAGAGATGATGGTCATACAAAGGGGGAGTGTTATAACATCAGTTACTAAATGGTTGGATTTTTACTTTGTATTTTAGTCTCACATTGGTATACGTTTATTCTAACAAAAGGAACATTTTTTTGGCTTAGTCCCTAGTAAAAAAAAGTATTGTGTTCCGAAAAATATTTTAATCTACATACTGGTAACGATAAATATGACTTGGTTCTCCTTTCATTTTTGTCTTGTCAATTCCCATGGCAAAATCTCCTCTTCCACCTCCGGAGCATCCCGACCCCAACTCCTGCTCCCTCGAGAAATTCCGCCTCTACGAAACCCGAGCAGTAATCTACCCTCTATTTCCCAATTCCATTTCCAACAAAACGAATAAAATCTCGTTTGTTTGTGCAGAGGTTCTATCTGATCGGCAGCGACCGCGACAAGCAGCACTTCCGCGTGCTGAAGATCGACCGCTCCGAGCCCTCCGATCTCAGTATCAGCGAGGATCCGGTCGTCTACTCTCCGCAGGAGATCAAGAACCTCCTCCAGAGGATCGGCGAGGGGAACCGCGCCACCGGAGGCCTCTCCGCCGTCGCCAAGGTCTACGGCATCGCCGGTACAATAACAATCTTCATCCATCCATCCATCAATCCTTCCTTCGTTATTTCTTTCTTGTTTACTTACCGTTGTTGTTGTTGTGGTGGTGGTGTTTTTGCAGGGTGCATTAAGTTCTTGGAGTCGTACTATTTGATTCTCGTCACCAAGAGGCGGCAGATAGGGTCTATATGTGGCCACGCGATCTACAGCATCGAGGAGAGCCAGCTCATCACGGTGCCGCACTCGTCCATCCAGACGGATGTCGCCCACTCCAAGACCGAGCTCCGGTACCCGCTCCTTATCATTCTTATTAGCGTACAGATTATCTTATTACTATAACCTAGGAAGCATGTACACCCCGAAAATGGGCGCCCTGACGGTCTCGTGTCGTGGTAGACATTTTTCGATCATGACACGGACATCCCAAAGATACTGTAGGACACACCAAAATCAATGTTTTGTCTGTTTCGTAGTGTCTCATGTGCGTGCGACATAGGGTAGACCTAAGAGAACTTGAATTGAGGCGATTGAATTGGCTTTAGCTAATGTGAGCAAGGAGATGCTCCTTGGTAGAGCTGAATGGAAGATGAGGATTCATATAGGCTACCCCTCAAAAATATAGAATAGAAGGTTTGTTGTTGATCTTTCTCCTTTAGAAGCCCATCGGAGGGAGAATAACTTGTTTCAAAATTAATATATAGTTTAGCTTATCTTCTACTAGAAGCTCGTTGGCTTTGACTTTAGAAAACTGATTTCACTACCACCTCCTTTAGCAGTAGAGGCTGTTTTGTATACAAAGTTTGAACGAAGAAAAACTTGTCTTTGATATGTAGGCGTATTACAACTCTTCAATGAGAGCTTACAAAGAATCTCTACTATCTTAAATTTACGGGAAAATGTGTCCATAGAAGTCTGTCAGCGCACGACCATTTTGTTTCGTTGACGATCCTTACTCAAATCAATTTCTTCTTCTTTGCTGCGGTGGCAAGTGAATTCCTCTTGGATGCTTCAAAATGGTTGAGATCATACAAACTCTTTAGAAGAATGCACCGTACATACTATTAGGGTATTCAAACCCTCTTTTAGTCTATAGACCAAGCTGATGAGTTTTTAGCAAAAGAATTGATGTAGTACTCAAGAAACAAAGGGAGAACTCTCTCTCTTATCTCTTCAAAAGCCAAAGTGAGAATCTCCTTCATTCAGCTCCTAGGGGACTATTTATAGAATTATAGTGACATTAAAGTCCATGTAACTGCTTAAGCAACGGAATAATCTTGCAACGAGATTGAGAACTAGGCTAAAAGCCTTCAAGATCTGCATTGAAGTTGGTGAGCTAGGTTAACTTACTAAAATGTAGGGCTCAGTGACCTCGCAGCGGGCTAGTAGCGAAGCTGCTATCATTCCCTTCGATAGTTAAGGAAATAACAACCCACTTAATGAACGTGGGTTGTTACACCCTAAATTTCTACTTAGTGGAGGGAGTGAGAATAGGTCAAATGACCTGTAACCGTCATCCACACTACGGATTAGCATTACACGAGGCTGGCTAGCCGCGCAACAGAGCTGGATAGCCATGCATCGACACTGAGACTTCAACGAGATTAGCTAGGATGCTAACTTCTTGGAGCGGAGCTAAGCTTTACGTGTCACGCCCCGGCCCCGTAAGGGTCGAACGTTCTCGCTGGACGTGATGCCGCTCGAGCCTAGGTTATGCTCGCCAAGGCAAGTACCTGAAATGGCCGATGGAAGGCTAAGCCACAGAGTCGCACAGATAGTCCCCAAGCAGCAAAATTGAACAAACACAAGTATGAAATGAAACCAAGCTCTTTATTGACATTGAAATAGAAGTTACACAACGCTAGGCCTAAAGTTACATATATCGGTCAAGCTCTCTCTCTCAAAACAATAAAATGTGTCAAGCGGCTTACAACATTGGGATGATACAATGGACGATATTTCAATACATTACGTCCTGTATATGTGCTTCAGCTCCGTCCGCAACGTTCCAAGGCTCCGAAGCAAACTCTACGCCTTAGCGCGCACGAAGGGCACTTCGCACCGAACGAGGTACTCCCGCACCCTACAAGCAATCTGGTGAGTTATCAATACATTGAATGCACTGGTGGGGAGGCTTCTCGTCCACTCAACAAAACTAAACATGTTCATTTGGTTATGTGTACCGATTGATTTTGTTATCTTTCTAGTCTTTCCTTAGGATCAGTTTCATGACATAGTAAATGTAAAGTACTCGTGTCTCAGACCGTGTCACGCAACAACTTATGAGATCGTCTTACCATTTCATACCATTCCGGCCTTCCCTGTCAGTGTTATATTAAAGATATCAAGTATATGATTGAAACAACTAGCGTATACAAAACCATGAAATAATATTATGAACTTTAAGTGCCTTGGACGTGTTTCTACTGCAGACATGTTTAACTTGAACTATATCGTATACCGTGCATCCATTCTCTACTCGTGTGATGTGTCGTGCATCTATTATCTAAATGTGCAGTGATTCTTGTCTCGATGCAATAAACTCGCACGCGGGTTGCCGCAATCGAGCTGACTTAATCTATATGAAACGGTTACTGGCATAACCATTAAGGACCCTACGGGTAGACGGGTAACCGAGTGTAGGGTGAACTACCAAGGTCCTGAATACCGATATTGCATCGTCCCAAACCATGTTGATCACCCTGGCCCCGTTTTGGTCGCACAATGCCCTGATTCCTCCTAGACCGGCACGAACTCGGTGTCCCGGTGATCGTCCAAGGAATCCCGATACTCATGGACAAGTTGTCCGTGAACATGCAAGTCTCTTATTTTGATCTTTGTTCTTTTATCTTATCTCTCCATGGTTGTAGACGCAGGTAACGAACCCGCTACCTACCCCGAATAAGCGGGGATGGTTGTAGACGCGGGTATCAAACCCGCTATATGCCACCCGAGCGATGATCCATGTTTTCCTTTACTTATCATATTGCAGTTCCCTAGTTCAGGAACTACCTTGGCGACCTAACGGTTTCGAAGCCTTTCCATGTTTTCATTACTTGGTTCGGAAATGACTATTTTGATAGTCTTCCTATCTCAAGTGAGTGAACCGTGTTATGTGAAGTGCATCAAATCGTGGCATGTTCTATGTGACGAGCATCGAAAACATGTGAAGCAGTATACTACAAAAGGTATGTAGAGAAACATAAGTAATTCTACTTGAACAATTCTAAAACAGCAAGGCGAGCATGCATTTCGTTCAGTCGGTTTATTTCAAAGTTCTATCCGAATGATAAAGAGTGGGATTATTCCCTTAGCTAGGTTGGTTCATCTTAGCATGCATCAAGTGGTTCTTCTAGCGACTAGCATGTATCGTCCTTATTATTATGTACGAAGGCCGAGCAAAGACAGGTTCATCGGAGCCACCCATCTTAGCGATGAATCGCATCGGCCGAACGAGACTCCGAGCGCGTCTTTGAAAAATCTGTCTGAACTTCTTCTGAAGGGCCAAGTCTAAATGCCTTTGCATCAAGCGAGTCATCTCGCCGAGCTAGACGAGACGGTCGTCACATTTGCGCCGTTTGAATCGGCTCTCCGCGTTGAGCGGAGCGGGTCGTTACATCACGTGGACCACGAGGCTAGCTTTCTAGACTTGTTTTCTTTGTTTTAAGGAAAAATGTCATCAAGTTCTAAATTCGTCCAGCCCGTATTGGGTTCAAGTGAGTCTACTGGTGTTCCAATGACCATTTGACCCCTTATGGACATTGTCAACAAAATCTCCTTTAAAGTTTTTCGGAGATCCATAATAGGTTAATATGAAGTAATAGGTTAATCTGGATCTTGAAATACTTTGAATTGCCCCGAATAGCAGCTGTGACTGAAGTCATTTTCGTCCAATTACAACATCTCTTCACTTGTTATGCCTGTCATATCTTTGATAGTGTATTTTCACTCGTCGAGAGTGTTCTAGAGCTTGGTCTTGTCGTCTTACACAAAGAGAACCATCCTTCACGAAGAAGAGTCTAGGCGAAGTCAACTCCAAGTAGAGTTATTAGCTCATTGTGAAGTGGGGCTAGGTTGATGCGAGGCTAGGTTGATGCGAGGCTAGATAGTTTCGCACAGCCATGAGGCTCATATAAGTTCCAGTGGAGCTAGCTTCCTATTAAGCGAAGCTTTCATACAACGGATCTGTATGGCGGAGTTGTCCTTCAGCGGAGGTTGTCCATTAGTGAAGCTGAGTGTACAACGAAGCTTCTTGCTTTGCTTATCCAGACTGGATTGTTTTTATGCTTTTATGTTGTTTCAATTTTTTCGAAATTCGGAACAACCGAACAACCTTCTGCAAGGCTATCATTAGGTTTATAAAAGACTATCAAGTATCTTTTTAGAGGATTTTATTTCTCTTTCAGTTTTGTTTTCTTGACTTCTCTCTTTCAATCTTTGAGCAACTTTGAGTGATGGTGTCCAAATCTTCCTCTTCGAGCAGTAAAGAAGTTATGCACTCCTCTAGTTGATGCCGCTAGGCCCACATCAGAGATCACGGAAGTGCAGCATCCTGTTGCAGATAGGTCTTAGATCTATGAGAGATCTCAATCTCTTTCCCTTGGAGCCTTCGACGACTGTAGCCCACTGATCCTGGTGATCGTTAATCGGACCCTCGTGGTCTTTGTTAAATTTTAAGGAGTCATCTCCCTCTAATGTGCTCAAGCACGGAGAAGAAGAACCCTAAGGGTTTTACTGCGAGGTTCAGGACAATGGGGTTGCATCCTTGGTCAATATACAACCTCACTACAAGACTTGATTTTTGACAAAATTCAGCTTCAAAAGCATCGAAGCTATCAGAAATAGTGGGGCTATGTCGCTAGCTAATATGTTAGCTTCGCTTGCAACGAAGTTTTTCTTTGATCATTTGAGCCTCACAATGAGCGAAGCTATCATGAGAGCGGGACTATGTCCTAGCTTGATTGTTAGCACTTACAGAGATGCTTGGTCTTTGACCATTTGTGCCCCTCAGCGAGCGAAGCTATCAGCGGAGCTATGCTCTAGCTTGATTGTTAGCTTCGCTTATAGCGATGTCATCCTGGGAGCGAGGCTAGACCCTATCTTGCATCTTTTGAACCTTTAAGCTTCAAACTGCATAATTTTTTGGTGATGCTTTTCTTTTTTCCTTTCTTCTATAGTGCACTATCCCACCGGGCCTTTGTTGACCAACAATATATTTGGCTATATGGAAGGGATGGATGGGAATGTCTATCTTCAATTCGAAAGTCATGTCTTATTGTTCAGCACATAAAGTACTGCTAAACGTGATCAGTTGATAAGCCAGGGTGATAAAACTGTCTTGAGGGAGTTGCTGACAAATGCTCTCCTGGAGCGTCCTAACAGAATGAACCTCTTGAAGCCTGCATTCATGTTCGGGGATGCGGCTTCCGATATGAATCACGAGCTGGACACTGGAAGTGATTTGGTTCTTCTCGCCTGGGGAAGAGTACTATCTCCCCGTGATGGAATGTCAGTATCCTCTGTCGTCCTTCAAACCAATGACAAGATGAAGGTGGAGTGTGGTTGTTACTCCCTCCTCTGCTTCTAGTACTGAGCATACCTAATCTTACAGTCGACTTTTTGCCTTTTTCAGCTTAGTCCTTAAGTTCCTTCCACGTATTGGCTTGAACAACTCCTATGCAGACTTCCAAGTTGCTAAGAAAGTTATGCCTGCATGTTTCTAGCAAACATAGATACTGGCATGCTGGGAGGACATCAGAGAGATTTTGAAACCTATCTATGTACTCTTTGATAGGCCCACCCTCCTGTTGGACTGTTGTTCTGTCATAGACACCTCAGAGTCATCTTCGTAGAATCGGGAGAGGAATTGAGTTTGCAAGTCGACCCAAGAGTTGATGGGGCCTGCCGAGAGACTACGGAACCAAATGAATGCTTACTCCTCCTAAATCCCGATGAACAACCTAGTAATTATCGCATTAACTATTACATTATCGGGTTGAGACAGAAACTAATAGACATACTGATTTGGTGAGGTCATGCCATTATACGAATGCGATGTTGGCGGCTTGAATTTAGGCAGATACGGGACTACATCCCACTCAGGTGGATATGGTCGAACGATCTCTAATTTCTTCTAACTCCTCTCTTTGAGCTCTTTTTGAAAAAGGAAGTTAATATGGTCTTGCATGCTCTATAAGATGTGAGACTCGACAACGGTTACGTCTGGTTCATTTCTGTCAGCGACAGAAACAAAAGGGACTTCCTTTTCATTGCTAGTATTGCGTTGAACTAGAAGTTGCTTCATCATCTGCTGAAGGTCATCAAGGATCACATGTCACTCTTTTGCAGACTGTTCAAGAGCCTCCATTTGGCGAACAAGATCTTGAGAACTGCTCTTGGCTACATAGGCCGGTAGTCTTTTCATCCGGCTAGAGCTCATGGTCGAAGAAGAGGCGTACCGTCATCATCTGACTATGAGGCCGACGATGAAGATCTTTTGGACGGAGATGGCAATACTTAAATTGTAGGGTATTGCTACCCTAAACCTGGTTCCCTGGAAATCAAAACCTGTCCCAAAACCTGGACTGAAATCAGGGTCCGATGAACCTTGATCTGTAGCAAGTGGGGAATTAGCTACCTGTCTTCGACATCGCAAGCTATGTTGTCCCCTGACTTGTCATATGAGATTTTGGTCTTTCAAAAAATTCGTCTTTAAAGGCTTAGGCCTCTTGGAGGTTGTAGCTATAGCTGAAGATGGTTGAGGAGTAGCAGACAATCGGCTGAAGACCGATTGCTTAGGTAGTCTGCAACTGCATGAATGGTGTTTCGAGACTGATACCGAGCAACAACAGTGAACGTTATGAACCGTCATATTATGGCAAAACGCCTGTCCACACTCAGGTGTAGGGGATTCTACTGTCTCAACATAATGAGATTTTTGCTCCAACATAATAAGAATTTTGCTTTTTGCATAATTTATCTCACAAATTCGGTGAAGAATAATCCGTGTTAGCGCCATGGCTGACATGACCCATACGATCTGGAATAGTAATCCGTTATCGAGGCGTTACCGTCTCCTCCTCTTCCTTTGTTCCACGAAGAACTTCAATATTATCCTCTATGAGAGAGGAAGACAAATTAGTCCTATTAAGGATTTTAGCTTTTGAAAAAGCTATAGCTCGCTTCCAGTTAGGGTATTAGCCCTGCGTCAACCTCTGTAAGAGCTTTGGCTGCTGCCAGCTCCGCAGGACAAATTATGTCCACTAGGTGTTACTGTAACTGGAGCCCCATTGCGGGCTTGAGAATTATTACCGCTGTGGGACTTAGTATTTGCCCCAATATGGGCTTGAATCTTAGCCTTGGACAGGGCTGTATGCGGAGTGCCGCTGGAGCTGGAGCCATTTATAACTGTCAGGAGAATTAGCCTTGCTGGGAGCTTTAGCTCTGTAGACTAGTCTACCAGAATCTAAGTTAGCTTCGTGGAAGCTACTACAATAACTACATGGGGAGCTTTCACAATGTTGCAACTAGCAGTTGCAGCTTCACAAGAAGCTTTCATGTTAGCTCCGCAGGGAGCTGTTACATCGTTGCGGGCAACATCTTCACATGAAGCTTTCAGAGTCATTGAAGTGACTTGGGCGGAAGCATGGGGAGTGTTGAACAAGACTTTCCTGTTCTTACACACTGATATAGGGCTCGACTTTCCCTGAGGGAGCGTCTACTCGAACTTCTGTTGGTTAAATTCGATGACCAATGTCTCGGTCACATACCCGAGAGTCTTGATGTCAAATTGCGACACAACCTTCTCATCAGTGGAGAAAGCAGTCCCAGCAGAGTCGCCATTTGTTTTTCTTGCAAAGTTTGAACGAAGGAAGAGTTCTAGTTGATATGTATACGAATTACAACTTTTCAATGAGAGCTTACAAAGAATTTCTACAATCTTAAATATCTAGGAAAATGTGGCTGTAGAAGTCTGATTAGCGTACGGCCACTCTGTTTCGTTGACAACCCGTACTCAAAACTCAATCTTCTGCTTCTCTGGTGCGATGCCACGTGAATTCCTCGCAGATGCTTCAAAATTGTCGAGATTGCATGAATTCTTCAGGAGAACTCTCTGTACAAACTATCAGGACGTTCAAATCCCTCTTTCAGTCTATGGACTTTGTTCTTGTAAGAGAAACTGATACCTTTAGACCAAGCTGATGAGTTTAAGTAAAAGAATTGCTATAGTGCCCAAGAAGCAAAGGAAAAGCTCTCTCTCTCTCTCTCTCTCTCGTCTTTTCAAAAGACAGTGGAAATCCTCTCTATTCTGCCCATGTGGGACTATTTATAAGAGTTATAGGGACATTCCCTATAACCGCTCAAGCAGTGGAATAAGCATGCAACGAAGCTGAGAACTAGACTAAAAAGCCTTCAAGACATGCAATAGAGTTAGCCAGTGTGATGTAGCACGGATTCCGATTCCGCATCCTTCTAGGATTATTTTTTTCTTTTTCTTTTTCTTTTCTTTTATTATGATATGTTTTATCTTTATTTGATCTTGAACCGATCTTACCTGGGATCGCAAATCCCAAGTTTGTAGAATTAGAATTTGTTTGATTAAGATTATGTTGTCATAAAAGTCCTATAAATATGCACCTTTTGTATCCAGTTGAAAACAACTTTGAAAACAACATTTTTAATCAATAAAATTCTTCTTTGAGTTCTGTGATTTGTTCTCTCCTTCTCTTGGTCGTGGACTCGACTGTTCCGTGGATTCAGAAGCCTCTTGCTTGAGGTTTTCAAGCAACCTTCTTGCGGACCCCTCACCAGGCCATCCGTCAGAGATTTTGCGGCATCGCTTTGCTCTCATTAGGCAACAGTGGTCTAGCTTGGCCATTGCCAGGCACGAAGGTAATCCCATTCCGTTGTCACGCTGCGTTAAGAAGAATCCTAGAAGGATGCAGAATCGGAATCTACGCTACATTACTCCCCTACTTCAAGAGAACTCGTCCGTGAGTTCTTGTCAGAATAAAGCGATCTGCTAGGAAAAAATACCCATAAAGATCGGCGACATTGAAGGTTGGGGAGATCTGCATGTCTTTATGCATTCTATCACTGGCGTCATGATATTGCTGAAGTTGCGGATGAATCGCCGGTAGAAGTTGGCGAGACCATGAAAGCTTTGAACTTTAGTTATCGTCTTTGGAGTAGACCAGTCGCAAATTGTTCGAATATTCTCTTCATCAATTCTGAGGCCATCGATACTAATCATAAATTCCAAGAAGATTAGTTGGTTGGTAAGGAAGCTACACTTCTTGAGATTGACATAGAGTTTATTATTTCGGAGAAGAGAGAACTTTCATGAGGTTCTTCAGATGATTAGTTTGGCTCTTGCTATAAATAAGGATGTCGTCAAAGTAGACGACTACGAATTTTCTTATCAGTGACTTCTAAACTTGATTCTTGAGGCGTAGGAAGTTGCTTGCCGCATTCGAAAGTCCGAAAGGCATAATGAGCCATTCGTAGAGTCCTTTTCGGATCTTGAAAACAGTATTCCATTCTTCACCGAGTCGGATCTAGATCTGATGGTAGTCACTCTTCAAATAAATCGTTGAGAATATGGTAGACCCTGCAAACATGTCTTATAGTAGAGGTCTGGAAAAGCAATCTTTGAGAATATGGTAGCCGCTCTTCAAATCAATCTTTGAGAATATGGTAGACCCTGCAAACATGTCTTTTAGTAGAGGTACGTAAAAGCAATACCTGATGGTGATGCAGTTAATAGCCCGACTGTCGACGCACATACGCTACGAGTCGTACGGAAACTGCACAAGGGATGAGACGCTTTTTTATCAAGCCCTTTTTATCAGGCCCTTCTTGACCAATTATTCAACTTGATCTTGGAGGATTTTGCATTCATTGAGACTCATCCGATAGTGGGGCATATTTAGAAGTCTAGAACCTGGGATTAGATCTATTTCATGTTTAATGTTTCTCATTGATAGAAGCTCACTGGGCAGTTCATCTGATACAACTAATGCGTAGAGTTCTTCTTGTTTCTTAAGACCACTTTCAAGTTCTTGATCGTCAACAATCATAACAGCCTTCTGTTGTTGTGGACTAGTCTTAGGAATATTGTTGAGTGCTATTGGATGGAGAGTGAGGCGTCGCCTATCTTGTAGGAAGGAGTATGTGTTGTCTCTTCTCCAGTACGTAACATTTTTGTCAAATTGTCACGGTCGACCGAGGATGATGTGTTAAGAGTCCATGCCGACAATATTGAACACAACTTCATCTTTGTAGGTATTTCCAATGGAGAAAGGTATGGGACAAACTTCATAGACGACCATGTTGTGGCCCTGTTGAATCCAGCCAATCTTGTATGGGACTGAGTGTGCTTCTTTGGCCAGCCCTATATTCTCTACCATTGTTCTTGATGTACACCCATTGTCAATGATGATGTCACATAACTTGTCTTTGACCTTGTATCGAGTTCGGAAGACATTGTTGCGCTGTGGTGGTTCTTCAATCTTTGGAGCTAGCAATAGCCGTCTAATGAAGTACACTAGACGTTCGCCGTCATCTTCGGGAATGACCTCTTCTTCTCTTGGGTGTTCTTCTCCCTCTTCGTCTTTATAGTCAACAAAGCCAACTTATGCTCTGAGGGGGCATCTGATATTCGATTTTGTTGCAACGGTAGCACTTGTTTCCTGTTGGTTTGCTGTATGGATTGGCAGCTTGTTGAGGTTTGGAAACTTGATGCGGGGCCTGTACTCTTGGAGGTACAGTCGGTAGAAGAGAATTATGATCTGCTGGTCCTTTGTCCTTGTTGGAATAGCTGGTAGCTTGATTTTGTGCCTAATCACCCTTTGTTGTTGGTCCACGGTTGTTAGCATCGAAGTAGTTTTGTGGACTCTTTAACTTCTTAATTTTTTGTTCTACCTTTTCTGCTAAGGTGATTGCTTCGCTGAGTGTATATTCTGCAGGTTGAGTTGATTATGGATGTCTTGTCTTAGGCCGCCAAGATAACGAGTCGCCTGTTGGAGATCCGTCTCATACATATTGCGGGACGAGAGTTTGAAGAATTCTTCAGTGTAGTCAGCTACAGGTCGTGCACCTTGTGTACAATTCTGATATCGACGATAAAGAATCTACTGATAATCCGGATGTAGAAATCTTTGTCGCAGCAGTCGTCGCTTCTTGGGCCAACTCCGTACATGAGCTTTGCCGACTCTCGTACGGATGTGCTCGAGCTGTTCCCACCAAGCAGAGACGCCTCCCTTGAGTCTATACTCTACAAGGTGAACCTGCTTCTCTTCGGGGATGTTCATGTACTCGAAGAAGCGTTCTACTTCTCTGAGCCAATCAAGGAAGTCTTCAATATGTAGTCGACCGTTGAAAGAGGGAAGGTTCATATTCATTTTGAAGCCACCTTCTTCATAGTTATCTTGGCCCCGTTGTTGGTATGCATTGCCCCGTCGTTGTTGGTTTGCATAGATGGTTTGGGGGCCCTGATAAGGAGATCCATGCAGGGTCGAATCTTCGTCGTCGCTTCACAGTACTCCTTGTGAGGGGGCCAACTGTTGTGGGTACGATGTGACCCTTTTTGTGGGCGGCCGGTAGTAGTATGAGCGTTTGTGCCGTCTCTATAGGTAGCATCCTCGTGATATCAACCACATCGTTTGGATTTGGTTACAATAGAACCCAATACTATGTCAAGTTTGTCAGACAGGACATCAACTTTGCTTGACAAGGCTTCAACGTTGTCTGGCATGGCATTAAATTCCTCGCACGTGACGGGATTCGTCATTGGTGTTTTGCAAAAGAAAGATTTCCAAATGTCTTCAAAAAAAATTGGAATCCTCGATCTGTGGTGCTCTGATACCACTTGACGCAACGTGATAGCAGAACAGACTTACCTTCGTGTTTGACAATGGCTAAGTCGATTGATAACTGGACCACCGTTGCTTGGTGAGAGCGAAGCGACACGGAGGTTGCTTGAAAACCTCAAGCAAGGAGCTTCCGAATCCACGGAACAGTCGAGTCCACGACCAAGAGAAGGAGATAACAAATCTCAGAACTCAAAAAAAAAAATTATTAATTAAAAAAGTTGTTTTCAACTGGATACAAAATGTGCCTATTTATAGAACTTTATGACAACCTAATGTTAATCGAACACAAATTCTAATTCTAATCAAATAAAGATAAAGCATATCCTAATAAAAGATAGAGTCAAAAGAAGAGTCCTAAAAGAAATAAGATTCTGAACAACTCTATCATAACAAAAAAATAAAGCTAAAAAAGGGAAAAAAAAAAGAATTTTAGAAGAATGTAGAATCGGAATCCATGCTATATCACAACGAGGTTAACTTACTAATGTCATGCTAGTAGCGAAGCTGCTGTGGTTCCATTCCCTACGGGTGTTAAGTAAATAACAACCCTCTTAATGAATGCACCCTGAATTTCTACTCAGTGGAGTGAGAATAGGACAAATGAACTATAACCGTCATCCACACAGAGGATTAGCATCATGCGATGCTGGCTAATCGTGCAACAGAGCTCGATAGCCGTGTATCGGCATTAAAACTTCAAGGAGATTACCTAGGATGCTAGCTTCTTGAAGCGAAGATAAGCTTCGTGTGGACCGCAGAGCTAGCTTTCTAGGTTTATTTTCTTTGTTCTAAAGGAAAAAGCCATCCTGTTCTTAATTTGTCTAGCCCGTGTTGGGCTCAGATGGGTCTACTGGTGTTCCAGTGACCATTTCACCCTTACGGATTTGTACGAGCCTGGGTTGCCCGGGGATTGACTCTTTCAAGTGTCAACAGAAGCTGCGGTCTTGGAACGAGAAATGTGACAAGCATATTGAGCGGAGGAAGGTCTTATACATGAGCATGTTGGTTTTAATCATTTTGTTGTCAACTTGTTAGACAATATCGATATGATGAATACAATTGTTCGGAATTTAACTAATTCCTAATTTCCGCAAATAATTGCTGCTATACCAATTTTACAACTATGATTTAGGAGTCTAGTTTCTTCGGTATCATTCCGTATCAATAATTACGAGCTATAGTCCCGGCTCTAAAAAATAGCAAAAAACAGAAACGACGAGGATTTAGAAATGTTTGACCAAAATCGCATCAAGAATTACTAGCTATAATTCGGGGTCTATCAAGATATTGTTCTGCACTATGTAGGAGGAATTATACCCAAGTTCCTTAGTTTCTCCATCTGAGTGAAATATTCCAATAGTACCGTAGGTATTTTGATGCATTGACGCATCTTGTAGCTTGGTCTAACTTACCCATAGATATGCTCCTATTTTCATACAGTAGTTTTTTTTTCTTAAATTTCCATCCAAATCTGGGAACATTCTAGAGATACTATAATTGAAAATTTACAGACTCTAATAATTGTTTGATTTCATAATGCGTACATCTTGACCATCCCCAGATCTTGCATAAGGGGGAGCCTCGTGGCACTCGGATGCCCTTTTTATCCTTCTCATAAAGAGAAACCCAATCTTAATTTCTTCTCAGATGCTGACCTTTTCTTTCTTAATCTTTTTTAGGTTTTCATTAAAGAATTCATACTGTTCTAGACCTTAATTTCGAATCAGTAAAAGAGAAAGAAAAGAAAATAAATGATAAGTTCCACGTGCAAAGCTACTATGATTAGTTATATATCTCCTGGCTTTCTCAATTTCTAGTAATGTAGTACATAGCATTATAATGGAAATATACCCAGATTGTCGAACTTACTGATACATCATTGTCAGTTAAATCCTAAAAACTTTTGTGCCGTTTGAGCAGGTACAAGAAGCTCTTATCCAGTGTTGACCTCACAAAGGATTTCTTCTATAGTTACACGTATCCCATTATGCAGTGCTTACAAAGAAATGTTGTTGCTTCGGGCAGGGAAAAGATGCCTTATGATAACATATTTGTCTGGAATGCATTTCTTACAGAAGCAATAAGATCACGGTGCAATAATACACTTTGGACAATTGCTTTGGTTCATGGTCACTTTAAGCAGGTATTATTTTCAATCTGTATCTAGTTTTTTTTTTTTTTTTGATAATATCATTCAATAACCATCAAATGCACAACATGGAAGGTAATGGGGAGAATATTAAGGAATCTGCTTGATAAGTTATATGTCGATAGCATGTGTAGAATACAAATAGAATCACTTACTGCGATAGTCTAAGTCTAGTCATGGAGTTGGCCATTATTGAACATCAATAGTAATACACTGGAAACTAATCCACCTCGAAGCGATTTGAACTAACCTCGATATAAGCAGATTGCTACATTCCAGGGTTCTCTAACCCTTCCTACTATTTTCTCACCCTTTGCAGTTTTAGTTATATATTCTGCTAGTCACATCCATAGGGGATATTTAGAATATTAACCCATAAGCAAGGTAGTCAAAGGCGCACTAAAGGCACAAGGAGTCCATATCCTCCGAGACGCAAGGCGCATTTAAGGCGCATGCCCGAGCGAAGCTAGGCCAAAAAATAAAAAATAGTAGAAATATACATAAATAAATAGATAAATAAATTAATAATGTAAGAAATAAAACCAAATTACATATTAAAACCAACAAAAATATGTTAAAATTGATATGTACCAAAAGGATGACAATTTGCACTGGTACATGTTGGGTTAAAAACCTAAAGAAAGCGTGTGATTTAGATATGATTAGCTGAGCACATCCAAAGTTGATAAAGGGGGAATAAAGAACCAAGTCGCAAGTACGAGATATCAACATGACCAGCGTGTTTACAAGCCTTTAGAGTTGCCACTAGATTTCTGACTAAATTTTATATGCAAGCTAGAAAGCACAAACACTCCAAAAATGGGTGCCAACTCCATGTCTCATGTAGTGTCGGAGACGATATTAGACACTCCAAAATACACTATGCATCTTGTCCATGTTGCCATGTTTGTATGTGTCAATACCATATTCATGCCTATGCAACACATTGTGCAAGAGAAGGATCTTACAACGCAATCTAGAAGGCCAAATGCCTAGTAGATGGATGCAGTGAAAAACAATTTTTTTGTTCATGCAATTTAACCTCAGTCAACAAGGGAACCCTCCATATGCCCCTAGACTAGGAAAGTGCTGGCACAAAAAGGTAGAGTAATAACATTTTCTAAGCAGTGGTTACTTAATGTTTATAGGGCAATAGAAAAAGATACCACGTGATGGATGACCAAGAAATGTTCAAATAATATAACTTTTCATTTAAGCAAATGTTTGGAAACCTACAGGTGGACCCAGATTATTTTTTTTCTGTGTGTGTGGGTTGGGGTGAGGGGGGTGGGCAGGAACACCTTAACTTAGACTTTAAGAGGACATTATGTAGAATTTATATAGAAGTTAAAATAAAATAGGCATAATGCGTCTAGAGAGAATTGAACTCGAGATAAAAAAAGTCAAAATCCCATCACTTACCAACTAGACAACCATTCATGGTTCAATTGTAAACTTTTCATAGAAAATTAAGTAAATATAAGAAAAACAAAACTAGATAGCAGCGGGGCTGGGCTTTGGTAGGGAAGTTCCTGGGTTCAAAACCAAGGGAAAGTAAAACCGGCCCCATATTCCAAAAAAAAAATACATATGAAAATGGTTTAAAACATATAGAACTCTTCTGCAAGTGTTGATTATATATATATATATATATATATATATATATATATATATATATATATATATATATATATAAGGAGGGATTGTGATCCCCGCACTTGAGCATCCTCACATGTTCTCTGAAATAGCACCCGTTTGATTGTCTTTTTTTACCGTTCAGATTAGATCCTTAAACTATCATATTTCTCGTGAGATTTTGATATAATATGAACGATCAAAAAAGATAATCCAACCGATACTGTTTTGGGAAACATGCGGGGATCCATATCTTCTCTCTCTCTCTCTCTTTATATATATATATATATATATATATATATATATATATATATATATATATAATATTATAATGTGGCTTAGAAACGGCTAAAAAATGAGCCGTCCAAGCCGTATGTATATCATCAACCATTTTATTAAAAATAAATTACAGTAAAATTTTTTTCTCTCTTCCGCACAAATAAATATATTTAAAACTAAATTTAAAACGGTTTAAAAACTAAATTTAAAAATTAGTTCAAAGAAAAAATATCACAAATATTTAAATTGTTTAACAAATCTTAATTTAAATATATTTAAATATTTGAAGCATTTTTCAACAGTATCATAAAAATATTTATATTACGTTGCTGACCGATACCGACATTTGGGGTCTATTTTTTGGTCAATTCGGCAAAGAAAATTGAACGAAAAAGACCAATCAGGAAGGGTGTAAAAGCATTGTAAGGTAAGGGTGAGCATTATTCGGCTTTGGACCGAAAATCGAACCGAACCGAACCGAATAATAGATTTGGTTCGGTTTAAAAAAAATCAGTTCGGTTTCGGTTTTGAAAATACTAAAATATCTTATTCGGTTTCGGTCCGAAACCGAAAACCGAATAAGAAAATTTAGTGTATATATATATATATATATATATATATATATATATATATATATATATATATTGTTACTATATATATTAACAAAAAAAGGCACAAATAAACCGAAAAATCGAATAAACCGAAAACCGAACCGATTTAATTCTGTTCGGTTTGATTCGGTTATGGGTCATTTCGGTTCGGCTTCGATTTTGCTTATTTGGTTTTCAGTTCAATTCAGTTTTCAGTTATTCGGTTTGGTTGAAACCGAATTAACCGAATGCTCACCCCTATAGTAAGGTTGTAAGCATGTAAAAGAAAAAATTATCTATCGCATGTAAACCAATCGGCAAGGGTGACTACTATTTCATTCAATTTCAAAACTACTAAGAAACAACACTAGAAATACTTAAAATTATGCTAAATGTATAAAACATATTTTCTAAAATATTAATAATTGATTAATAATTATTTGCTTTACGATACAAAAAAATCCGATCCGAAACCGTCGATACTACCGATCCCGCCGATCACGATACTCATAGGAATGGTCCGATACCGATAATGCGAACCTTGGTTAAAACATAACCAAGTGAACTAGCAGCAGCATCACTCAATATAAGTAACAAGAATTTGTATTCTTCCTATCACACCAGATCAACTGTAGCCAACTTTGGCAACTGTAGAAAGGACTATCTTCCTTCCACATGTATGCGATAAAGGGCTCTCCCTGCCTCAAAGTTTTGTATAAACAAAAAAATAAAAATCATAAGATGCGTCTTTTCTTGATTGTCTTGTTGAAAGGGGTGCCTCGGGTGCGCCTTTGACTACCATGCCTATAAGATGGTTAGGGATTTAATAGTAATTCTATATTTTATGAATTCGGAATTGCATCTAAAATTTAATGAGAAATATGCTTACTGATCTCATAAACTAGAGCTATCGAAAAATGCAACATGGCCATCAATTTACATTTTGGAACTTTGGTTCCTAAATATAGGACAATTCCATTCCATAATGGTACCCTTAACGATCCAAACATTATGGAATAGGTCCTAATATTTCAATCTCATGAGAAATATAAAACTATAATTTTTTTAAGGAATAGTCTTTTAAGAGGCCAAAGAGGTCTCTATCTAAACTAACAGAGGAAGGGTAAGAGACCGTGAACAAATGCACTTATGACTAAAACTACATTTTAGTGGCAAAATGGGTATCATAACTTAAGTCCATAGTGATACATAAAAATACGAAAATAGAATTTTGGGAACATATGAATAGTTCGATTGGTCATGTTGGAAACGGGAACAATGATTATGATAGCGTGCATAGAGTTTATGGGTATGGAGTTTTGAACGAAGGGGGTGATAAAATCCTTGATTTTACAGTTTTATATGACCTTAAAATTGCAAATACTTGTTCTAGGAAGAGAGAAACATTTAATTACTTTTAAGAGTGGAACCAATTTTAGCCAGATTGATTACTTCGTTATTAGGAAGGTTGATAGACTAGCATGTAAATATTGTAAAGTTATACTAGGAGAGAGCTTAAGCACTCAACATAGGTTGGTGGTCTTAGATATTTGTATTAGGAAATTAAAAAGAAAGAGTGGAGAAGAGACCAAAATCAAATGGTGGAATTTGAAAAGATAGAACTTAATAAATTTTAAGTATAAGATGATAAAGGAAGAAAGACGGGACATAGAAGCGAATTCTAAGGTTATGTGGTATAATATGGCAAGTTGTTTCAAAAAAGTAGTAAGAGAGGTTCTAGGAGTGTCAAACACAATGATCGAAAGTTGGTAGTGGAAATAAGTTCAAAAGCTTATTAAGGCAAAGATTGATAAAAGTGTAAAAGCGAGAATAACCTTGAGAGAGATAAAGTAGCAAAAAAAGGAAGCAAAAAAAAGTAATTAGTTAAGCTAAATCTAAGGTATTTGCTTAGTTATATATGAGCTTAGAAACTAAGGTGAGAGAAAAAATATTTATAGGCTTGCTAAAAATAGGGAAAAGAGATTAGAGACCTTGGTATTATTAAGTATATCAAGAGCGATGATCAAAAGGTATTAATACGAGAAATGATATTAAGTAAAGCTAGAGGAGTTATTTTTACAAGCTATTTAACGAGAGGGACGTAGAAAAGCTTAGTTTAGATTCATAGTTAGCTCAAGATGTCATTTTGCTATCGTCGTAAAATTGGAATTTTGAAGTTAAGAATGCGTTAAAGAAAATGAAAAATGGAAAAGCGGTAGGACATGTTGATATTCCTACTGAGGTTTAGAAATGTTTAGGGAAGAAATGATTCATGTGGCTTACTAAATTATTTAACAAAATTCTAAGGATCAAGAAGATATCGGATGGATTGAGAAATAATATTACAATACTCGTATATAAGAACAAGGAAGATAAACAAAATTGCAATAACTATTAAGGACTACTTAAGCTAATGAATCACACCATGAGACTATGGGGAGAGTTATTGAACAGAGATGAAGAAAAGAGACTAGATTTCAGGGAGTCGATTGTTTTATGTCCAAGATTTACTATGGAAGCTATTTACCTATTGAGAAGATTGATGGAAAGATTAGAGAGAAAAAGAGAAATTTACATATGGTTTTTATTAACTTAAAAAAAGCTTAGGATCGAGCTCCTACGGAGATAATGTGGTGGACTTTGACGAAAAAACATGTTTCTAGTATTTATATTGTGACTATTAAGGATATGTTTGATAGAGTTATGACGACCGTGTGAATTATTAGAGGAGAGTAATCCGTTTCCTATTATCATTGGCTTACATCAAGGATTAACGTTGAGTCCTTATCTTTTTTTATAGTTGTTAATGAAATTACTAGGCATATCCAGGAGGAGGTGCCATGATATATGATGTTTGCTGATGATATTGTGTTGGTTTATGAGAGTAGAGAAGAGTTAAGATGCTAAAATAGAAGTTGTGGAGGGAGACTTTGGAGTATAAAGAATTAGGATTAGTAGATCGAAAACAAAGTAGATCACAAACAAAGTATATGAAATGTAATTTCAATCCGTGTCAATGCGAAATAGGAGAGGGGGGGGGGGTTTCCATATAGATGCACAGAGATACCTAAGAGTGATACCTTTCGATATTTATAGGATAAATCATTCATCATGATGGAGGGATTGAGAATAATGTCATACATAGAATTGAACCATGATGGTTGAAATGAAATATTACTTATGGACTATGTTGTCATCTCGTGATGCGTACACTGTATCTTTTAGCTTAATTATCTTATCATGTCGAGTATATATGATACATTATTCCACAGGAAAATACTTCAAAAATGCATATAAGAATGTTAATAATTTATTTGCACTAAAAGCTTGTATATTTAGCCTTTATTTATGTTGATTGGTTTATTAACAAAGAATTACTAAAACATATCTACGATTCTTACAAATTTGTACAATTGTTTCTTGTTTGCAGGCTAATCTAGATCATGAAGTTAGAGAGAAAAACAATGCACTATGGTCTAAAGTGAATAATAGTTTTTGTGATTGTGAAGTAGGGATAAAATGAGAATGGCCATGGAATAAAACATGTTACGGCCTAAAGAAATAGTGACGAATTTGCATTATTTATTAAATTGTAACATTGGAACAACATGTCTTGGTTAAGCATATTGAATAACAATCACTTGGATCCTAGAAGTGCAAAGGCCCCGTGTTTATAAAAACAAACTACTTGCTTTAGTTTACTACTTCGATACTAGAAGGTTTAATACTTGAATTTAGAAATAACAACATCATTAATTAAAGTCGAGGAAACTAAAACAAGCATAGTTTATAACATCCATAGGCTTCATCTTATTAGTCTAAACTAAAACTAACAAAACCCAAAATCCAAAAGGCTGACACCCTCATAAATCAAAGTCAACCACTCCAAAGGAGTCAAGGTTACCGTCATCTTCAATCTTCAAAACCTTCTTCGATATCTATGTCATTATCTTCATTTTTTTTTCAAACTCATCCTCTTCTTCCATAACTTTTCCTTTGCCTTAATTGGAAGCTTTTTTCGAAGCATTTGCATTCAAATTCCGTAGTTAAATTAATAAGGATAAATCATATATATATATATATATATATATATATATATATATATATATATAAAGAATGTCAGCGCTTGAGGCTTCTAGGGGTGACCTAGGGTTTGGTGTGGCGACATGGGATCCGGGTGCGCTCGAAAAGGAAAACCAGGGAGGCGTAGGGAGGGACGTCGATGGAGGAGGTGGACGGTAGGACCACTATCGTCCGACGGCGACATGGAAAAGGAACGGGAGGAGGCAAAGGTGGCGGAAGTCGACAACAGCGACCTGCCGGTGTCAGGGTTGAAGATGGCCGACGCCGACTATCTGGCTTGACCGGCGTGCCTCAACAGGTTGTGGGCAAAGACGATCGGATTCCCCCTAAGGATGTGGGGTAGTAGAACATTCCAAGAAGGTTCAATACCTGGTAGAGGAACAAGACTTAGATTGGATGCGGGGGAGGGACAACGGTGGCAACAACAAGGCCATCCTTTTTATGATAACATCATGAGGAAGACTACAAACTATCGCAACAGAGTAAGTAAATCCTGGGTTGAAATATGTCGGCCAGACGTTGCTAAACCAAATGTCGAGATGCAGTACGTGGAATCGAAGATAGTTGATGGTGGACGACACCGCACTAAGTTTACAGAGGAGGATCTGGAAGAAACTACGGAGTACTTCAAAAATACTTTAATCACCTGTCTTGGGAGACAAACAATATTTCGGACAGTTCAGGATGTATTCTAATCGAGTATGGAGACCAAGGGGCTCCATAGAGATATTTTCACGTGACAGTGGGTTCTACTATGTGAGATTTTGGCTCTAAGAGGATGCGAAGCTCATACTACAAGGGGGACCATTGACGTTTGATGGCCGCTTGATCATCCTCAATCAATGGAAACCGTGTGATATGTGTGAACGAGAACTTCTGCATACGATGCCAATAATCTGTTCAGTATTACTTGAATAGTTCTTTCCATTGTCTTTATTGCAATGGATGATTTGAAATCAAAAGTATAAATTTGGTATCTCTCTTTGGGCTGTCCTTTAGGAATTGTTCATGTATTTGGCTCCTCTACCTCAGAAGGGTATTCATGCATTTGAGCATTCTTTACTGATTTGCTCTTATTACGGTTGCTAGTGTTGCCTATAGAATTCTGGAGTATTCCCATGTTGATGAAGCTTGCAAGTGTAAACGGGAAACCACTTAAAACGGATGATGCCACTGCCTTGAAATTGAGACTAGCATATGCTCGTTTATTTGTGGAGATTGATGCCTCGACCTGTCGTGGGTTGTTGAGTTCGAATTGCTATCTGGCGAGGTACACACCCAGGTTGTTGAATATGAATGGGTGTCGTCTGTATGCAGTAAATGCCAATGTTTCGGACACGCAATAAAATTGTATCCGTCTGGAGTTGAGGTGGAGGCTCGGGTTGGGTTGGTGTGAACGTCGGTATGCAAGAACAAACGTCAGTGGAACGGCAGAGGGAAGGAGACTAAATGGTTGATGATGATGAAGGAGACTAAATGGTTGATGATGATGCTACAACAATGGTCAGGATCGACGAACCAGGTGAGCATGTGGCGGGTTCTTCTAGGGTACTGGGTAAGAGACTGATCGTGGATGAGATGGATAACACGAAGGGCTCCTCACCTGGCTAAATTGTGTCGTACCAGGAACCAAGGGGTGTGCAGACGAGGCAACACTCAAAGGCGGGATGAAGGAGGTAGCACAAACTCCACCATTAACTACACGAGGAAGAAGAGGCTTCGATGCGGCAGGAGCACACATGTACCAGATGACAGAGAAACCATCCTGTGCATGGACAATCCCAAACAGCGGATGCTTCTGCGTGATGCAGTGGGTAGTAAAGTCAAGGACAAAATGGTTGATCTTGAGATGACAAATGAATTCTCCAAGGACACAAATAAAATCGAAAAGGAAGTTAAGCAGAAGAGTCCCGTACGGTTGGTCGTAGGTGCATAACATTAGCCTGGGTGAGATAGCGTGAATATGGGTCCTATGGGAGGGGGTTTGGACTGAAGACATCGTTCATTCTTTGGATCGGCTAATTACTAGAGTTTTCACTAATAGAGAAGGTTTTAAATTCATGTTTGGGGCAGTCATGGCCACAACGATAGACAGAAGCGAGAGTCTCTGGAAGGAGATTATTCACATTAGCGTGGTAGCAGATATACAACTCCAACTTCCCCTTCTGATAGTTGGTGACTTCAATGCTTTATTGTATAGTTAGGAGAAAATAGGTGGTCGATGGGTTCCTGACTCCATTCTTGATGATTTTTTAGTGTCTTTTGTAGGCTATTCTCAAATGCCTAGAGAGAACGAGGTACATATGGAATTGGAATAATAGAGCCACTATAATCGGATTGAATGCTAACTGGATAGAGCTATTGGGAATAACATATGGTTTGACATAATGCCTGCAGTGGCTGCGGAGGGCATTGCCGCCGATACCAGACCATTCACCCATGCTAGAACGGCTAGTGGTGAGTTCGCCCTCGGGGTCTTGGCCCTTTCGTTTTAATAATGTGTGGCCGAGCCTTGCATTCTTAATGATTTTTGAGGGTGTCTTCTGCAGGCTAGTCTCAAATGCCTAAAGAGAACGAGGCTCATATGGACTTGGAATAATAGAGCTACCTATAATCGGATTGCATGCCAACTGGATGGAGCCTATTGGGAATAGCAAATGGTTCGACATCATGCCTGCAGTGGCTGTGGAGGGCATTGCCGCCGACACTAGTTACCATTCTCCCGTGCTAGTACGACTAGTGGTGAGTTCGCCCTCGGTGTCTCGACCCTTCCGTTTTAATGTGTGGCCGAGCCTAGTAGGGTACAGGGAGGCGGTTCATGCTGGACTACACACGGAGGTGAGGGGCAACACTCAGTTTCACATGGTCCAACGATCGAAGGCGGTTAAGAAGCAATTAAAAGCTTGGAACCAAGCTAGGCCCAGACCGATCCTGCCCACCGAGAGGAATTGCTCAAGGAAGTTCAAGAGAAGCAAGCGCTGGCTAGGGAGGAGCAAGAGCTTGTGGACGAGGTTCACAACTTGTCTTCGTAGGAGGAGATACAAGTAGCCCAACAAGCCAAATATAGTTGGTTGAAAGATGGTGATAGGTGCACCAAATTTTTCTATAATATTATTCAGACACAACCGTACAAAAACAACATCAGTAAACTCATAGACCATGCTGGGAAGGAAATCTCTGCTCCAAAGGACATCCAGACGGCGGCGGTGGAATTTTATAAAAAATTATATAACCAGGAAGAATATTCGTGAGAATTCCCAGAGCTCGTATGTAAAAAGTTGGTTACGGACGAGGGAAATTATATGTTGCTGGTACCGATAATGATGGTGGAGGTGGAAGAGATGGTGAAGAATGCTGATCCTAATAAGACGCCTGATTTTAATAATAATTTCTTCAAAATGCATTAGGAAGAGCTCAAACACTCAATTCTAGACATTATACATGACTTCTATGTCAATTGGAAACTGCTTCGGGAACTGAGTCATATGTTCCTCATACTCATTTCGGAGAAGGAGGGCGCCACTGCCCTGATTAATTTTTGACCCATCGCCTGCTTTAATTTTTGTACAAAATTATCACCCTTATCATGTGTCGTCGCATGGAAAAAAAATGCAGGTCCTTGTCTCTCCTAATCAGGCTGCCACTTTCGTCAAAAGGAGATCGATAGCCGAGAATAGTTTATTGGCGCATGAATTGGTACGGGACATCAACAAAGTTAATGGCAAAAAGGCTTGCATGAAATTTGATCTTTTAAAGCTTATGACATGGTCAATCGGAAGTTTGTGTGCCATATCATACAAGCTATGGGATTTGCTCGATAACGGGTAGACATGGTTCATGAATGTATATCTACACCTTCGTTCTCTATTGTAATTAAAGGCCAACCATTTGGATTTTTCACCCGTACAGGATTTTCGGCAAGGGGATCCATTATTCCCGTACTTATTCACGATGGTGATGGAGTACTTCACGTGTCCATGGACATGACAATTGCTAAGAAGCTTATTGCTCCACTATATAAGAAGGTATCTCCTAGAGTATCACATTTGATTTATGCTGACAATCTTTTGTTGTTTATGGTACCTTCTTCACACAGGGGAATAGATACTATTGCTAGGATTATAGAAGAATTCGGCTTTCTTTTGGGGCTGAAATTCAATCGTGAGAAGAGTAAAGTATACTTCATTTCACGATGTCTGAACCCGGAGGAGCTCACAGACACTCTAGATCGAAAAGGGTTGCTTACTAGTCATATATCTGGGATTGCCATTGTCGATCAATTATGCATGTGCTCAAGAGTGCCAAACGATGGTTGATTATGTGCAAAAAGAGTCGAAGGTTGGCAAGCACAATATTTGTCATTTGGAGGACGTATCGAGTTGGTGCGTTCGGTTATTTCTGCCATTACTCTATTCTGGCTGTAAACTATCATGTTACTGGTGGCGACCATTCGGAGAGTAGAAATATTTGTGCTGATTTCTTCTGGTGTGGTGGTGTTTATGCGATTTCCTGGGATTGAGATGTGTTGGCCAAAAGAAGAAGGGGGAGTTGGATTGAGATCATTAACCACATTACGAGGGATAACTGCAATAAAGTTGACGTGGAGGTTCATCTAAGGGAGCTCGCTTAGGGCCAGATGGACCCGAAATAGGTACTTGATGCATTCTAATTTATGGGTTCAACGGATTAACAACAACTTTTCAGAGTCATACAAAATTATATTGAAGCATAGAGAGAAGATTGCCAGCGTATTGGATCGGATTATCGATAAATGATTGGATTACTAATCTATGGTTTGATCTGTGGTTGCACCATCATGGTGTGGTTCAAAAACTGGGTTAGCAAAACTATGCGACGTTCGGCAGGGAGGACACGGTCAACTGCTTGATTATGTAGGGCGAGTGGCACTTGGAGCATCACTCGGTCGGTCGGCTGCTAGCCGAGGATATATCCAGCATCCAAATCGACCCACACAGTCAAGTGGATAGATGGGAATAGAAATACGCCTCTTCGAAAGGCTTCGAATTCCGACTTGCATATGAGCAATTTCGGTCACAATTTTGGTCACTTCATCCTAGAAGTGACTATATGGAGTTCATATGGATAAAAGCATAGCTTCGAAAATGAAATACAGCATACACAAAGTGCTAAAAGGTAGATTACTAACGCTGTATAGACTTGCACGATTCGGGATTCAAGTACAAGGACAAGGGAATATATTGTGTAGGCAAGATAATTGAATCGATCAGACACTCTTCGAGTGCTCATATATATGGGGCATCTGGTTGATACATAAAAATAAACTAGAATCACACAATCACATAGATAGAAATATTTATGCGCAGATACAAACTATAGCCACGCATAGGGGCTGCGGATCCCGTTGATATACATGTGCTCGAGTCAGACTTGCAGCTACAGTCTGGCACATATGAGAGAGGAACCGACACATTTTTATGATGGATTGCAGACGACTGCGATGGAGGCCTTGCACAATATAGAACATGATGTTATTATTATGAGTTGATGATGAAGAAATAAAAAGTTGTTAAATAGCAATAAATTATCTTCTTCCAAATATATATATATATAACCAACATTTATAAGTTGTATATTATACCTTACCTCTTCCTTTTTCTTTGATTAATATCTTCTCCCATGTTGAAACACTCATTGATGTCCATCCAAGACACATCTTGTGGTAGGCAAGGATCTTCCTTCTCGATTATCCATTCATTGTAGGATTCCATAACAGATCATAAGATTCGCTAACTTCCCTCTTCTTTTGCCTCGTCTCCAATTACATATTTTATTTGACATACACTAATGCGATTAACCTTAGTTGCTTCAAGCGGTTCCTTTTCTTAGATTGAACTTGATCAAAGACGACATAATTCCTCTCACACCTCATCGTACTACAAGTGGAGGCTTAGCACTCGAATAACTAGCCATTTAAGCTCTTTGCGCTCCTTAGGCCCATAACTTTTCCAACATAATGGTATCCGTAAAACCAAATACTAGTCTAAACAATATCATAACTGTTAAATAAAAGTAAATAAGAAGTAAATTTGTATGAACTATAACTATTACCTGGGTGTTTCTTATCCCTTGTCATGATTGCGACGCTCATCCCAAACATATCTGCTATCCTACGGAAAGTATCCAATTGAGCATCAATTTTAATTCGATCATCACAAGATGGATATATCTTGTCAATGGTTCTATACAAACCAAATTTTACTTCGTAGTCGTTTGCTCCGAATCGTGAAACCTACAATGATACAATCATACAAGTAAGCACTAAGCAACTTGCAAGTAAGCACTAAGCAACATTTCAATAAAAATTTGAAAAACAATTAAACATCTTACTTGGGATTGAGATATAAGCGGCGTCTTGAAGAGGCCTATGGAGTGGCATGTCCCAATGCCTATCAATAATTTTCGAAATACTTGCATACCTCTTCTTTTTAGATTTGAATTTTTTTTTTGCAATTTGTTCTTTAGTTCTATCTGTGTGTGTGTGTGTGTGTAGACAGTAGACACACACACACAGACACACCATCGCCGGCTTTCCATCACCATCTATAGTACAATCACTTCAAGTTTTGTTCAACTTTCTTGGTGAGAGTGCTTTTCGCCTACTTGTCTGATGAAAACATAGCCCGAAGTCCCATCTTGTTCTTGAAAATACTCTTCAAGGAGGGATAAGAAGGAGCAGACCTCTTAACTGTGGGTCGTGCCAATTCTTCTTTGAGTGTTCTCATTTAAGTTGAGGACCCATAATGTCGATATATGAAAGCGGTGATCTGTCTTGCCTTATTGATGATGTCCTTGTGAATGGGCAACTCACCACTGTCATGCAACATCAAATCAATGGGGGTGTGCGGCATAAGGTGACAAAAAAGTTCTCTCTCTTCTATTCTGGCAATATCCCGACGACAAAATAAGCCGAATGACTATCCATCCCCAGTTGAATCACATCCTCTTCTATGATTTTAAATAACATAAGCCGAATGACTATTCATATATTCATTATACTTTTAAATATGCTTAAGATTAAAAGTGTCCTTTTTGCCTACAGGTTACTTTATCAATTTTTGGGCGAGGATTTAGTGTTGTTCTGATTTCTAGAAGGTCACGCCATTTTGCAGGAACACGGTATAGTTCATGCAAAAGTTGATACATTTTGTATTTTGCTAATTAGTTTCTGCTGACGATCATTTCTCAGTCCCTGAAATGCAGTTAAAAATTGGAAATGCACTTTGTCATACGCTTTTTTACATTCATATTGACATATATTTCCATTGCAGGATTTTATCATCAGTAACTTCAGCCATTGTAAAACTAGTACCTAGGATTCATTTGATTGTTAAGAACATACATTTTATGTTATAAGATATACTATTGATATTGCTATGATATGTAAAATTAGATTTTATTCATATATTTATAGTTTTATGATATAAGTAAATCTCTTATCTTGTGATGCGTGCACTAAATGTTGTTATTTGCTAGCACTCCCAAATTATCAACATGTGTTGCAAGTCCCTCTCAGTTTCTGTTGGCCAAAATGAACCTGGTCCCTGGGTTAACTCCAACCCTATGTTGTATTAAGCGTGAGGCGAGGCTAGGTGACGAGGTTGTCGCCTCGCTTAAAGGCACTTAATCGGCGCTTAGTTAGCGTCTCACTTTTTTTTTTTTTTTTTTTTTTCTGCTCTTATATGTAAAATACTCTGTATACACATCAATTTCAAAAAATTTCATACAATCCTACTAGTATATGCATGAATAACAATACCAATTATCAATCAAGCAAAGTAACAATATAAATACTAGAATCAAAATGCAAACTACAAGCCACACAATACATACATACTACATAGTCATCAAAATATCATCAAACATAAAAGTTAAGTCTCTAAAGTTCCTACTTAAAGTTTTCCAACTATCCAACTATGTAAATAACAAAAGCTTCGGTTCGGTTTAAAAAAAAAAAATCGTTAAGCGAGGCCCTACTAAGCGACACCTAAGCGCGCGCTTAAATTCATTAAGCGAGGCGCCCAAATTCTAAAAACTTGCTTAAGCGCCGCTTAAGCGCGCTTTTCACAACATAGCTCCAACCAAAGATATAAATTAATCTCCCTTTTTATTCTCCTTGGCCTGCTTTTTTCTCAGCCATCCTGCAAGGATCAGTGGCGTGCTCGCTTGTCCAAACAATACCTGCTGCAAGCTTGCTTATGACTCCTGTGGGACAATGCAATTTCGCTGGTGTCAGGTTTCATGATGGTTGATAGTTGGATTGGGTGGGACGGTGTGGGGTGTTGGATTTGATGGTGATCTAGATTAAAAGGAGGGGGGAGCGGAGAATAAGTGGAACTGCAAATTTGTCATATGCTTTTTTTACTTTATATTGACATATCATATTTCCATTGCAGTATTGTCATCGTCAGTAACTCCAACCAGTTTAAAACTAATACCTAAGATTCGTTTGATTGTTAAGAACATACATTTTATGTTATAAGTCAGTATATTGATATGCTATGATATGTAAAATTAGATTTTATTCATATATTTGAAGTAGTTTTCTGAGACAAATCCCTGTATCTTATTTTGTGATGGGTCCCCTAAATCTTGTTATTTTCTAGAACTACTAAATTATCAAAAATGTGTAAAAAGTCTAAGCCTCTTATTTTGTTATGGGTCCCTTTTATTTTCTGATATAAGTCCCTCTCTGTTTCTGTTTGCCAAAATTAACCCGGTCCCTGGGTTCTCTCTAACCAAAGGTGTAAATAGTCTAATCGCCTCTTTTATTCTCCTTGGCCTGCTTTTTCTCATGCCATCCTGCAAGGATCAGCGGCATGCTCGCTTGTCCAAGCAATACCCGCTTCAAGCTTGTCGACAGCTCCTGTGGGACAATGCAATTTTGCTGGCGTCAGGTTTGATGAAGGTTGAGAGTTGGATTGGGTGGGACGGTGTGGGGTGTCGGATTTGATGGTGATCTAGATTAGGAAGGGAGAGAGAGGAGGAGAGGTGGAACTGCAAATTTGTGAATTCCATGGCAAGAACTAAAGCCAAATTTGTGCGCACAGTGCATTACTTTTTTTTACCTTTTCTGAAACAGAAGGTTTGTTTATAAGAACCTCTAATTTCTTAGAAATACAGGGATACTGATTCAGGTTGTTCATGTTAATTTGCACAAGCATAAGAAATAAAGGGATACCTCTTTCACAACTGGCCTAAGAATTTGTAACTTCATGACTGAACATTATAACCACATCTTAGTGAGATGATTCAAAGACCACATTTTTTTATTAAGGTTCTGTGTAACTAGTTACTAGAAGCAACAGTTGCTTGTATCATTGTTGGTCATCTGATAAGCTTGCTTCTCATCAATTTATAGCTTGACAGAGTCTGAATGTTTGATGTTCATACATGTTTGATACTTGTTTATGAAGTAGACATAAACAGTACTTTTTCATCTTCTGTTCCTGTATGTCTTACCTTTGTCTTGTGGCTCGCAGCTATTTGAAACGAGGAGTAAATGATAGAGGCAGAGTTGCAAATGATGTTGAAACTGAGCAAATTGTTCTTGATGAAGAAGTCGGGTCCCGCAGGGGGAAAATGAGTTCGGTTGTGCAGATGCGGGGTTCAATCCCTCTTTTCTGGTCCCAGGAAGCTTCAAGATTTAGTCCAAAACCTGATATTATCTGTAAGTTCTAATTTGTTTATGTAACATCAAATGGTCATATAAAAGTAACAATGAGAGAAAACCAACATACACGTACTTGTCATTTTTGTAGGAGTCAACAAACAAAACCTAAATAGGACAAAAATAAATAAAATTGTGTGGCTGAGTTTGAGCTTCATTGGTATGATTTGTCTTGTTTATTATTCTTTGTCCATCTCGAGTACGTAATTGATTTAGAAACAAAGTCTAAAGCTTTTTTTTTTCTTACTTGGCTTCAGTACAAAGATATGATCCTACATACCAAGCAACCCAGTTACATTTCGAAGATCTGGAAAGTAGATATGGCAACCCCATAATTGTGCTTAATCTGATAAAGGTACATGCCTATCTTGATCGCAGCATGCCCCTCTTTAGTCTGTAGGATATAGTTTAAACTGTTATAGAGTAGCTGTGATGTGCATGCCTCTCTTCTCATTATTTATTTATTGTTTTATTCATTCGCCTATGTGTATATGTTCAAATAAATTGAGAAGAAGTTTCATTGTTAAATTACTAACAATCTTAGATATTTATGGGGGTTTCTTTATATCTTTGCTGTTATTATATTTCATTTATTCTTCAGTCCTGATGTTATAAACCTCTTTATGTTTGACAAGAATATAACATCATGTTTATTTTCACCATTTTGGTTTCTGAAAGGAGTTTCCTTCTTTTCCCTCCTTAGAAAGATTTCTTTTGTCATGCATAAATTTATACGTAATTTTATGAAACCTCGAATCAGGGGCAGAGCCAGAAAATCATATTGAGGCAGGACCCAAAGTAGGAGATAAAAAAAATGATCACAATATGTAAATAAAATTTAAAATACACAACCAAAGTGAGTGGGAAAATAAAATTATGTCACGTGATGTTGAGACTGTGTGTTGTCAATATTCTCTTCCAAGTTTCTATCCAACTGTACAGTCCAAAAGAGAATCCAACATAAAACAATAGTTATTACTAGAGAAATCCAAATAAATAGAGAAGCAAGAACGTAAACAAAAGAATCCTCATCTCAATCATTTTTCACAACAATCAAACAACAACAACAAAGCCTTTATCCAATACTTTTGGGGTCGGTTGTTCGAATCATCTTCTTCCATTCGGCTCTTTTAAGGGTCATGTCCTCTTTAACAATAACAAGATCCATATCCTTCTTTAACACTTCAAATCATGGTGGTCTAGGCCTACCTCTATTCCTAGCGGCTCTATTAACTACTATATTATCGCTCTTTAGGGGACATCTACGGGTCTATATTACACATGTCCAAATCACCTAAGTCGATTTTTTCTCATCTTGTCCTCAATTGGAGCTACCTCTTACTTCCCATGGATAGAGTTATTTCTTATTCTATCCTTTGATGTATTACCATTCATCCTTCTTTTAGCATTCTCATTTCTGCTATGCTAATCTTTTGGACATGTTGTTTCCTAATTTTTCAACACTCTGACCCATAAAACATAACTGGTCTTATAGCAATTTTGTAGAATTTTTATTTGAACTTTAGAGGTATCTTACAATCATGAAGTACTCTAGAAGTACTCCTCAATTTCGACCATCATATTTTAATTCTATGCATGACATCCTTCTCAATCTCTCCATCTTGATGAATGATTGATTCTAAATATTGAAAGCTATCACTCTTAGGTATCTCTTGTTCTTCTATATGGACTTCCCCTCTCTTTTTTTCTTAATGTCGGGTTAAAATTACAACGCACATACTCTTTTTTTCTTTGTAGTAATCCTAAATCCCTTAGATTCCAAAATTCCTTTGTACACTTCTATTTTAGCATTTAACTCTTCTCTATTCTTATCAATTAACACAATATCATCAGCAAACATCTTGCACTATGGAACTTTCTCATGGATATGCTTATTAATTTCATCCATAACTATCACAAAAGGCAAGGAGTCAATTCTGATCCTTGATATAAGCTAATGATAACAGGAAATGGTTACTATCTCCTCTAGTAATTCGCGGTGTCATTATAACTCTATCATACATATTCTTAATAATCTCAATATAACTACTAGAAATTTGTTTTTTTCAAAGACCACCACATTATCTCCCTAAAACTCGATCATAAGCTTTATGTAAGTCGATACAAATAATATGTAAATCGCTATTTTCTCTATAAATCTTTCCATTGATCTTCTTAATAAGTAAATAGCATCGTAGTAGATCTCTCCGGCATAAAAGCAAATTCTCTAAAATTTTGGTCCATTTTTTTGATCTTTGCTTAATCACTCTTCCATAGTTTCATAGTATCACTCATAAGCTTAATTTCTCTATAGTTGTTACAACTTTATATATGTCCATTGTTCTTGTATATGGGTACTATAATATTGCTTTTCCATTCCTCCTACATCTTCTTAGTCTTTAGTATTTTGTTAAATAATTCACTGAACCACATTAATTATTTCTCTCATAAATATTTCCAAACCTCAATATGTTTTATGAATTCTAATTTTATGACAATAGCAATATAACTCATCCTGAGGTACCTCTGAATCCAAACTAAACTTTTCTAGATTGCTTACATTAAATATGTTGTGAAAATAACTCCTCCATATCTCCTTAATATCATTTTCTTTTGTTACCTTTTGGTCATCGCTCTTGATACACTTAATATTACCCAAGTCTTTACTTCTTTCCTACTCTTAGCAAGTCTATCTTTTTCTTCCTTCTTAGTTTCTAACCTCCTATATAAATAATCATATGTCTTAGATTTAGCTTCACTAAGTGCTTTCTTAGCTTCCTTTTTTATATAAGTATGACATTAGCAATGAAAGGAACGATAAAATCCTTGATTTTGCAATTACATATGATCTTATAAATATAATAGCAAATACTTGTTTTAGGAAGAAAGATGAACATTTTATTATGTTTAAGAACATATTCAATATTAGTCAAATAGATTACTTTCTTACTATGAAGGTTAATATACTAACATGTAAAGATTGTAAAGTTATACCAGAAGAAAGCATAACCACTCAACATAGGTTGTTGGCCTTATATACTAACTAGTATATACGCACGTGCGTTGCACGTATTTCATATTACTTGAAAAAAAATAGTTTATTCAAAGAGCAAACGACAATTTCTTAATTTTATTATAGGTGAAAATATAATAGGTAAGAGCATGAAAGTTAGAAGAAATTAAATTACCGGAATAGGAAAGGTTTCTCTTATCTCTTGGGCTCATGTGCCTACATTGCATGCATGCTTTATTAACTTTTGTTTTATTCTCCAAACTACCTACTTTGCATGCATGCATATCTTTGTTTTATTAACTATCATTCCCCAAGTTGCCTCATGCATGCATACATATATTTAATATGTATTTAATTACTTTTTTAATTACTTAGATATCCTTATCAATGTTAATACATATTGAAATGTAATGAAGGGTATTTTTGGAACGAAAAAATTTCACGGTGAAGCCTAGTTTTGGCATTATATAGTAGAATAGATATTACGAAATGGAAGAGAAATGTTAGGGTGGAGAAGAACCAACTAAATGGTAGAACTTCAAAGGAGGAAACTTAATAAATTTTAAGGATAAGATAATAAAGAAAGATAGGAAATTGAAGATTATAATGTTATATGGTAAAAATTAATATAAGGAACGATAAAATCCTTGATTTCGAATATGTTGTTTCGTCGTATATGAAATGTATCTAATTCATGTTTGTGTAACATACAATATCACTGAGCATATGAAGGACCATCGATATAATGCCGACAAGTAAAAGTAGAACTAAAACATAAGTTCAAAACCATCATAATTTTCTAACATAGATAAAATTATCCATTCAGCACCATTAGGTTTATAACAGAAATAATAGTCAATGAAGCAAGCAAAAACAAAAAAACAAAACAAAAACAAAGGATAAGAAAGCTTAAAGTAGATAGAGAAACTAGAAAAGGCTAAAATTGAAAAGAACAAATGTATCGTATCGATGTATCGTATCGAATGATACAATAACATATCAGACGTTTTTGTCCCATCTGATACACTTATATGATTCATATCCAAATATTTTGTATTGTATCAATATTTTGTATTGTATCAATATCGTATGATACGTATCGTGTATCGTACGAGATTAACAACATACGTTAGTAGCTAATCTAATCCTACTCTCATGTACCAATTCCTTACATCCTTGCTTCCTACACCTTATGTTCCCTTATATATTATTCTATTTGTCACAACATTGGAGTAGCAATATGGTGTGTCGCTTTTGGGGAATGTCCTAGTCTACCCTTGCTCAATTGCACTAGGTAGTATCGATGCAATGCATCACTTATGAGTGACGACCTAGCAATCCACCCTTGCTCATTTTTTATTGCATCGGGGTGGAACAATGCAACATGTTACTAATGAGGAAATTGGGATTCATATTTTAAATTACTTTCAATGCAATAAATTTTAATTAAAATAAAATATTTGCTAAAAGTTTAGAAGTGCCTCATGTTTGTATTGGATTGTCTCAACATCAATCAATAGGCCCGAGTAATCATCGGTTAATCCAATTAATAAAGTGACCTATTAAGCAGAACTTCTAGGTGGTTGTATACTTTTAATTAACTCACCACTTAAATCCATGAATTGGTAACTACACCTGAGCAGATAATGAAACCGTTTGATATACAACAATGAATGGTTGAGTAGAGCCCTACAACTAGAGACTCTCCGGTAAGAGTGGGAAACTTATTTGTCATATGGCATGCTCGTCTCCTGTAAGAGTGGGAAACTTATTTGTCATATGGCATGCTCGTCTTGATAATCATCAGATTAATGATATTGTCGTGTGTCATAAACATCCTAATGATTCACACACACACACACACAAGACACCACTTGATAGTAGATATGTTGTTCGATAGACTAATCAGAATGACTATTCAAATTTGTACAGTTAAAAACTTTTTTCTTCCTTGATTGTAGATGATTGTCTATACTTTTTATAACCTGTGAATTGGGTAATTCATCCAGACTGTTGAGAAAAGGCCTCGAGAAATGATGCTACGACGTGAATTTGCAAATGCAGTGGGGTACCTTAACCAGATTCTCCCAAAAGAAAACCATTTGAGATTTATTCACTGGGACTTTCACAAATTTGCAAAAAGGTTAGCATTGCTTTGCACAGCTCCTTTGGAGTGTATGATCAGTTGAATTCTTCTCTTTGCTAACCTCTTTTTCCCTGGATTAGCAAGTCTGCCAATGTTTTGGCAGTTCTGGGTGTAGTTGCAAGTGAAGCCCTTGATTTAACTGGCTTTTACTATAGTGGAAAACCCACCAATGTTAAAGGAAGGTCAATTCAACTTAGCTGCACAAGCACAAAAAGGTAATCTTTTTCTCATCATCAACAATGTGATTCAAATATAAATAAATCTTTACATTTCCTAACATTTAGCAAAGGTGAAGCTAAATTACCACAAAGATTACATCGGTAGCCTTAATTGAATGATGCTTATTAAAATTAGATATGTGCAAGTGCAAATTTCAAATTTAAATTGTGGTGTATATATATATATATATATATATATATATATATATATATATATATATATATAAGACCTACTTTTTCAATATGCATGTTAAGCTCATGCGACCAAGGGGTACCCTCTCCAAGTTCCCCAAGACTACAAGGAGTCTAGAAGAAGAGGTAAGATTATACAATTTATTGTAGGTCAGATTCGCATAAAGAACAAGTTCCCATTGGATCAAATTCGCGTAAGGAACAAGTTCCTGTTAGATCAGATTTGCATAACACTCCGCCTACTACTTGCACAAATTTTGCTATTGTTTTTGAAGATTCAAATCTTAATTACCATGTCTCCTTATGTTTAATAAATGTGAATTTAGTTAAACTGGTCTACTAATGACCTTACATAAACCTCATGTGCTGCAAGCTCAAGATATGGCTGCAGGAGGTCTTGATGCGATCACTCCAATCAAGGCTCATAGATTCCCTTACCCAAGAGTACATAATACAAGCCCGGATTTTATGTTAAGAAATAAACTTTTTGAGATGCAATAACTTTGTGATTACGTAGAAAACTGTAGAAATATTGATTAGAACATAGAATACTACTTGGTGGTTGCTATAAATGTTTTTTTCTCGTGCAAAAACAATAACAATGTAAGTGTTGCTTGTGGATTCGTCTTATACGAGGGTTATTGTTCTCCTTACATCTCTTTCATTTTTGTTTCCGTTCCTTACATGGGTAATGCTGATCAATTTTCTGGACAAGAATATAACATAGTTTATTACCTCTATGTTCACTATATTTTAACAAGTCTATTGGGGGAAGATCTAACATGGAAGCCATTTACTTCCTAAGAAAATTATTGAAAATATTAGAGAGGAGGGATTTACATATGGTTTATATTGACTTTGAAGAAACTTAATTGAGGTGCCTAGGAAGAATGTGGTGGGTACTGGAGAAAAAACTAGTTTATAGTAGCTACATTGAGATTATAAAGAATATGTATGATGGATGTCTACTGTGCAAACAATTGGAGAAGATACCGTATCGCCTATGGATTATGTCTAGGGTCAAATTATGTCCTTATTCGTTTTACCAGTTGCGGATGAAAAATGCTAGGCTTATTCAGAATGAGTTTCATGGTGGATGATGTTTGTTGATGATCTTGTGCTAATTGAGGAGAGTAGAGAAGGGTTAGCTTCTAAGATATAATTGTGGAGGGAAACTTTGGAATCTAAAAGTTTTAAAATTACTAGGACGGAAACAATTTAAAATGTAACTATAACCAATTAAAAGATGGAGTAGTCTATACCGATGACAAGAGATACCTAAGAGTTGTAGTTTTCTATATTTAGGATCTATCGTCCTAATGATGGAGAGATTGAGAAGGATGTTGCTTGACAAACTAATGAATAATGGTTGAAATGGAAGAGGTGCTTTGGAGGGCTTTGTGATTGAAAGAAAATTGTCAAACTTGAAAGAAACTCTACAAAACAACCATAAGACCAGCAATTATTTATGTATTAGAGTCTGCATAATTATAACATGTCCAAAAAAAGATTAACTGAAATAAAAATGCTAGGATGGATGAGTGGATTATATTGAAATATAAGATCAGAAGGAGTGTATTTCTCGGAAAATTGAAATGGTGTCAATTGAGGAAAGATGTCAGGAATCATCTCTGATGGTTTGGGCATGTGCAACAGAGACAAGAGATGCACCTGTTAGGACCTAGGAGCGATAGGCTATTAACTGAAAGAGCTCCTAGAACTAGGGTTAGGCCTAAATAAACTTGGATTGAGGCTGTAAAGAAGGCTATGGCTTTTGTTAATGTTACAGAGGACGTGGGCTGTAGCAGAGTTGAATGGAAGACAAAGATTCAAATAGCGGACCCCAAAATTGTGTATGAAGGCTTTGTTGTTCTTGTTTCTCTAATCCTGTTTACCAAGTAGATGGAAAAAGAACCGAAGGTTGAGTCAGGATCTATGATTCTTTTGGAATGTTGTTAAATGCTTTAGAGCAAATTTCTGTTTATTTTTCATGCTTCTTGGAATTATTTGATTTTTCCTTAATCATGGACTGATAGGAGTTGTAAAAGCTTTCCGCTGATGCGTTAATGCATAGAGATGTATGAAAATGTTTCATGTTGTTCTAACTGGCTATTTGTTTAAGATGATTTGAAATTTATATTTGTGAATTTTAATGTAAAATGTATATATGTGAGTATATTATATACAGGGATGCTTCTCTTGGTGAACTTAAAGTCAGTTCAGGAGATCTCACAAGGTTAGCTAGTATTACTGAAACATTGAAGCCAATCACCAATCGGGATAGAGAAAGAGCCAAAGATCAACAGCTCTGGAAAGATAATGGGCCTCGTTTCCAAAGCGGAGTACTCCGCACTAATTGCATTGACTGCTTGGACCGTACAAATGTTGCACAGTATGCTTATGGACTAGCAGCATTAGGGCGCCAACTTCATGCAATGGGCTTAACAGATGCCCCTAAAGTGGACCCAGATAGCAGCATTGCTGCAGCTCTCATGGAGATGTACCAAAGTATGGGTGACGCACTTGCTCAACAGTATGGAGGTTCTGCAGCGCATAATACAGTATGTTCCTTGTTAATTTTCTGTGTTAATCAATTGTTGCCTTCTTCCATTATGTCAACTTCTCTTTTTTATTTATAGGATTCTTTTTCCTGTAGTTTGTTGACAGCAGTTCTATTTATATTGTATCTAGGTTTTCCCTGAAAGGCAAGGCAAGTGGAAGGCTACTACCCAGTCGCGTGAATTTTTGAAATCAATAAAACGCTACTATAGCAATGCCTACACAGATGGTGAAAAGCAAGATGCTATTAATTTGTAGGTTTGCTCATTATATTCTCAAATGATGCTCACTTCGCAGTTACATTTTTTTTTGAGATAAGGCCAGTCCTTAATGACCGTCCTTGTCTTGGGCTACTGGCACCAAGACCCCCTCCTATTCCCATTCTTGTTTTACCCAAGCTAGGATTCAAACCCACGCCCATCCTCTCCCTCTCTTACTAGTGTTACCACTTAGACTAAGACTTTGCAATTACATTTCGTTCTAGCAGTTTATTGCATTTTCTGTTTGATACACTACGAAACCTTCAGATTAATACTTTCATTGAGGTGTAGTATTCTCAATTCATTAATTTGGAAATCTTGCCAGATTTTTGGGATACTTCCAACCGCAAGAAGGGAAGCCAGCTCTCTGGGAGCTGGATTCAGACTATTATCTTCATGTTTCAGGGATTGGTGATGATACACTTCTCAACACTGATATAAGGTATATCCTTTGGATTACCAGGATTATGAACACATTTCTTAGTTATCTTGTTGCAATTTATTAAGTATATCGATGTAGATTATTGTGTACATTGTTATGGGGAAATTTGTAGTTTTTCTTGCTTAAGTTCTCAGTACTTGGTGGATTTCACAGCTTACCACTTGACGCAGCATCTACGGAGGGAACTGCATATCCTCTTGCACCAATTGCATCCTGCAAACAAGACTTCCAGCGAATGAAATTGACTTCATTTGATAAGTTAATTGAGAGAACATGTAGTGCAATAAAGAATGTGAGGCTTGGTAGTGAGTCTGATATGAAAACAAGCAGTGGTGCAGGAAATACTGGAATGGCCCCTGATGCAGCGTAATTTTTCTCATTCTTATTAGATTTCTGTAACTAAGCAACTTTATGGTTTTTACATCTTATTGAATCAAGGCTGGCATTCACTTTGCATGAGTTTAAACTGCACATCCCAAAAGTAGGTCTACCAACCTTCCGAATGGTCGTCCAGTTTTTATGACGTGGACCTCTCTCATGCTCATGCTTACCTTGGATAAGAATTTGGCACAAACATAGAGGGTTGACAATAGGTCAATAACTGGTCATAAAAACTTTGTTAATGTTTTATGGAGCTTTCTTATTCTCCATAGCCCACCCCATTCTGATGGGAAATGACTTGGATGATGATGATGAACGACTTTGACAGCATATCCTGCATCCATCCTCTTATCTCTATAGCATTACATGTTGTGCATCACTTTCTAATGTTTTGCCTCTATCTATGATACATTGCAATCTTCTTCTAAATTAACTTGAAAATGGAAAAATGGGTTCCATGATTCATAATCATGATATAGTTAATTCATAAGAAGTTGAGCACCTATCTTATGCTGGTCCAAGTTCCTATGCTGTACACATGGTAATATAGTTGATAAAGTATATGTAGATATACAATAGTATAATAAATTCAATATTGATCATTGGTTTTATGTTTGTTGTAGGAATGATCAGTGTTAAACTTATAGATAACTATTAAACTTATATATTAAATATACTATATTGCATTGAAGCATGCGAACCAAGTTAGCATATATGTCAAGATCTCATTAGTCGGTATCAATAGGCACCCTCAGAGAATGGAGTAGCTTCACTCTAAAAAGATTTCAACTCTGAAAACACTATACCATTTAGGGGTTCCATTGGAAATTAACTGTAAAGTTATGGAGCATATAACTTATTGAAATTGTCTAGAGAGCAACTAAGATGAAATCATCAAAGTTGTCATTAAGTTTTATACTGCAGTATTTAAGCACAACATTCTGGATTCGACGTGTACTAGGATGGCCTGTCTATATAATATATATACAAAATATTAAGATCAAAATAGGACATTCAGTAATATTATCATAATTTAACACAGGCCATCATTCTAACAATTTTCATATGCTCATGGGGTGTTATTACCATAGTTTATGGTATCGGCCGATACCGATCCGATATGGCCTATACCGATACGGTTTGGCATGTCCCGTTCCGATACCGACCGATACATATACTAACCAATACCAACATTGGGGGGTCTCTTTTCAGTCAATTCGACAAAGAAAATTGAATAAAAAAGACCAATCAGAAAGGGTGTAAAAGCATAGTAAAATTGTAAAAGCATGTAAAAAAAGAAAACTTATCTATTGTAGGTAAATCAATCGGTAAGGATGACTACTATTTCATTCAGTCCCAAAACTGCTAAGAAACAACATAGAAAATAATTAAATTATGCTTAAATGTATAAAGTATTTTTCTAATTTATTATTATTTATTTGCTTTCTGATACCAAAAATATCCGAGACTCCGATCCGAAACCGCCGATACTGCCGATCCCGATACTCATAGGAAGGGTCCGATTCCGATAGCGTTACTGCTAACCTTGGTTATTATGCAAATAATAGCTATTAAAAGAAACCTATGAATTTAGTAAGTAGATGTTCCTTTCTTGATCTATTCTTAAGATGATATCATAAACTGCATAGTGCATACCAAAGATATCTCAGGTTGAGGACTGCTATGAGTTAAGGAACTAAGGTATACTTTGCTCTGATGTGGTTGGTGTTTCCAAAAGGAGAAATATGGACTTGTCAGCTAAAATTTTAGGAGAAATAAAATCAGTACAATAGGGGTGACTTTTGTTTGAGAGGATATCCTAAATCTCCATTTTGTCTATATAAACTTCCAACGACTAACCTTGAACCCTGCCGATCTTCTTCTTTTACTGCTGAATTATTATTACTATTATTATTTGAATTACTATTATTAATATTGTTTGAACCCTGCCGATCTTCTTCTTCTTCAAGAGGATATCCTAATCTTATTTGAATTACTGTTATTACTATTATTATTATATTTTTAAATCTAACCTGAATTATTTTGTAACTCTTGTTTTAACCAATAGAAACCTATCTATTATTTAGTACTTATCTACTCTCAACAGTGTGTGCATATATATATATATATATATATATATATATATATATATATATAAAACCTTCTAACCCCCTTTAAAGAAAGCTCTGTCCTTCAAACTAGACATACCTTGTAGCTGGAGTAATTAAGATAATTTGCCCTCAACTCTTCTTCCTGTTCCCCAGTTGCTTCCTGCGTTGGGGGATTTCTCTATAAAACCTTCACCAATGATACTATCTTGCTTCTAAGTATTTGTTCCTTTCTATCAATAATCTTCAATGGTTTCTCTTTGTGAGACAAGTCTTCTTTAATCTTGAGGGATCTATGTTGTAAAACATGATTTTGGTCGTGTACAAATTTTCTGGGCTTGGAGATATCGAAGACATTGTAAACTTTATTGAACTCTAGTGGTAGTGCAACTCTGTGAGCAACCGTGCCTACCCGGCTCAGAATTTGGAAAGTCCCACGTGCCTCGAGCTTAACTTTTGTTTCTTCCCAAATCTTATTATTTCCTTGGAAGGTGATACCTTAAAAAATGATTTGCCCCCTTGAAAATCCAATTGTCATCTTTTATGATCCGCATAAATTTTCTAATGGCTCTCTGCTACAAAAGTCTATTACGATTTTTAAAAATGTATCATGCCTGAATCTAACCAGGGTTTGTTGGATCTTCTCGGTAGTCATTTGCACAAACTCTTGTCCTGAAACTTTTCTCACCATCCTCCCTTCCAACAAATCAGAGACTTGCACCTACCATATAATATTTGGTATGCAGACATATCAATACTAGATTGGATGCTATTGTTGTATGCAAACTCAACTAGTGGAAAATTCTCCACTAAGCTCTCCTTCTGATCTAATACACAGGCTCTCAACATATCTTCTAATCTTTGAATAGTTCTCTTCGAGTGCTCCTTAGTTTGTGGATGGAAAACTGCACTAAAGCTTTATCGTGTTCCCAAAGCCTTCTATAAACTCTTCCAAACCTCTGCTTTCGTGGGTCCTTGTCCGAAATGATGGATGTAGGGGAACCATGTAATGAGCCTAAATATATAACTCTGCCTTTGTGCAATGGTTGAAATGAGCCGATTTTGTCAACCGATCCAAAATCACCCAAACTGAATCATTAGTATGCTTTGATGTTGGCAACCCCCTTATGAAGTCCATAGAAATATGCTCACTTAATGTTGAAGAGGAAATTGTTTAAGAGTTTCAACTGGTCTTTTGATGCTGTACTTTGACTAGTTGATATACTTTACACCGTGTTGCTTAATGTCATTCCGCAACTACAACTTCAGCAGATCCCCTATACATCAAGGGTCACATATTGTTTCTATTTTGTCATATCTCGATCCGATAGTGACTGTTTGCGACACTGGGACTATTTACTAGCGACAGTGGAACCCTCTTTACTGCTCAAAGAAAAATTACAAGGAAAAAAGAGAAATATGGGAAAAATGCTGCCAACACAATGATTCGACATTACAAAGATCTGCATACTACAACATATTGATAAGGTTTTGTAACCATTTCATTAGTCGAAGTTGTATAATTATAGATTCACAACATCCATCCATCTTAGTATTATTCCCTTCGAACCTTACCGGAAATGAAAAATAATACAGAGTTATGCCTAAATATATGAAATATTGTCTAGTTAATTTTTATTTTTCGTAACCAAGAACTCCAATGCTTTGATCTGAAACCTCCGAAACTACTGGTCCTCATAAGAAGGTTCCAATACTAATACTACGAACCTTGCTATACATCTTGGTGCTACCAGGAGGAATTGTATATTGAGTGAGAACTATGAACTTCCTTCAATAACTCTTTCTTGAGTTCCTCAACGTTTGGACACGGAGCCTCGAACCAAACCTCAAAACACCATAATGTAGGGGAATTATGGTTTATAGCCTTGTGCTTTCTCTATTTTAAGTTTCATCAAGCTTGCATCACTACCTTGAGCTAATTTAATCTTCTCATCAAAGTAGGTTGCAAATTAAGCTGCACCAAAGACACTCCTGATACCAGAATGCGAAGTTTGACATCAATACACCTCCGGTCCTCTATGATTTATCTCTGATTTGTAATAAGATATGCCAGATTGCCAAACTATTTTCAACTCAACGCATCTGCAACAACCTTTTTCTTTCCTGGATGAGAAAGAATGTTCAACTCAGTCTTTCATCAACTCGAGCCCACCTTCCCTATCTCATGTTTAACTCTCTCTGCATGAATATGCACTTCAAGCTTTTGTAATCAGTGTATACATGATCACATTCCTCACCATAAAGGTAGTGCCTCCATATTTTAAGCGCAAAGACAACTACATCTAATTCTAGATCGTAAGTTGGGTAATTCTCCACATAGGGCTTCAACTGCTGAGAAGCATAAGCTGTCACTTCTCCGTGTTGCATCCATACACATGCATCCCAGACCCTTAATGGAAGCATCGCTATAAATGACAAACTCTCATGATCTTGATGGATTAGTAAGAAATGGAATTGAAGCCAACGGATTCTTTAACTCTTGAAAACTCTTCTCACTATCCTCTGGACCGCTCAAAATCCAACAATACAAGAAAAACCCTCTATGAAGCGGCTATAAAAACCTACTAGACCCAAGAAACTTCGAAATCTCAGTAAAAAAATCTCAGTCATGGTGGAAGGTCTAGGCCAATTTAGTACTGCTTCCACCTTCATATGATCAACTGACATGCCGTCCGTGGAAATATGTGTCCGAGAAAAGCTACACTGTCCAGCCAAAAATTCACACTTCCTTAACTTAGCATAGAGCTTCTCCCTCCTCAGTGTTTGAAGAAAGAGTGAAGATGCTGCTTATGCTCTTGGATACACTTGCAGTAAACCAATTCATCATCAATAAACACTACTACAAATTGGTTCAAATATGGTTTGAATGCCTTTTCATCATGTCCATAAAGGTTGCTGGAGCATTGGTTAACCCAAATGGCATTACTAACAACTCATAGTAGCCTTATCTAGTTCTGAACAGAGGCCTTTGACAATGTTAGCACCATCTATCTACTTTGGATTACTAATCTGCAACTTAGTTCAAGCTTAAGCATGTGATTATCTTATGTATTTTGTAGTGACCTCTCATCTCTTATAACCCATCAAGTAACTTATAGCATAATATGCTTGTTGTTCTAAAGTAAGACTATTTTAGGGAGGTTCATTGCAAGTAAACTTTGAGATATTGTAGTCAACCCAATGCCATGTCCTCTCTGCTTTCTATTTGGCATGCAATAATCTTAGTTCAAACATGCAATTATCTTTGTTTTCTTCCATGTCCTTTCCGTCGCTTCTAACCCGTTAAATACTGAAGATATATCAAATCTAGTGGGCTATTTGTTCTGAAAGTAGATTACGATAAACATGCTACTTGCATGTAAACCTTGAAATGCTAGTCAACCCAATGTTGGATGGAGATAAATTGAAACTGGGTTCTCTCCATCCAAGATTTTTAATTAGTATACCATTCAGCATAACATCGTGTCTATCCACCAATCTGAGCTATTAATGCTCTCTTTTCTGTCTCTGTTTTTCCACCTCCGATAATGAAACCAACATGAGATATTCTAGCCTATCGTCCACTATGTGTATAAATTGTAAATCCAAACTAGCAAAATCTATTGGATTTGTCCAGCACATCATCCAACCATTTCTTTGAAGCACTTGAAATACGACGCAAATTAAGTGATTTCTTCTTGCCTTAATAAAAGGGCGACTTGAGGGCATATCATGAAGACTTGCTTATTTTTAGTAAAATACATGAATGCATTGTGTACGTCTTAAATATATGTCCTTTCATGAGGTTTATGATCTTCGAATATTCTACTGCAGTGAAATACAACTTAAAAGCCCGAACTGGTTGTTTGGTCAAAGAAAATATGAAGAAAGTGTGCCTGCTCCTCAAGCTGCAACAATTGAGAGTGCAAAAGGGGGACATCAAGATGAATTATGTGTTGTTGGTTATGGTGACTTGAATTGGCTCTCCTTTGCTGAGGATGTCTGCGAAGAAGATATTTACCAGAGGTACCATTTCTTTTCTTATCTGCGAACATTCTGCATTGTGAATGTCTATTCTCCGTTGTCCTATACATAACCTGCCTTTCCCAGGTCAGTAACATGCTCATAAAAATAGTTCGGAGAGGAGTGATGTGGCTGAAAATTTCCACAATGTAACAAACTATAACAGCGGTATATGTTTTTATTTTCTTTTATCAATTTTTCGTACAAAGTGAGTATGTGGGGAGTCTTAGGTCAAGGGCATTGCATAGTTTCCTTTCATGAGAAGAAACTGGGTACAGAACTTGTATTGACAGAAGTTTTGATGGCATCTTGGTTGCTTTTATGATCAATGCTGCAGTGAGTAAGTGGGGAGTCTTCGGTCAAAGGGCATTGCATAGTTTCCTTTCATGAGAAGAAACTTGTATTGACAGAAGTTTTGATGGCATCTTGGTTGCTTTTATGATCAATGCTTCAGTGACCATGCTTAATGATAGGATCAGGTGATTCAGCTGAAAGCCTGAAACCTTTAATGATTGGATTGCGTAGTACGTCTTCATGAACTGTTCTTTTTCTTGAAATACATCCCATCTCAAGCCTTTTCCTAAAATAATGGGGTCAATTGTGGAGCATAAGAAAAATACATAGAAGAATGGACTATGTTCTATTACCGGCAACCGTCCATGTTGGTGCCCGGTTTGTAGCCAAGGTAGCTATGGCCTATGAGCATGACAGCTATGCCATAAAACCTAGATAGCCAGTTGGGAGGTAGGTAGACTTCGCTATGCAGTTTAAGCTAGTGCAACCAAGGGACACCCTCCAAATTTTCCTAGACTATATAGTCTAGACAAATAGGTGAGATGATAAAATTTTCCATAGGAACTGCAAGTAACCGTGACAAATGCTACTAGGTCTAGTCTGTGTGGATGACAGTAGTAAGTTTGATGATTCAATTAAACATCGTGGTTCCATTGGTCTAATCATATTTGACTTCTTGAACCCCCAAAACGTTCAATAAGGAATAGCTCATTATGGACTATTTAAACAATCTAAGTTGCCGTGCATTAGACATTTGGCTTCTTCATGTTTAAGGGGTAATGACAGCACGTGATATTATAGGTTGAGTCATGTATTTGGGATGTTGATCTTGTTAGCAGGTAATATTGACTGATGCATCTCCAGAAAAAGGACGGTTCTTGATTGGTGGATCTACCTAAAAACATATTTTAGTGGTTGTATGGAATTTTTTCCTCTCTTCTCATTTGTTTATTTTTTGGTGTCTAGGAAGCATGTTTACTCAAAACTTGATCTAGTGTCTGTGTATTGGACCAGTATGAGACAACAAGGATGGAGTCCAACATACACTAGGACATGCCAAAATCACTATTGTGTCTGTATTGTTGTGATGTGTCGGCTCATATTCTTGTCCATGCAACATAGGTTTGACTTTTTCATTCTTTATTTAGATAATCAGTCGGAAACAAATATCACTTGGCAAAAGTTCATATGCATCGTCACTGTTACTTGCACTTCCTACGTTAATTTCTTTTGTGCTATATGTTCAATATTGGAAAAGGATTTAGAACTTTTAGATTATGCTTGAAGATGCAGTACATAATAAAGATGTAAATAAATTAGGCTCTAATACTCCAAATTTCAGGTATCTCGCAATGACGTCAACTGATGGAACCAACAGTTGGTTTGGTGGAACATTAATATATGATCAAGATGAAAATAGTGAGGTTTACAAGCACTATGCTGAACTGTGTCAGGTAATAAACTTGTGGCTACTCTGAAATTTGTACTGATCAAAATGATATGGCTACTTGCGTGATTATTTTCTCAGTTCAACTCCATGATTAGAAATGTTTGGGCGGTCTAGTTGGTTGTGTTTCCTGATATTATCTATCACACCAGAGTTCCTTTATTGGAATACACACTTAGCAGGTCTCTATTGTTTTAGCTCTGCTGCAATAAAAATCTGCAAATTATACTGAATGACAGCTTTGCCAAAACTTGAGCCATAATTCTGCATTATGTTGGTCAGTGTAATTTAATAGACATGTACAACAACAACAACAACAACAAAGCCTTTATACGTATCGGCCGTTTGAATCCTTTCTTCCATTCAAAAATATTAAGGGCTATCTCCTTTATAACACTAACAAAAACCATATCCTTAAATAAACCTTCAATTTTCGTTTGTTTAGGCCAACCTTCAGTTATAGTGGTTTTTTTTAACTACTATTTTATTGCTTTAACTATGTGATCTATTAGTCAGTGTTTCACATGTCCGAACTAGCTAGATTTTTTTCTTATCTTGTTTTCAATTGGTGTTTCTCTAACTTTCCGTAAATATGCTCATTTTTATCATATCTTTAATATATTGTCACTCATTCATCTTAGCATTCTCATTTTGACTACACTAATTTTGTGGACATGTTTCTTAATTACCCAAGACTCTGATATGTAAAGTATAGCTAGTCTTATATTAGTTATATAATTTTTCTTTCAACTTCAGTGTTATTTTGTGATCACAAAGTGTAATCCCGTAGCACTCCTTTTTAGCTCTCGTGGTTTAATACTATGCACGACATCCTTTCCAACCTCTCCATCACGATGAATAATTGTTCAGATATATTGAAAACTATCATTCCTAGGTATCTCTTGTTCACCTAGATATACTTGTTTTTCTTTGACTTCTAGTTGACGTTACATTTCATTTATTAAGTATCGACTTACCAATTTTAAAATTCGTAGATTTGATAGTTTCTCTATGCACTTTTATTTTAGCAACATATCCTTATGTACTCTCATTGTTAGTGGACATCATACACTATGTGACCTCCTCGATATACGTATTAACTTTATTAACTTTATTCGTAGCTAGACCAAAAAGGTAAGGACTTTTAGGATATTGAAATAACTCTATTGTATATATTTATGTTTGTTTGCATTTTTCTTATCTTTAATTATATTGGAAAACTACCGAGAATATGACACTTATGGGATACTTCAGCAAAATGGTGTGGCCGAATGCAAGAGTTGTCACTTACTTGAGGTGGCATACTCCTTATTCAGATGAATGTTTCTCATAAGTAGTGCGCTGCTTGTGGAATGTCATTTGTTTAATTCCTGTCTTGTGTCGTGCTTAAGTATTAGTTTCCCTTCTCTATTCTCTTTCGCAAAAAGGTAAGGACTTTGTAGGAGATTAAAATAACTCCATTGTATATATTTTATGTTTGGTAGTATTTTTCGTATATTTAATCATATTGGAAAACTTATGAGAACATGAAGCTTATGTGATATTCTTCAACATAGTGGTGTGGCCAAACACAAGAACCGTAATGAATGTTCCTTGTAAGTACTCGAATGACGCCTTTCTTGTGGTGTGTCATCTGATTAATTGCATGCCTTCCGTCGTGCTCAAGTACTAGTTTCCCTACTCTATTTTCTCTTTCCATACAAAGAGTTGCTCTTGGTGTAAAGTTTTTGGTTCTCTACCTATAATGTTCATCTCGGTCTAGAATTATATAAACTATCTTAGCGAGCTTTAAATATATATTTATTGGATATTGTCAGAGTTAGAAAGAATGTCTAATCCTGTCTTTTTATCTGCCGATGTTACCTTTCCTGAACATCAACCCTATATCAACCACCACCTTCTTGTCCACCAGCTGAACTTCCTCATGCTTACTTATATGCCTCCTCATGCCACCACTAATATTTTTGGATGTGCCTCCCCCTACAATGAATCAATGTTCTCTTACAAAGACACAAATGCATGATTTATCTCCTATGCTTCCTCGCACGAGTAATAAACATTTTTGTTAGGATATATTGTGGCACCGACAAGCAAGAGCATTTGAGCATCTGAATCCATAGATGATCTTTTTCTAAATCAGGTGGCGAAAGTAGGGCAATTAGTTTACCAAAGTCACTATTAGTAAGCATAGTATTTTTACAAGAGGTTCGCTTTGCATCGAATTAAACCACATGCTCTACCCCAGACGGAAATTGGGATACTTAACACGTTAGCTACGACAATGTCGATACACACAACTCCTAGTATCCATCATTTACACCTCCCTTATTCCACATATACTCATGCTCAAGCTTTTTAAGGCGATACAAGATGATGATGCTTCAAAAGGTTGAGGTGGAGGTCTCAAGAGTAAAAATTTGGGGTGTTCAATAGTTAGGTTAATAGAAACATTAGTTACTAAAACTTCTAAAGCCCCAAATCGTAGCAGCTCTCACTCTATGAGTAAGAAAGAAAGAAAAAGGTTCAATTAGCATACATAAATAACCCCCAACATCAAATAATGAACTTTTGTCTCTTTGGGAAGTTCCATTAGAGGTCCTCAAAAAGGCCAAACTGCCCTGCATTTAGAAGATGAATCAAAATAGAAAATGAGAAGTGATAATTTTGTGAATCCCTTGTCCTTCCTCTTCTCTTTTCCCCTATGCCCTTCCTCCTGTTAGTGTGTTGCATCCCACTCTACCACCTCTTTCCTTTCCTTTGCCTCCTCTTCACATCTATTTCCCCCTCTGTCCACCTTCCTAAAATCCACTGAACTTCCTATTATATTAGGATACATGCACTTTCTATATAGCATTTTTTTGATAAAATAAAAAAGTGACGTCTCCTATTTGTTATTCTGCACTAGTTGTAGTTTGTTGGGGGACGCTTTTGTGAAAGTGATTTTGAAACATCATTGTCAAAGCCTTTTCCCATCAATGGGGTTAGGTGAGAGCTCCATCAAAGAATTGATGTGAGTTGATGCCAAATTCCAAGCCAAGATAACCATGATCAAGAGAGTGCCTTGCCATATAACAGCAGTTGACCGTCGTGTCGGACACACATATGATATGTCACTAACATTCCGAAATATGCTAGGACACACCAAAATAGATGTTGAATCCGTGTCTAAAACGTGTGGTGTCGAATCTGTGTCCTCGCAACAGAGTGCCTACTTTTTGTTGTGTTTAAGCTTGTGTTACCTAGGAGAGCACCCTTCAACATCCCCTAGGTTCCTGGAGAGTTTAAAGGAACAGTAAGAAGATATACAACGACGCATTAAAGTCAAAGCGCACAAAGGAATGACAGTTCCAAATTATCAATTTTGAATGCTTATATGTTTTAGCTTTAAATATCAGTCAAGCAACAGTTTAAGCCATCCTCTTGCAGGGTGCTGTGATGGATCCGTTTGAGCATGACCCCGAGAAGGAAAAACACTATGCCAATGCTCTCTGCATGGGGCTGGACAACATGGATGCAACAAACATTGAAGCCGAGATGGAAGCTGCACTCAGAGAATATGATGAGATTGGGGCAGATCTCGGGATTGTTCCATCGTGCAAAGGTTTTGCTGAGGATCCGACCCGGTTGACGAGATGGATCATTGGAGAGGAGAAAGTGCAAGGAATGAAGTAAAGCTATATATATGGACTATAGAAATAAGCGCTCTCTGCTGTTTCTCATTTATAGTTGTGTACATATAAACCTCTTTTTTCCTTTAGAACTGTTTCCTTTAGAACTGTTTCCTTTTGCCATCTTTTCGCTTCCAGACACGAGCTGAATAGTCTGCCCCCCTAGTGCAAGTCTACATTTGTAAATACGGATTCCTATTTGGTCACAATACCCTCGAGTTTTATTTGGTATAGGATTTTCAATTTTTTCTCGAGTTATTTTAAAATTATGATTTTGTATCCAAACATTAATTTGTACATTCAATCTTTTACTTTTATGGTCGACCTGCTGAATATCATTAAAAGCAAGAAAAATAACATAAGTTGTTGACACAATGAAGCTATTATACTTGGTTGGAAATGTAAATAGAAAAAGTGGAGGGTTATATATATATATGGGACGTTCTAGAAAGCACGTATGAAAAAACCGGTATAGGGATACTTTAGCTAAAACCCATTGATTCAATGGTTCTTATTATAAGGTTATGTTTGTAATCTTACTAGGAACAAACTAATATTATGAGAACATTATTTAATAATCTGTCTTTTTTTTTTTGACTTGTTAATTCCCTCCTATTTTAGGCCATGATTTACTTTAATTTTTTCAATAAATATCATATATTAATTGCTATTTAATTTATCTTCCTCTAACAAAAAAATCACCCAACACCCTGTATATTAACTGCAGCTAAATCATGTCATATGATGACAAAAACAGCAGCAGAGGACGGAGAGGAGAATCGGCAAGACAAAACCCTCCTACTAGCCACTAGGAAGCTCTGGAGGGGCGGCGGCTGTTGCTTCTCCTCCTTTTCCTTTTCCTTTTCCTTTTCCTTCTCCTTCTCCTTCATCTCCTCCATCACCACCAACCCCAACACCTTCCTCCTCGCACGCTTCTTCACTGGCTTCTCCCTGACCTCCTTCGTCTCCACCCAGTATTGGATAAACTCCATGTTTAAAGGGTGTTACTGTCATTTTCAAAAAATACATGTACCGTCTGGAGTGTTCGTCTTCGTTCACACTTCCTCTTCCTCTTCCTTTCCCATTTTCTCTTTTTATTTGAAAAAAAAAAAAACTTTCTCCAGATTTATACAAAAGATAATGGAAAAAAAGCAAATAAAAAAAATAAATCTTTGGGATTTTGGTTCAGAAAGAGAAATGTCAAGTTTTATAGAAGAGAAGAAAAGAGAAATCTTCCTCTGTTATCAGAAATTTATGTATCATTAGTTGGAATTTTTTTTTTTTTTGAATTCCGTATCATTAGTTGGACTTAATATCCATGCTTGTAGTATCTGTGTGTGGGAGAGAAGTTCGACCGCCGGGAAGTACCAGCGCGGTGGAGCGGCGTTCTCCTTCGTTGCATTTCTCCGAGCATCGTTGCTCGACGAGTTTCCGCTGACTTGGAGGTCTGCACCCGCTCATATTCCACAATAAGCATTCCATCTACCTTTCTTTTCTCTATATCAATAGAAAACCATTTTACTTTGCTAAAGGGTAAAGAATATATGGGAAGTAGAGTGAGTCATGTAGAGTGAGTCAAAAATCATTATTAATAAGTTATGAGAAAAGAAAGTATGGTGCTAGATTATCAAGCAGTAGAGGCTATATGGAATTTAGGTCTTAAGGGTTTTTAACCGATCAGAAAATTTACTGTAGCGAAATAAATTAATATTAAATTAATGTAAACAAAATATGTTTGAGAATTTTTGAAAAAAAGTCAGGATCCGCCAACAGTGTTGGCGGAAAACGCAACTAGTGTACACGTAATCAGCCAAAAAAATAAAAAACGTGGGCCCCACGGGGCCAATTTTTACCAACTGAGTTGGCTGAAATTGGGACTTTTTTTTAAAAATTTCCAAACTTATTTCGTTTACATGAATTTAATATTAATTTATTTTGCTACAGTAATTTTTCTGTTAACCAATTGTAAACAATTAGACTCTTACTAACTATGGTAGTAATGGATTAAGTGGATCCAGACTCAAAAGGAGTTTTTCTCCTCCATCTTTTTTTGTGTTCCGGCCATGGATTAGCAGTATATTTAGGAAACTTGGGGCTAGAATCAATGGTCTGAACAAAAGAGTTATAACCCTTTAATGCGTAGGAGTTTATTGCAGTGACATGACTCACTTTGATTTCCATGTCACAATCTTCGGTAGATGAACTGCGTGAGTATACAATGAACCAAAGAGAATGCACACTAGTTAGTAATCGTAAAACTAATATTTCTTGGACCGCCTCACATTTGAGCTATTTAATGGTTATGGGCCAACTCAGTAGTTGGTATTAAATGATTATTTTGGGTTGGGCCATTCAGACAAATCAAGAATTAAATAAGTCTAAACAAATTTTAGGTTGGGTTTAATGGACTCGGAGTAAGATTAAAGCAAAATAAATACGCAGTACGCTGGATGTTCACAACTCGTGCCCAAATCAACCGGACACGAGGTGTGACACAAGAGAAAAGCATTGATGAAATCATTATTATTAATAAAAACGTATGGGTTTGTTAACATGTGCCCTAAACGTATGGATTTGTTAACATGTGTCCTAAAGACACATGCTAACATATTGATATATGTGCAATTTACGTTGGTACTTACACATGTTAATACATTGATATATGTACAATTTATATTAGTACTTACACTAAGACATTTATTAATGTATATTTTATATTTATCAATACACATATTAAGTAAAATATGCATTCATAAATGTGTTGATGAAATTACCCAAACAAAATCTCTTACCCGTGCTGTTAATGTCATGCTTTTTCTTTTGGCTCTTTTCAAGCCCCCCACTTCTTTGAATCAGTCCAACTTGGTGTTTAGTGGACACTGCACACATAACCTTCGGATTCATGCTTTCCTCACAGTAAGTAGAATGCATGCTTATTAATTTTGGACCACCCCATTACATATGTTTAGATTTTTGGTGATATAAATTGGTTCTCTTGATCTTCCTAGATGTACTCCTTGCCAGATTCTGCTAAAGAGAAAGAATTCATGTTCTAAATCTAGTTATCATATCTCCATATCTCCGCCGACACAGGACACAAGAACTTCAAGGAATTTATTTACAAAATTTTATTTTCTAAAAAAAATTGATCAAACAAATTTCTTTTATTTCTTAAAACATTTTTCAGATGAAAGTAATCAAACATAAACACATAATCTGTATATCCAGAAAATAATTTTATAACATCTTTTATGAAAACTGTTTTCATAACAAAATTTTAGAAAATCTATCAAAATGGATCCTTATTATCTCAACATTTTCCAACCTTCTCTACAAATGGTTTGACTTTAGAACTCACACCAGTGACAAAGAAATAAAATATTAATCTCACACCTTAGTCGTGCTTTTCTATTTTTTTACTCCACCTCCAATTTAGGAAATGTACAGCCAAGTTTAGTTTGCGGAATAATACTCCTGAAAAAATTAGAAAAAAAATAATTATTTTCAACCATCAAGGATTCACTTTTCTGTCCTAAGAATTTATTTTTCCTTCCAATTTTTTTGGCCTTTCCAAACGAGGCATGTGGAGTCTTTTGTTGCATCATGTCGTCAACAAGACACCCAAACAGACAAAAATGTCTCATGTCCGTATCAGAAAGTAAAAAATTCTCATTCCTACTCGACTTATTTAGTTGGAGCAACACTTCTCTATTTTAACCAATTTTTTTTACTATTTATGTCATTTTAATAAAAAATGTAATACTTTTTCTATTGCAAACTTTATATTTTTCCACTTGTAACTTCCAATTTTTGAAAACATCAAAACGAAACTTGTTCGCTCCACTTCAACACAATAAGTACCCAATATGTCAATTTCTGAATTTTATACTTCATCGCAATTAGTGGAACTAAAGAGCCCTGTGTTACATAGTTACTAAATCCCATATAGAAGAAGAAATAATATTTATACAAACACTTGACATGAACAAAAACCCATTCATCATCAAACACAGGTGGAACACTGAGATCCTTGAATCGAGCGGAGCAGTTAATACTAAAAACAGAATTTCTAAAAAAAAAAAAATATTTTAACAAAATTAACGATAGAAAACAAAGTTTATAAACATTTGAAATAGAGAACAAAAACGTATGTGTTAAATGCGTTCTCAATAAAAAAATACCTAAAGAATGAGAACGCATATAACAAATACATTTTTAAATAAAAAAATAATTTTTAACTGTAGCCGCACCTACTAAATGCGTTTTCATGTTTTATATATTTTTTTACAAAAGAAAAAAAAATACAGTTAAAAAATAAAACAAAAAAATCAAATCTAAAAACGCACATAATACATGCGGCTTCAAATATATATATATATATATATATATATATATATATATATATATATATATATATATATATATATATATAAATGAATGCCGGAAAAAAGAAAAGAAAAAAAAAGGTGAAAACGAACCTAGTATAGGTGCGGTTTGTTTAAAAAAGAATTTTTTTTTTTTTGTTCCAGTTTTTTTTTTTTCAATCTCTTCCTTTCGGCAATCTTGCTTCCGAAGAGACTTAGAAGTGATTCCTCACTGACAATTTTTGCTACTGTAGTATTCGGTTTATACATTTACAACGGCTATATTACTTTTACAACAGTTATATTACTTTTACATCGGCTAATTCTTTCTCTTTAGTTTATAAATAGGAATACCATTTCATATCCACAACAACAACAAATAAAATTCTCTACTCTTCTCTTTCTGTTCTTTCTTCTCTCTATTTTCAGATTCTTCAACAGCAGCAGATAGAAATTTTATCTCAAATCCACCTACAGCAGTAGTTTACGTACACAACAGCTCTCCACAAACTGGAACAGATATCTCGACAAACTGCAACAACTCTCTACAAGTTTCTTTCTTTCCATTATTTTTCATTACTTATGGATCAAACCATAAATATGATATGTTGTCACGGAGGTACACTAAATAATTTATCTTATGAAGGAGGTAGAAGTGAATTTTTTTTAACGTATAAAAATATTACATTAGAAAATTTACGCAATCTTATTGTCCAAAATTATTTTATTACATATGATTTTATAATAAACTGGATATTTTTCGATACTTGTTTCGAAATAAATTCTGAAAATGCATGAAATTATGTTGTTCAAAGTATTTTTGGTTCATCGTGTATAAAAATTTATATTACTCCATCAGTAACAAATTTTGATAGCAATATCATTTGAAGTGCTCAACCATTTCGTAAGTAGTCAATCATATAGGTGCTAGTTCTTCAAACCAAATTGAAGAGAGCAATGATGATGAAAATAGTGATGATTTAATTGAAGATTTATATTATTATTTAGATGCCAATGACAATAGTAGTTTAGATGCTAATAACATTTCCGGGTTATTTCTTAGAAGAACTTTTGATTCTCGTTTTGAATTTAGAAATTTTATAAGTAATATTGCAATTGCACATAATTTTACTTGTTCAAGTAATGCGAACAATGCTAAACAAATTGTGTATACTTGTGCTCTCCAAATTGTGGTTGGAGGGTATATGCTACAGCTGTTGGCACGGGCGAGTCATTTACTATTTCAACATTAGAAAGTCGACATTCATGTTTAGGTGGAGTTACAGGAAGTCATCCATTAGCTACAACTACATGGGTTAAAAATCAGATAATTGAAAGAATTAGAGATAACAACTCTTATAGCCCAGCACACATTGTAAATGATATATATAGAGATCATCAAGTACGTATTACATATTCTAAAGCATAGAAAGCACGAGAAATTGCGTTATCTGAATTTTTTTGTATGTATGTTGATGCATATGGTAATCTCGAAAAATATTGATATACAATTATCGAAACAAATCCTGGGAGCAAATGTTACTTAAAGACGGTATAAAATAATATATTTCAAAGAATATTTATTTGTTTCAAGACATGTATGGATAATTTTTTGAGTGATTGTTTACCTGTAATTAGTGTAGATGCTACTTTTCTTACATCTAGATATCAAGGTAATTTATATGTTGCTTGTGCTCACGATCCCAACTATCAATTATATCCAATTGCTTATGTTGTTGCTGAAAGTGAAAGTACTAATTCTTGGACATGGTTTTTACATTGTTTGAAAATTTCTTCTGAAGGTTGTTTTGATCAATGGAATATAATTTCATTTATATCAGATATAAGCAGAAATGATTAATTCGTAGAATGTGTGACACCTTTCCAGAATCTCCACATTTTTTTGTATACAACATTTCAAACAAAATATGAAAAAACATGCATCCGACACCGACCAATATCAAAAATGGTTAGATCAGCTTGCTAGATCTTATAATGAGGTGGATGCGAACATTTTGTTTGAAAAAATAAAATCATCGGATATTAATGTTTTCAATTGGATTGTTGGTAGAAATGATGGAAATCGTAGATTTGAACTCTGGATAACAGCTTATGCACTGTGTCCAAGATTAGATATTAACACTTCAAAATTTGCTGAAAGTTTTAATAATTGGATTAAAACTTTACGTGATAAACCAATAATGACACTTCTAGATGGTATTAGAGTAAAGATTATAACACTTCATAATAAAAATCGGCGAAATACTGAAAATTTGTCAACACAATATTGTCCAAGAATGATATAAACTATGGCCTACATCAAAAGAAAGTCACACCAAATTCAAATATTGAAAGTTAGAAGCCGTGCGTTTGAAATAAGAGATCATAAAACCAGTAGAGCGTACGTGGTTCATTTAGATCATAAATGTTGTACATGTTGTAGGTGGCAACATACTTTACTACCATGTGTACATGTTTGTTTTGCTTGTGAGTCTTCTGATGTTACAATTGAAAGTTTGTATCCAGATGAGTTTTCTGCTGAAGTATTGAGAAGAGTATATACGCCTCAAATGGAACCAATTACAGACCCTTACAATCTGAAGGTGAATTGGTTAGAGGCCAAATTGGAGTACCCAATGTAAGGCGCAAAGCTGGGAGACCAAAAAAGAACCGCATCAAAACGAAGGATTTATCGACAAGAGATCTCCATTACGGTATTTGTGGTGGACTGGGACACAATAAAAGAAAATGTACAAACCAACCGAAATTGCTATTAGAGTTCTAGTCTTTATATATTACTTGTGCATAATAAAAGTTTTTTACATTACTTCTACGTAATAAAAGTGCAAATAATGATACGTCTCACTCTCCCCTATCAAGGCATCTATAATTCGGACGATCGATGGGCCTAAGACCTAGTCGCGATCTCCGTCGTGCTGTATTCTCCTGTAAGTAAATAATCCCACTGAGGGTCTCCCTCACTAGTCTCAATAGAAATGAACTACATAGGCAAAGTAAGTATGCCCTAGTGCAACACATTACCTGAAATTAAGCATTAAGATTTATTATCAGCTAAATTAAGTAAGCAATATTATTAAGTATTGAATAAAAATATAAATACCCGTAATTCATCTATTGTATCGCTGATATCCCTTAAGGTAGAACGAAGCCAAGTAAGCTTGACATTGTAACCATCTCCTAAATCTGATCGGGGCTCCACACCAAGATATGTCCTAATCAACTCTTTAGATTTTATCGTATCGTCATAATATATAGGATCACCTATAATTGGTAATCCTAGAATTTTTGCCACGTTTGCTAATGTGATTGTCATCTCTCCAACTGACAAATTAAATGTGTTGCGTTGGGGCCACCAACGCTCAATGAAACTCAGAATCAAATCCCTATCATGACGAAGAAATCGTATCATGTCCACATGAGGACTATACCAAGTCCTTTTGGGCACTAGTCAGCTCCCATCATTGCCGCCATTCACCATGCTCGCATAGTTTTTATCGACATAATCATGTAGCTATGTAATATACATCAATTTTTATTAAATTATTAATATATAATAAACATGAACTAATATTAAGTAATTAAAACTTAGGATTACCTATCCACCAAATATTAAGGATGATATATGTGACACGTTGTTGGACAATAGCGGAAGTAGTAGGCCCACCTGGAATCCTTCCATCGTTTTGATTCGCCATCTATAAAATAATTATAATATTAGAATGATTATGATTAGAATTGATTAGGATTTGATGGATGATTATATTAGGATTTGAAGGATAATTAAAAAATTATGGTTAAAATTAGTAATAGAATTTAAGTTTACATTGCTACCATCAAACAATTAACTATCAAAAGCATTTTCTATTTTTTTTCTACACATGATCATCTAAAAAAAATAATATTATCTAAAATATTTAAGAATTAGTTTAACTAAATTACCTTGTAAAAATTTGCTCTCCTCCTCCCCCTCCTCGTTCAGATACCCTTCTCTTCTTGCTCTCTTCCTCGGTTCAACTTAAATGCTCTTCCACCCCTATCCAACACCCGAACCCATATTCCTCTCTCACACATACGATCAAAAAGACCCTCCCCCATCACATACACAAGCCAACTTTGCAGTGACCCATCACTTCCTAAATGACCCTCCCCCCATCATAAAAGTTGGAAGCAAGATTTTCAGATGAAAAGAAAAAAAACCCCCCTTTAATAACTGGCCCAAAGAAACAAAATAATAATAATTCAAAACGTACGTAGTACCTGCGGCTTTGGATTTGATTTAAAAAAGAAAAAAAAAATTCAAACCGCACATAAGAGTTTTCACATTTTCTTTTCTTTTACTTTTTTTTTCTTTTTCCGAGTTCTTCTTTTAAAATTCCCGTTTTTAAAACAAACCACACCTACTAGGTGCGTTTTCACCTCTCTTTTTTCCTTCCTTTTTTCCAGAGTTTAAAAAAAAAAAAAAATTGAAACCGCACGTACTAGGTGCGTTTTCAGATTTAATTATCTTGTTTTATTTTTAACTGTATTTTTTTCTTTTGTAAAAAAAAATATAAAACATGAAAACACATTTAGTAGGTGCAGCTACAGTTAAAAATTAAATTTTTATTTAAAACGTATTTGTTATATGCGTTCTCGTTCTTTATGTATTTTTTTTTTATCGAGAACGCACTTAACACATGCGTTTTTGTTCTCTACTTCAAATTTCCATAAACTTTGTTCTCTACCGCTAATTTTGTTAAAATATATTTCTCTGTAGAAAAATTTATGTACTCAAAAGAATACTCAGAACGGTTTTTTTTGAAGCCTATATTAGTTAGACTAGGTTATTAACTTATTCTTTTGAAGCCTTTATTAGTGAAAAATAATTTTAGTAAAAAAATTATGTACTCAAAAGTATACTCAGAAGGGTTTTTCAAAAAAAAACCCTTTAATAATCGGCCCAAAAAAAACCCTTTAAAAAATCCTTTAGTCTCTTAGCATAGTTATAATAATTAATTAGTATGCTATATTAATAATTGTGGATTGTGCTATATTATTTATTAGTTAGTGGACTAACCTATTAGTTAGACTAGACACTTGGGAACCCAATTAGACTTGTCATGACAACTTGTGAGCCCAACATGGACCAAGTCCAATAGACCATTTCCACTAATTAATTAGGAGGATTAGAGTTAATTTGGATTAGTTAGAAGCCTTCCTAATTTACCCATTCCTAATTAGGACCTATATGACACTAGTGGAGGGACAACTTGGACATTTGATATTGCCTGAGGAAGAGGGAAGAGGCCGGCCACTTTAAGAGGGGTCTCCTCTCTCTCTCTCTCTCTCTCTCTCTCTCTCTCTCCTTTTCATTTACATTCATTTTAGATCCCCAATTCTAGATCTCCAATTTTCTTCATTTCCTCCATCATTTTTTTCTCAATTCCTTCACATTCCCTCTCATTTTCATCCCTCAAAGAACCTTGGTGCTTGGAGAAGCAAGGAGCACAAGGAGAAGGAGCTTCAGTAAAGAGATCGTGTCCGGATTGTGTCCATTGTACTTTTTATTGGAAAATAATTTCTCAATTGGTAAATTCTGAATTCCTCTTTATTGTAACTTCTAAATTATGCATTTGACCATTAGGAACTACCCCATGGCATAGGGGCTACCAATAGGAAGAAGTTCTAGGCTCTTTGGTTGTGTATTATGATTTGTACATAGTAATGTGTCCATTTTGGGAAAATTATGAGATTGACACATCAAGTGTGTGTCATGAGACCAATTAGATCTAATTAGACTTAGATCAGAATTATGAGACTAGCTACGTGTCCACAAATGGATACGAGTAGGCCGTATCACGATACGGTATGATACGGGGTGATACGTGGCCGAATTTGGATGATTTGTGTGATTTTCCTTTAATTTCTATGGTAGCAAATTGCATTAGTTATATAATAGTGTATTTGATATGTGGGAAGGATTATTGTGGAGTATTTAGAATTTTGACACCTCAATTGGATGAGTATCATGAATATTCTAGTTATACACTTAAGGTGTTTGCTTAAATGCTAGTGTGTGTTGTTACATTATGTACATGATATATAAGTGTGTGTGTGTGTGTGTGTGTGTGTGTGTATATATATATATATATATATATATATATATATATATATATATAAGTGATTGTATCCATACTTATGTATATTTCCATTTGTGACTGTGAGGTGAGCAATGGAGTTGTGACTGTGTGTGGGCATTGGGTGTTTTGACAGTGGAAGTGAGGTGCACAGAACTGGAACAGGTATACAAGTAGGTAATGGCAGTGTAGTGAATGATGAGGGGGAGTTTTAGTGTGTCTTCAGTGAGCAGTAGGTGTATCAGTCAACTGATACATAGTACCAGAGTTGGGGTCATGGAGAATTGTGACTGCACACATATAGCAGGAAATTGCACTACTATATGCAACTGTGTAGGATATCAGCTAGTTAAAGAGAACTTGAGCTGTTGGTAGATCTCGAATATATGTATCTCGATTAGTAAACAATTAAGTGATAGTGTTAGTTTACAATCAGTCTGACTTAGAGTATCAGCAAGTACCAAAAGGGGTCGGGTTATAGACATTTGGGCATGCACTGTGTAGTTAATAAGAAGAAAACAACAGCAGAGACTGTACCAGGTTGGGGAGCTCGAGCACAGGCTATGGACAGTCAGGTAAGGGTCTGTTAGTGTATGAGTTTGTTGTGGTTGTGTTAGAGATGTAGAGTAAAGGGAGTTTTGGTTGAGGAGTAGCAGTGGCCATATCAAGCTATAGGGGGCTCGGGTATGAGATGATACCTGGAGTGTAAGTATTTGGGAGGTAAAACATGTGATGGACCAATGAGATCTCAGCAGTAGCAGCTGCATCTACTTAACAATGGCAACAAGTGTCAGCAAAGCATTAGCAACAATATTATTAACAGATGTGGAAGCATTGGCATGGCCAAGCCTGCATTCATCTTGTAGTAAGGTGCTTGTAGGCTTGCATATTTGCAAGGTGCAGCAGCAAGTGTAGCAGGTCAGTTGGTTTAACACTAGCAGCAACTTTTAGTTGCAGGTGTTTAGAGAAAGTTTTTCTGTGGCAGTAGTACTCCTTGCACAAGTAGGCATTAGTACTCCCTGGCGGTGGTTCAGTTGCCTGCAAGGCATTAGTGCATCCCAGTTTCAGTGAGTACCAGTATAGGTCAGTATCAATTAGAGTTAAGCTAATTTAGTAAATATATGTATATATGAGTTAGCTCAATATATAAGTAGGACATCATTGGTGTTAGTAAGTTAGTTAGATATGAGTTGTGAGTCATATCAATAAGATACCTAGACTTGAGAAGTATCCCAAGGTGTACTAAGGTAATTCACGAGGGGGTTCTTAGTTGTATCAGTCCATGATACATTGATATTTAGTATCAAGATTAATAGAAGATTAGTTAGTGTATAAGTGTCAGCTAGTTGGTTATGCATAAGTGTCAGTTGCTTATTTATATCTGGACCAGTTAGTCAAGTATATATATAGCAATTAGTTATCTATATGTTTGTATTCACTAAGGTACCAAGTACTGATATATATATTAACTAGTATACACCTATGTGTTAAGTAGGCAAATTGTGTTAATAGACTAGAATAGCTAAATACTCTTAGGTAATAACTTAGAAACCTAAGTGTGATCTAGAACTCACTAGAATAGAATTGTAATCAACCTTGAAGCTAGAAATTGACCTAGTATTGGCCTAGAGAGCATGTAGCAATGTACTTTTACTTAATTCTCCTTATTACACCATTTTAACATGATATTTCCTAAATAGGATTGTGTGACACCAGCTTGGGCATCGAGAGACACCCTTTGCTCAGGACTAAAGGCGAGTACATCTCTCTGTTAGTTTTTATTTCATGATAGTGTATATATCACATATTCTAGAACTGTTTACTTGATTCCGACACAGTGGCTACACGAACTGGCACTATATGGATCCTGTCAGGAGATGTTATCCCCTACCATGTTCAGCGGGTACTCCTTCACATGTATTTCATCGTGCGTATCGGGTATTGATTATTATGTACTTCGTGTTCACACACTGCTCGTGTTCAGTGTGCTTATATTCATGTTCGTAACGTGTCGTGATTGGATCCATGAGTATTGGTTGGGGACGGGAGAGTAGGAGTTGGTTATGTGATCAAGCCCAAGTGTATTCATGTACATGTCGATTACATATCATATGTGTAATCGAGTTACCATATTGTATTCGTGTTCAATATTATGTATTTGGAATTTCTTTCAGAGGTATGTACTTCACTCCAATCCTGACTGGATATATTTTTTCAGATGATTGGCTTGTGGATCAGTGTCACACTTATTATGAGCCGCAGGACGGCGAGCCATTAGAGGATTCTCCCCTAGAGCAGGAGGACCTAGTGCCAGTGTCTCATGAGGATTAGTTATATATTTTGGACATTATATTAGTCTCATTCTAATCTCATGGCATGTATATATTATTTTGGGAGTGATTATGCCTAGACTTATGATTTTGGGACTTGTGGATGTATTGTGACTCTTATTTCCTCTATTTTATTCCATATCGTGCCTTCATTCTCCTTTAGTTTCATATCATGATTTGAGTATTGTTTACCATTATCATATACCATATTGTTCCTCGTTTGGAGTAGAAATGACATTGACAGATACCATATATATATTTATGAGATGTTTAGATAGTATGAATGACCCAGACATCGTTCTACAGTCGATGCTGCGATGTAGGCTGGACGTTGATCACTACTCGTACCCTAAATCCCGGTGTGGGTTGTGACACATTTTTAGTGGTGGCCCATGTAGGTCTGAGTCGCAACAAGTGCGATATCGTAGTAGTACTCTAAGTCTTAGATACTGCTATGAGCCTGCTTTAGGTTGTAGGATATATGATGAGAGTACACACTTAATCACACCTAAGGGATATTTTCAATACTTGTTTTGCTATCCTTATCTATTTGAATGCTTGCTTTACTTTGAATAATTCTGTCATTCCTTGATGATACCGTATCTTACTCAATATTGATTCATTTAGTCTCGGAGAATTTGGAAAATGGAACACATTTTTTTCAACCTTCTCTTTTCCAAACCCAAAAGCGAGTATGTTACAACACACACTCTCCGGTACCTGCACAGCAGCGAAGATCTCGGTTGTCGTCGTGAGTTGTTGATAAACTGCGATTGCAGTTTGATTTAGGAAGTCCCAATGGCTTAACAGCAGTGTTTCAATCAATCTCTTAAAACCATCGGGAACAAGTACCAATCTGACACAAATGCTTTCAATCTATCTTCAGGATGCCGCCGAAGACGCGCTTCCAGCGCTCAGGTGCAGTGTTAGCAAGGTTGGTCACTTCGTCGCCTCTGAGGGCAGCACCAGTAGACACTGCTCCAGCAGTTTCAGTTTAGAGGTCCACTTCACCGGTCCAGGTGGTCGTTTCTGCAGCAGCTTTAGGAGGTGCTCCACCTCCGGTACTTAGGATAGTGCCGACGGTCTAAGAGGAGCTTCCACCTCCACCACCCGCAGTTGATCCGACGCAGGTGTTTGCGCTCTTTCAATAGATGATGGAGGCACAGCGGGCCCAGGCAGAGGCCCAGTAGCGCCAGTCAGAGGTTATGAGGTAGGGCATTGAGAATTCTCACCAGCTTGCACTCACCACAGTCGAGAGAGTTGCCTTGGTCCAGCCACATATAGCTTTACCTCAGTTCACCCCACAGCAGTCGAGGCCGGGAACTATCATAGACTTCAAGAGGATGGGGCCGAAGGACTTTAAAGGCACTAAGAGAATTCTTTATGCTGATGATTGGATCGAAGATATTGAGAGGAACCTGCGGCTGACGCAGATTCCAGATAGCCTACAGGTAGAGGTAGCAGGGAGCATACTGTTTGACATCGCATTGACTTGGTTCAGGTGGACCCCAGGATCTCAGCACCGGGACTTACTTGAAAAGCTTTTAAGGAGCTTTTCAAGGAAAAGTTCTTCCCAGATGTGGCTTTGACATCTCTAAAGAGCCAGTTTTAGTACCTCGTCCAGGGGAGTATGAAAGTATGCGACAGAGTTTTGTAGATTGGGTCGCTTTGTGGAAGGAAAAAATCCCTGGGGAAGGCCCGAAAGTTCATAAAGGTCTGAACTGGGAGATTAAATCCTATACTAGCGGTCATTGCACCACTACATTTGAGGAGATCCTAGCACAAGCACAGTAGGCAGAGGACGATTTAGAGTTTGGCTCCAAGAGGATGAGGGATCCCGCAGGAGCTAGCAGTAGTGCGGGACCAGCAAAGCGGCCTCACTTTCAGCAGCAGCATCAAAGACACTTCCAGCAGCCGAGGCTACAATTCCCCCTTCCAGCTAGAGCTCCAGTACAGCGGCGCACCAGATCCAGAGGCCAGCTATTCTTTGCCCATTCAAGAAGAAGCCGGGATATGGATGAGATATGTGTAGGACGAGATTGGATCAGTATTTATTCTGTAGATCAGGAGAGCACCAGTTGAGGGCTTGTCCTAGAGCTCCAACTTGTCCAGCTCAGGATGGGGCCCAGGCCCAGAGAGCACCCGCGAGACCACCAACGGGATAGCAGAGAGGAGCTTCGTTGCCAACACAGCAGCAGAGGTTCATACAACACTAGCAGCAACAGAGAGGTGCGTAGCGGGGGCGAGCTTTCGCCTTGACCGTCGAGGAGGAGGAACCAATTAGAGATGTCATTTTAGGTTCAGTCTATCTTGATTCTTTTCCAGCTCATGCTTTATTTGATTCCGGTGCTTCACATAGTTTCGTATCAATATCTTTTACTTTAAAGCATCATCTTGAGACTAAACCGTTCTTATAAGATCACGATCGAGGGTGGCATTATTCTGGTCAGTGATGTTTGCAAGGATCAGAGCATTTCTCTAGGGGAGGCCGAGAGTTGAACGCATGTCTACTCGTAATGCTACTTCTGAGCTATGACATAGTACTCGGGATAGATTTGGTTGAATAGGCACCATGCTAGTATCGATTATCGTGGAGACAGAGTTTTATTTCGGACACCAGGAGAACCAGAGTTTAAGTTCGTCAGAGGAGCAGCGGAGCAGAGCGAGGAAGACTTATGTGGAGCTACGGTGGAAGAGCAGGAGCTGCCACATCCATTGATTGTAGAATATATGGACGTCTTTCAGGAGGAGTTTTTGGGGTTACCACCAGACCGAGATGTGGAGTTATCTATAGACTTGGTGCCAGGCGCAGAGCCAATATCATAATACGTCTATAGGGTGAACAACAACGAACTAGCAGAGTTGAAGAAGCAGGTGGATGAGTTGCAGTACAAGGGCTTCATCCACTCCAGTTCATCATCGTGGGGTGCTCCGGTATTATTTATACCAAAGAAGGATGGGTCGGTACATATGTGTATCGACTACAGGGCTCTCAACAACCTTACTATCAAGAATAAATATCCGTTGCCACAGATTGACGATCTGTTTGATAAGTTGAGAGGAGTGAAGGTATTCTCGAAGATAGACTTTAGGTCGGGGTACCACCAGGTGAAAGTGAAGAAGGAAGATATTCCGAAGACAGTTTTCAGGACTCGGTATGGGCAATTCGAGTTCTTAGTAATGTCGTTTGGGTTGACCAATGTCCCGACGGTATTCATGAACCCGATGAGTAATGTATTTCATTAGTACCTGGATCAGTTTATTATGGTTTTCATTGATGATGTATTGATATATTCGAAGACCCCGGAGGAGCATGAGAATCACCTAAGGATAGTTCTGGAGACCCTTAGGACGGAGAAACTTTATGGCAAGCTTTCGAAGTGTGAGTTCTTCCTTAATAAGGTTGAATTCCTTGGATATGTGATTACAGAAGAAGGGATCTCAGTAGACCCGAAGAGGATTTCAGCAGTTGAGACATGGTCTACCCCGAGTTCAGTGGCAAAGATCAAGAGTTTTCTTGGATTGACAGGCTATTATCAGAGATTTGTTCAGGATTTCTCTAAGATTGCAGAGCCGATGACTAGGATGACCAGGAAGGACATAGAGTTCATCTGGACTGAGGAGTGTTAGGCCGCTTTTGAGGAACTGAAGAAGAAGTTGACCACAACTCTAGTGTTGATGCTTCAATCGGGGACAGGAGAATTTTCTATATATAGTGGTGCTTCGGGTAAGGGTTTAGGATGTGTGTTACAGCAGAATGGGAAGGTAATTCCCTATGATTCTAGGCAATTACACCCTCATGAGAAGAATTACCCTACCCATGATTTGGAGTTGGCAGCAGTCATCTTTGCTCTAAAGCTGTAGAAACACTACTTGTATGGAGAGCGTGTGAAGATCTTTACAGACCACAAGAGCTAGAAGTATGTGTTTACACAAAAAGAGATCAACATGAGGCAGCGTCGATGGTTGGAGTTGATGAAGGACTTCGACATATCATTGCAGTACCATCCATGGAAGGCCAACGTAGTCGCTGATACCTTGAGCAGGTATCTATATACTTGACGAGGGACATACATTTATTGGTCGATCTTAATAGCTTAGGTATTGAGGTGCTAGTTCCTGGAGTTGCGGGACAGATGTGAGTACTTCAGGTACAGTCAGAGTTGATGGATCGGATCAGAGCCATACAGTTCGAGGATGAGTCTCTGAGGAGCATCAGAGCGCATGTCCGGATATGATTGGCAGAGGGCTTTAGTATTATAGAGGATGGATCATTGCGGCACAGTACCAGATTGTGTGTGCCGAGTGGAGAGCGAGAAGGTTCTTCAGGAGGCGCATCGATCTCAGTACTCTATGCATCCAGGTGCCAACAAGATGTACAGAGACTAGGTAAAGGCAAATAGACAGAGGCCAGGTGGATTGCTTCAGCCCATACCCATTCCAGAGTAGAAGTGGGAGCATGTGATAATGGATTTTGTATCAGGGATTCCGTGTTCTCCAGGCAAGAAAGACGCGATTTGGGTCATCGTAGACAAGTTGACCAAATCGGCCCACTTCTTGCCATTTAAAGTAGGTACGTTTATGGAGAAACTTGCGGAGCTATATGTGTGATAGATAGTCAGATTGCATGGAGTTCCTGTGAGCATAGTCTCGGATCAGGATAGTTGTTTCACATCCCACTTCTGAAGGAGTTTGTAGGCTAGCTTGGGCACCCAGCTCAAGTTTAGTATCGCATATCACCCTCAGACAGACGGGCAGTCGGAGAGGACTATCCAAACTCTCAAAGATATGCTAAGCATATGTGTTTTGGATTTTGGAGGCTCTTGGGAGGATCACCTTCACTTGGTAGAGTTTGCTTATAACAACAACTACCAGGCCAGTATCGAGATATCACTATTTGAGGCACTGTATGGACGGAGATGCCGCACTCCATTATCTTGGGATGATATTGGTAAGAGAGCCTTATTGGGACCGGAGATTGTCGTGGATGTAGCTGAGAAGGTGAAGCTTATCAAGGATAGACTTCGAGTGGCACATGACAGACAACGACATTGGGCCGATAGCCACCGAAGACCGTTAGAGTTTGAGGTATAGATTTTATTTTGTGTTGCTTATGTTTGCCTTATTTTAGTCGGAGTGCTAAGGCTGTATTTTGTTCTAGGTTGGCGATCTGGTGTTCTCGAGGATTTCTCCGACATGGGGCACGATTTACTTTGGTGGAGGCAGGAAGCTTAGCCCACGGTACATCGAACCCTTCGGTATTCTCAAGAGGGTCAGTGCAGTGGCCTACAGACTAGACTTACTGCCTTCACTGGAGGGAGTGCACAACGTGTTCCACGTACCGTAACTGAGACGGTACGTGGCAGACCCTAGCCATGTATTGGATCACTTGGAGATCGAGTTAGGTCTGACTCTTAGCTACCCAGAGCAGCCTGTGCAGATTCTAGATCGTAGAAAGAAGGTACTACGGAACCAGACGATTCCTCTGGTATGCGTCGAGTGGAGGCATCACTCTACAGGGGAGTCTACCTCGGAGTGAGAAGCTGAAATACGCGAGCGATATCCTTATTTGTTTGAGCCTTGAGGTATAATTCTTTCTTACTTGCTGTGATTACTTGTTTTTAGTTCTTCCTTAATTTCGAGGACAAAAATTTTCTATGGTGGGAAGGTTTGTTACCCCCACTTTTCCAAATAGGGGTAAATTAGTCATTTAGCATAGTTATAGTATTTTAGTAATTTAATAATTAATTAGTATGCTATATTAATAATTGTGGATTTTGCTATATTATTTATTAGTTAGTGGGCTAGCATATTAGTTAGACTAGACATTTGGGAACCCAATTAGACTTGTCATGCAACTTGTAAGCCCAACATGGACCAAGCCCAATAGACCATTTCCACTAATTAATTATGAGAATTAGAGTTAATTTGGATTAGTTAGAAGCCTTCCTAATTTATCCCTTCCTAATTAGGACCTACATGACACTAGTGGAGGGATAACTTGGACATTTGATATTGCTTGAGGAAGAGGGAAGGGGTCGGCCACTTTAAGAGGGGTCTCCTCTCTCTCTCTCTCTCTCTCCTCTTTATTTACATTCATTTTAGATCCCCAATTCTAGATCTCCAATTTTCTTCATTTCTCCATCAATTTCCTTCTCAATTTCTTCACATTCCCTCTCATTTTCATCCCTCAAGGAGCCTTGGTGCTTGGAGAAGCAAGAAGTACATGGATGATGAGCTTTGGTGAAAAGATCGTGTACATTATACTTTTTATTGGGAATCCATCTCCCAATTGATAAATTCTGAATTTCTCTTTATTGTAACTTCTAAATCATGCATTTGACCATTAGGAACCACCCCATGACATATGATTACCAATAAGAAGAAGTTCTTGGCTCTTTGGTTGTGTATTATGATTTCTACATAGTAATTTATGTCCATTTTAGATGAATTACGAGATTAACACATCAAGTGTGTTTCATGAGACCAATTAGATCTAATTAGACTTAAATCGAGGTTGTGGGACTAGCTACGTGTCTACAAATGGATATGAGTATGTCGTATCACGATACGGTGTGATACGGGGCCTAATTTGGGTGATTTGTGTCATTTTTCTTTAATTTCTATGGTAGCTAGTTACATTAGTTATATAATAGTTTATTTGATATGTGGGAAGAATTATTATGGAGTATTTTAGGATTTTGACACCTCAATTGGATGAGTATCATGAATATTCTAGTTATACACTTAAGGTATTTTCTTAAATGCTAGTGTGTGTTGTTATATTATGTACATGATATATAAGTGTGTATATATATCAGTGATTGTATCTATACTTATGTATATTTCCATTTGTGACTGAGGTGAGCAATGGAGTTGTGACTGTGTGTGGGCATTTGGTGTTTTGACAGTGGAAGTGAGGTACACAGAACTGGAACAGGTGTACAAGTTGTTGATGGCAGTATAGTGAATGATGAGGGGGAGTTTTAGTGTATCTTCAGTGTCACGCCCCGATCCAGCAGGGGGTCATTCGTCCTCGCTTGGGGCGTAATGCCGTGCAAGCCTAAGCTTCACTTGCAAAAGGCCAAAGCTTTGAACAAGGGCAAGTAAGCTATCTTTATTGATAATCAAGATGTGTTACAAGTAGTGCTTTACCGAGATTATAATTCGCTCAAGCTCTTTTTCTCTCGATTACAATGGCATCGTTTCATACATTACATCCCTTTATACGAAAGTAGCTCAAAGCAATCTCGATAAGGCTCAAGGCATCGACTCTAGATTTCCGGGTCCTTGGAATGAGGCACGGCTATCGCTTCCTCGGATGATCCAGCACCTGAGAACAAGCAAACTGTTGGTGGATCAGCACTTTGGAGAAAGTACTGGTGAGTATAAAATCAACGAACAGAAGCAACATTCCCTGAAACCAACACTAAGTAAGCATGTAGCAAAATATTTCATTACTAGTGATCTTGCTACTTTTACCTAGGTTCATTTCATGCAGCACAGGATTTGAGTCAGTTTACATCTTTTCGAAAATATGTCTTTGAAACCAGTTTGCATATTCAAAAAATAAAAGCAAGCTATAGGGACAGTATTCTATCGTGCAGTGCGCAACATGTATCGTGAGCCATATTCAATCTTCTTAGGAACAAAAATTTTCTAGTGGACTGTTTATCTCAAATTAAGACAAGTACATCAAGTGGACTATCTTTCTCTTTATAATATTCAAGGCGATCATCAATATTCAAGCAATCATGCAAGTCTACGTGCGATGAAAGACGATATGCAAAATAATATATCACTTATGTAGTGATTCTTACCCCTTTTGCTGAACGGTTATCCCTGCAGCAGACATACAAGTTAGCAACATTTGCATATATATGAATAAGGTTCTCTTTTTCTGTCCATCTCTGCATCAAACAGTTATGTATGCAAGAAGGTAAACCTAGCATGCGCCCTAACTACATGATGGTCCACGAAAAATCCATAAATAGTGGCATCTGGGACTACAAGTCCAGGCTAACTATTAGACAAGATACCCCCCTAATCGCGAGGACTACAAGTCTCAGGGTGTTTCGATTATCTCTCCCAGGACGAACGATCCCAGTGCCCCAGGAATGGTTCGAGAGACGGTACCTTGTGCACAAGTTGTCCAAAGACCGATGCGATAAATGCGATTCTATCAGATAAAGACTATATAAAATACATTTCCGAGACAAACAAACATGATATCTAGCGATAGAGCCGGAGCCCTCAATCTCTTTCTTTCAATCAATTCGATATGTTCAATCATTTCAATATTTAAATAATTCTATCTTTCAAGCATCAATGACAAGCAAAAATGTGGCACGATTCTTCTATCTCTTTTAGCTAAGCATGCAGTTCTATTCTTGTTTAGCATACGATGGAAACATATGAACATTATTTTACTCTTGCTTATTAGCATGACAGCGGTTCGCTCAATAAAGGTGTCCGTGTAACTAAGCATGCAACATATGGTGCCCCGTTCTCCCTATTCGGGGAGCGCGGCTAAGAAATACAAGACGGTATCGTTCGATCGGGATAGATTGAAATAAAATCTTATCCTCGTTATGGATTTGCTTCTTCGAAATTAATTTCCATATTCAGAGGACCGTGCCCCCAGGATCGACTTAGCGGCAGAGTCAGGAGGGACCTTTCCGCTGCATCTTTTGTTGCCTAGTTTTTGCTGTCGCTTGTTGCTTTCGTGCCTTGAGTTAATTTTTGTATTTGCTTGCGATTTCTTGAACGATTTCGATGGATTTTATTGTTTTCGTTCATTGAACTACACTTCAATTCCGATATTAGAAAGAGTGGAAGAGATATTGATCAGTTGTTCGTGGCAATGCAGGTGAGCAAGCAGTAGGCAACAAGCGAGCGGAGTCCTGAAGCACCTCTTTCTTTCTTTCTTCCAACAAACTTATGAGTAGCTTATATTCGATTCAGTTGGCCCTTCTTTTAAGTCTTCACACCCAAAAATCTTGCATTCTTGCCCCGATAAACTGATACTAAGTAATAACTAAAAGATGTCAAGATAAAAATGAATAGACTTGGATTATTATGCTTGTCATTCAATTTGGGAACGATTACTTATACTGCATGCTTGTTCATTTGGAAATGTTCATCATATGCATAAACACAAGTTAGAATATATACTTCTTGTTTAAAATGTGCTATGTATAGAACTCATCCAGCCATGCAATAAACTGTTCAGGAAGACTATGCAAAATGAATCATGCAAAATACTACTTATTTTGTACTCGTGTTGCCTCAACTGCATGAATGGTTAACTTAATATAGACGTCGTTTGATCACGGACAACTTGTGCACAAGGTCATAGTTCCTATGGACGATCGCTGGGGCATTGGCACCGATCCGATCCGGGCGGAACTCTACTGTATAGTCCACTGTACTGGACGAAATGGCTTGCAGCACACCATGTTCTTTCCCTGCATACCATCATCGCCAGTGACTAGTCGTCCATTGTGGCATAAAGCCAGTGATTCCTTCGTATATTTAAACCTGTACAAAGCTAACTTGTGTGTTCGTGGCAGGCAAGGACATGGTAAGTAATGTGCGGGTGGTTCAGACGGGCAGGTAAAAGCCATCGAACGGTGGCAAGTTCATTCCAGTAGTTTCTATATATACTGCTTGCTTATAAAATAAACTAGGGCAAGATAGAAAGACCACAAATAAATATGCATGCTTCATCTAAACAACGTGTTGATTGGTATAGTTGGGTTAGCTTACCTTCACCAGTATGTTTTGATGTACTGACCCTCGTTGAAACAGGTTGCCCGCACTAAGGAGATCCGAGCGAGGAGCCGAAGTCATCCCCCAATCCAGTCCAGCTATTGGAGCGTCTTGATTGTGCCACCCTTTGAAGTATTTTGAAGCAAGGAGCTAGCAACCCAACTCAATGCAGCTCCGAGGGAAAGCCATTGTCCCGCTATGAGGTCTTACATTTTGAAGTTTAGTAAATGATGTAATGTAACGGACAACTATCCCATTTTATGTCAACATTTTATAAGCCCGTGCGGCAACCCTTATGACTCGCTATGTTACAACTTGTGTTTTCATGTTCATTATCAATAAAAAGAACTTTTTCATGTTAAAACTTGTGTTTTCAATTTATCTCCGTACTCTGAATATGTGCTCGCTATGCAAAATATATTAGCCTTGTGCGGTGCGCAACCTAGGCCTGCACGGTATCACGTTCGGGGGACGACTATCGATTCCACGGAATCGGGGCATGACATGTTGGTATCAGAGCACAGCTTCAAGTTCCTTTGACCCTCGTGCTGGAAAAGTTCCTTTAAAGATCAAATCCTTGTGCGAACTCTTGAACTCGATAGGCCAAAATGAGTGAGTCCATAATACATTATGATCCTGATGTAATTTACCTTCTTTTGAAGGAATGGCATAAGCGCAATCATCAACACTAGCACCAGACGAGACACAAGCCTAGGAAAGCAGTTCTGACACATCGGGAAGTTCTCGGAGCTAGAGAGCCATGTCTCGTATTGACCTTATTCAGCAAATAATACGAATATTAGAGGAAAACCAACAGAGGGAGGAGGCTCGCTATGAACGGACCGAGAAACAAGCGAAAGAAAGATAAACCCAGTTTCAAGACTAAATAGAAGCCCGATTCTCAGTCCAACAAAAGCAGGTAGATACCCTGCAGCAGATTGTTCAGACTTTGGCCTCCAACCAATCAACGGCAACAACGGCGACACCGGTGGAGCAACCTGCAATTGAAGTTGAGACGCCTAAGACTCCAAGGAAGAAGGATGTGACTGCCTTCGACTTTGGCGACTTCAAGAAAGTCTGCAACACACCATTCAAAGGGAATGAGGACCCAATTGCGGCTCTAGATTGGTTGGCCGAACTGGAGGATCACTTCAAACTCCTGGAGGTACCCGAGCAGAAGCGCGTTGCGTGTGCCCAACTCCCGCTCTGTTTGAATGCGCATGACTGGTGGGACGTGCATCGACGATCTCTTCCAACAGACGATGATGAAGAGATGATTGCATGTGCTACTTTCTGTGGCACGTTTAAAGAGGAGTTTATACCCCCTCCCATACGTTATCAGAAAGAGAACGAGTTCGTGCAATTACGCCAAGGAAGCATGACGATCAAGCAGTATTCCGCCGAATTCAACCAGCTCGCCAAATTTGCCAGCTCCTATTTACCTGATGCAACGAGTCGTGCCAGGAGATTCGAAGGAGGTCTGCGTCCTGCTATCCATGCGCACATGGTCGTTCCTCAGTACCAGACAATGCAGGAAGTTCTGAACCACGCCCTTTCTCTTGAACCGCAGTATCCTCACATTCCTACCGGCGTTGTGCATACCTCCAATCACAAACGCCAAAGCAACAAATGAGAAAACAACGCTGTAAAGCGTCAAAACAATGGCGGCAAGCAGAAAGCAAATTCAACCCAAACTTGTTTCTTTTGTAGTAAGCCAGGGCACACGATTGAAAAATGTCGACTAAAGCTTGGGTTATGCCTCATTTATGGTGAATCGGACTATGGGATTCATGATTGTCCGTTGCGCCGCTCTGCTCGTCCCCCACAACATCCAAATCAGGCTGCTACAACCCAGGCCAATCGAGCTGTGTCTCAACAAGAGCGTCGCCAAGCTCAAGGTTGGGTCTACACAATGACACGAGAGGAAGCTCTGGCCTCAGACACCGTTGTGTCAGGTACTTTGCTTTTTAATAACATACATGTACGTGTGCTATTTGATTCTGGTACAACGCATAGTTTTATATCCATAAATTTTGTCGTAAAAAATAATATAGAAATGACTCTATTGTATCTAGACCTTAGTGTTAGCACCCCCTCCGACACGAAAATACCTGTCCGTTCAGTATGGCAGGTTGGTTACGTCTGTATTGGAGGAAGGAAGCTATCGCTAGATGTTTTAGTTCTAGATGTTCGGGACTATGATATCATTTTGGGAATGGATTGGCTCGACGCCTGCTCGGCAACTATAGAATGTACAGAAAATGAGTCATCTTCCGCCTGCCAGGAGAAGTCGAATTCTGCTATACAAGTAGTCCAACAACTGATGTGACCAGGACCTGCATGGTGATTTCTGCAATATCTGCTCGGCGAATGCTACACTCAGGCTGCGAGGGATTCCTATCGTCGGTTCGGGACACAGTTGGATTACGCAAACGTTGAGTCTTCTTCCGTTGAGGCAGAGTTCCCTAATGTATTTTTTAGCAAACTATCCGGCATGCCACCAGACCGAGAGATCGAATTCACCATAGACACCTTCCTGAATACACAGTCGATTTCTAAGCCTCCGTACAGAATAGCCCCTGCTGAACTGAAAGAGTTAAAGTGCCAATTGCAAGAGTTACTGGATCGTGGGTTCATCCGTCCGAGCGTGTCTCCTTGGGGTGCGCCTGTGCTCTTCGTGAAGAAGAAGGACGGAACGTTACGCCTCTGTATCGATTATCGGGAGCTGAACAAGGTCACCATCAGAAACAAGTATCCTCTGCCAAGGATAAATGACCTGTTTGATCAGCTACAAGAGGCAACGGTGTTCTCAAAAATTGATCTTCGCTCGGGCTACCACCAGCTGAAGATTAAGCCGAAAGACATGCCAAAGACTGCATTCCGAACCCGTTACAGGCACTACGAGTTTTCAGTTATGCCGTTTGGTCTGATGAACGCCCCTGCTGCCTTTATGGATTTAATGAATCGAGTGTTCTGACACTTTCTCGATAAATTTATGGTCATTTTTATAGACGACATCTTAGTGTAATCGAAGAATAGGAATGAACACGCAGCACACTTGCGGATGGTGCTTCAGACCCTTCGAGACGATAAGCTATATGCCAAGCTAAGTAAATGCGAGTTTTGGTTGGGCAATATATCATTTTTAGGGCACATTATCTCTGCAGCGGGCGTCTCAGCAGACCCAAAGAAAATAAAAGCCATTGTGCAGTGGAAATAGCCTGAGTCAGCTAGCGATATATAGAGTTTCCTTGGTCTGGCAGGCTACTACCGGAGATTCATTAAAGATTTTGCAAAAATTGCATTGCCCCTGACTCAGCTTACTCGGAAGGGAGTAACGTTCGTATGGAAGAACGACTGTGAAGCTTCGTTTATGGAGTTAAAGCAGCGCCTTATCTCAGCCGCAATTCTTACCCTTCCGGATGGACCTGATGACTTCAAAATATACAGTGATGCCTCAGGCAAGGGATTGGGATGTGTCCTTATGCAAAGGGATAAAGTGATAGCCTTCGTATCGAGGCAGTTAAAGCCTCACGAGAAAATTTACCCAACACATGATCTTGAACTTGCCGCAGTGGTGTTCGCGCTGAAGCTGTGACGCCACTACCTTTACGGTGTACCGTACGAGATCTATACAGACCATAAGAGCTTAAAATATCTCTACACACAAACATATTTGAATCTTCACCAATGGTACTGGCTTGAGCTCCTTAGCAACTTTAACCTCATGATCAGATACACGCCTGGCAAGAGAAACGTTGTAGCTGATGCATTGAGTGTTCGTTGGAAGTTTGGCTATTAATGATAAGCTGCATCAAGATCTTGAATCTTTGGGCATTACACTACTAATCAGATACAAAAAGGGGGCACAAGTGGCTCAACTGCGCCTCGAGCCTGACTTGTTACAAAAGGTCAAGGCCGCTCAGAAGGATGACATATTCCTGCAAAAGATATAAGGTCTTATCTCAGCAGGAAAGGTAACCGACTTTGCGGTAGGCACAGACGGGATGATCCGAGTGAAGGGAAGACTGTGCGTTCCAGACGATGCAGCCCTCAGAAAGGAGATACTTACGAAAGCTTATTATGCTAGTTATACTTCTCATCCGGGTAGCACAAAGATGTATCGAGATCTCCGTACGACATTTTGGTGGCACGGCTTAAAACAAGATGTGGCGTTGTTTGTATCGTATTGCATGGCTTGTCAGAGGGAAAAGGCCGAGCACCAGAAGCCGGGCGGAGAGATGTAGAACCTTGCTATATCAGAGTAGAAATAGGAACATATAACAATGGATTTCATTATTGGCTTGCTAAAGATGCAACGGGGGAATGATGCCGTCTGGGTCATTATTGATTGCCTCACCAAGTCATCTCACTTTCTGCCTATCAAGTCTACTTGGAGTGCCGACCGCTTGGCTAAGATTTACCTCAACGAAATCGTTCGACTCCACGGCGTGCCTATATCCATAGTTTCCAATAGAGATGGTCGATTCATATCGCGTTTTTGGGAAAGCCTGCAGTCAGCAATAGGGACGAAGTAGAAGTTCAGCTCTGCCTACCATCCACAGACAAACGGTCAAAAAGAACGTGTCAACCAAATCCTCGAAGACATGCTACGACTCTGTGCCTTAGACTTGAAGACGAGTTGGGACTTGCATCTACCGTTAGCTAAATTTGCATACAACAATAGCCTTCAATCCAACATTCAGATGATGCCGTATGAGGCATTGTATGGGACAAAGTTGGAGAACGGCAGATCCTTGGCCCTGAACTTGTGGAGCAGACTGTCCAAAAGATTCGTTTGATTAGAGAACGGCTAAAGGTAGCTCAGAGTCGCCAAAAGAGCTAAGCTAATACGCATCGACGGCCACTTGAGTTTCTAGAAGGCGACCGAGTATTTATCAAAGTCTCACCCATACGAGGAGTCACCAGATTCAGAGCAAAAGGAAAGCTAAGTCGAAGATTCGTCGGTCCGTTCGAAATACTGAAATGAGTCGCCTCAGTTGCATATCAGATTGCCTTACCACCGTCACTGTCCGAAGTGCACGATGTCTTCCATGTTTCTCAACTTAGGAAGTACGTGTATAACCCGAGTCATGTGGTAGATCTTGATCAACTGGATCTTAAGGCAAACTTGACATATGTCGAACAACCTGTGCAAATTTTGGATCGTAAGGAAAAGCTGCTTTGAAGTCGCTCGGTTTCTCTCATGCGTGTGCTTTGGCGAAATCATTCGGTAGAAGAATCCACTTGGGAGCTTGAATTTGAGATGAGGGATATGTTCCTTTTATTGGTTCATAGTAGTAGGTTCTATTCCTAAGTTTCGGGATAAAACTTCCAATTAGTTGGGTAGGATGTGGTGTCCCGTTCCCCCTATTCGGGGAGCACGACTAAGAAATACTAGACGATATCGTTCGATCAAGATAGATTGAAACAAGATCTTATCCTCGTTATGGATTTGCTTCTTCGGAATCGATTTTCATATTCAGTGGACTGTGCCCCTACGATCGACTTAGCGGCAGAGTTAGGAGGGACCTCTCCGCTGCATCTTTTGTTGCCTAGTTTTCACTGTCGCTTGTTGCTTTCGTGCCTTAAGTTGGTTTTCGGATTTGCTTGCAATTTCTTGAACGGTTTTGATAGATTTCATTATTTTCATACATTGAACTGCACTTCAATTCTGATATTAGAAAGAGTGGAAGAGATATTGATCAGTTGTTCGTGGCAATGCAGGTGAGCAAGCAGTAGGCAACACGCAAACGGAGTCCGGAAGTACCTCTTTCCTTCTTCCTTCCAACAAACTTGTGAGTGGCTTATATTCGATTCAGTTGGCCCTTCTTCCAAGTCTTCACACACAAAAATCTTGCATTCTTGTTTTCCCCGATCAAACGATACCAAGTAATAACTAAAAGATGTCAAGATAAAAAGGAATAACTTGGATTATTATGCTTGTCATTCAATTTGGGAACGATTACTTATATTGCATGCTTGTTCATTTGGAAATGTTCATCATATGCATAAACACAAGTTAGAATGTATACTTCTTATTTAAAATATGCTATGTATAGAACTCATCCTGCCATACAACAAACTATTCAGGAAGACTATGCAAAATGAATCATACAAAATACTACTTGTCTTGTACTCGTGTTGCCTCAACTGCATGAATGGTTAACTTAGTATAGACGTCGTTTAATCATGGACAACTTATGCACAATGTCATAGTTCCTGCGGACGGTCGCTGGGGCACTGGCACCGATCCGATCAGGGCGAAACTCTATTGTATAGTCCACTATACTGGACGAAATGGCTTACAACGCACCATGTTCTTTCGCTGTATACCATCATCGCCAGTGACTAGTCGTCCATTGTGGCATAAAGCCAGTGATCCCCTCGTATATTTAAACCTGTGCAAAGCTAACTTGTGTCTTCATGGCAGGAAAGGGCATGGTAAGTAATGTGCGGGTGGTTCAGACGGGCAGGTAAAAGTCACCGAACGATGGCAAGTTCATTCCAGTAGTTTCTATATATACTGCTTGCTTATAAAATAAACTAGGACAAGATAGAAAGACCACAAATAAATATGCATGCTTCATCTAAACAACGTGTTGATTGGTATAGTTGGGTTAGCTTGCCTTCACCAGTACATTTCGATGTACTGACCCTCGTTGAAACAGGTTGTCCGCACTAAGGAGATCCGAGTGAGGAGCCAAAGTCATCCCCCAATCCAGTCTAGCTGTTGGCGCATCTTGATCTTGCCACCCTTTGAAGTATTTTAAAGCAAGGAGCTAGCAATCCAACTCAATGCAGCTCCGAGGGAAAGCCATTGTCTCGGCAGGAGGTCTTACATTTTGAAGTTTAATAAATAATGTAATGTAACGGACAACTATCTCATTTTGTGTCAATATTTTGTAAGCCCGTGCAGCAACGCTTATGACTCGTTCAAGAGTTTGTAATATATGTTCATTATCAATAAAGAGAACTTTTCCATGTTACAACTTGTGTTTTCAATTTATCTTTATACTCTGAATATGTGCTCACTATGCAAAGTACGTTAGTCTTGTGCGGTGCGCAACCTAGGCCCGCACGGGGTCACGCCCGGGGGACGACTATCGATTCCACGAAATCGGGACGTGACACAACATTGCTATCTTTTCTTAGCATGGCAATGGTTCTATCTCTTTTAGACAAGCATTCAAGTTCTCTAGTTAGGCAAGCAGATTCGTTTCAATGACAAGCTATAAAAGTTCTCTTATTAGGCATGCAGAGTCAGGTTCTATCATTCTTCTTATGAAACTATCTTCTTAGAACAAGCAGTAGAAAACTCAGATTCATTATTAAGGCGTGCAAGAATCAGAGAATGAAGTTATGCCCACTCACTTAGATCAATTATCTTGTGTTTCGATCGGAGAACACATCAAGAAGGATTTCGCTCGAGCCAGCAAAGCGATATCTCTTGTACATAGTGCCTACGTGGAGTGGGACACTACATTCAGTGAGCAGTAGGTGTATCAGTCAACTGATATATAGTACCAGAGTTAGGGTCATAGAGAATTGTAACTGCACACATATAGCAGGAAATTGCATTACTATATGCAACTGTGTAAGATATCAGTTAGTTAAAGGGAACTTGAGCAGTTGGTGGATCTTGGATAGATATATCTCAGTTAGTAAACATTTAAGTGACAGTGTTAGTTTACAGTCAGTCTGACTTAGAGTATCAATAAGTACCAAAAGGGGGTCAAATTATAGACATTTGGGCATGCACTGTGTAGTGAATAAGAAGGAAACAACAGCAGAGACTGTACCAGGTTGGGGAGCTCGAGCACAGGCTATGGGCAGTCAGGTAATGGTCTGTTGGTGTGTGAGTTTATTGTGGTTGTGTTAGAGATGTGGAATAAAGGGAGTTTGGGTTGAGTAGCAGTGGCCATATCAAGCTATGGGGGCTCGGGTATGAGATGATACTTGGAGTATAAGTATTTAGGAGGGAAAACATGTGATGGATTAATAAGATCTCAGCAGCAGCCACTGCATCTACTTAACAATGGCAACAAGTGTCAGCAGAGCATTAGCAACAATATTATTAACAGCTGTGGAAGCATTGGCATGGCCAAGCCTGCATTCAGAGTTATGTACTTCGCTCCAGTCCTGACTGGGCATATTTTTTCCAGAGGATCCTGAGGACTATTGCCCGACGTTCTACGGGCAGGGTGTTGACGACCGTTGTGACCCCGAGATCGAGAAGGAGTGCCCCGAGGAGACGCCTATAGCGCCCTAGTTAGCTAGGTGGGTTTCCTGGGTTGTTCCCAGTGGTTTATTTTTTGGATGATTGTACTTATTCTTTTGATGTTGTGAGATGTTGTAGCTATTTGTAGACTTGGACTGTATATTTTGGATATTGTCTTGCTCTCTTTGGTTTTGTTTCCTTTTTGATATCATATCGTGCTTTATTTCTTCCCCTAGTTATTGTGATTGAGAGATTATATATATTGCGTGGTTGCCCTCCTTTTGGAGAGGATTATTCATATATATATTGCGTGGTTGCCCTCCTTTTGGAGAGGTCATGGCAGATTTTTCTGTGAGATATTTAGATAGTTGGTTGACCTAGAACGGACCTTTACAGCGTTCTACCGCCGATTCTGCGGCGTAGGCTGGACGTACCCACGACTCATGCCCGATTTTCGGGTGCGGGTCGTGACACTTCATATTCCAAATGAAGACGAAACTCTATGCAACATCACCAAATTTCAATTTCCTAAAAATATGACTCTTGACTTGTTTATGGACTCTATGTGTTCACCCAATTTTCGTCCTCCTGACAAACTTAAGCCAAAACACATGAATGACTGGTTTTATGATCTCCTCTGCATGATTTTTTTTGTCATCCTACCCAAGCAATCCTCCGTAGATGAACTTGCATATTTGGATATGTCTGCTCTATATCACTTGCACTTTTGGAGACAATTTAGTCTACCAAAGATATCATTGCGTCCATGGAAAAATGTCGTAAGAAACCGCGTAACCTACTTTATGCAATGTACTTGCCTAATATCCTCAAGTATTTTAAGATTTTCATGGATGATTGCCCCCATCTTGCTGAGTCTGCTTATCTTCATAAGCATCGCAGACTTGAGCCTCCTGCTCCTGCTCCCTCACATCCCGTTGACCCATCTCTTGGTCAGACGACTGCTCTACCTCCTCCACATACTACAGATGTTACTCTTGAGAGCCTCCATACTATGCTTCAGGATCGCTTCAAACTAGAATACGATCATTATCGTGCTAAGGATTTCTATACTACTCTCCAGCTCAGGCTGTCCAACTCTTTGATGGACATGCGTTATAGTTTTTCACATCATTCTGGCAGACCCATTGTTATGGTTCATGATCCTTCTATTGCTGGCTACCGCATCGATGATAGAGATGCACATAGATACTTTGACCCAGCTGCTGCTCGTTTTGACCCCAACCGGTCTGCTGAGACTGGTGAACCCTCGAGGATAGATGATGATGATCCACAGTGATGCGGAGATCTGAAGCTTCAATTTAGTATTATGCTAATGATGCGACGTTATCATTTAGTTGACCTTATTATATGTTTTTATTTCAGTCTTAGTAGTATTTGCATGATGTAATTCAATATTTTAGTAGTACTTAGTAAAATTTGATTATGAACTTTAGTTTGAGTTGTTGGGTATGTACCTCAGTTTCTTTGCAATGAAAACTAGTTGTTGGTTTGTTTTATATTAGTTGATGCATGCTACTATATTAAATAATGAAGAAGGTGAAAGTAGCAGTCAAACACAGCTAATGTTACCAGGACCTCCTGGTCTCTACCCTACTTTCACTGGAAGAGAAGAACCTATGCCTCCAGTGGAAACTCCTCAAATAAATCCTGAGATTAGTCTTGCTCACAGAGAGACAAGTACTGAACCAAATATTACTCCTAATATGCCTGTATCTAATTTCAATCCTTCGACAAGAGAAGATTGGGTTAATTATAGAACCCAAAAAAGTTACTATAAAAATAAACAAAATAACTCTAGTGATGGACTCATCCTTAACATCGACAATATTTCTCATAGAGAAATTAAAAGATATGTTGATAATTGGGGACAGCAGATGTGTGGAACTATCTATTTCACCCATTAACCTTTAAATACTAAACAATTTCTTAACATGGCCACTAGCTATTGGAAGGGGGATGCCCTTGCATGGCTAAGAAGCCTAGAAGTTGGGAATGAAGCTATGACTGAAAAAGTCCGTGCCATCGAAGATCCACAAAAGGCACTCGGAGAGCTTATTGCTCTTTTGGTAGCTGATTTCACGGGAGATGAAATCCATAGTGAAATCGATTATGAAAAATTACTTCATAAAATGAAACTTTGCGACATTTGTATGCTAGAAGAATTCACGGCAAAATTCATCGGTCTTTTATTTCATCTAAAAGTGGTTAACCAAAAGGAATTTTGGTTAAAGGATTTTTTTACTAAAATACCCTATCCATGGAACAATATTATACAGAAAAGGTATGATGAAATCCGAAATAATACTCTCTCAACCGGCTTGTTAAAAAGAGCTTGTATGGAAGCTATGGAAAAAATTTGTGAACAAGCCAAAGCACAAAAATAGATGAATAAGACCATTAAGAATTCTAAGTTGGGATATAATTGTTGTCCGAAATATGACGACGATATCAACGACCAGTTTGGTTGTCCGCCAGAATATGGCAGGACGATTAAAAGGAAATATAAAGCTTTCTAGTAGAAAGGAAAAACTAAATATAAAATCACGAGAAGAAAATGGAAGCCTAATTTTAGGCGAAAGGTTAAATCTGATAAAAATGAAACCGGCAAGGATATGGCTAAAAAGAAAAAATTCATAAAAAGGAAAAAGTTTAGAAAGGGTTGTAAATGCTTTAAATGCAATAAAGAGGGACATTTTGCTAATGAATGTCCTACTAGCATTCAAGCAGTTACTATAAGAGACCTTGATGAATATGGTATTCATCTTGGTACTATTGATGAAATTAGCAGTGTCTATATACGAAGTCGAAACTGATTATTCGGATAGTTCAGATTCTAATAATCTTGAGAACAGTCTGAATCATCTTAAAATCAACATGATTACTATAAACAAAACCCAAAATCAAATAAGGGTTACTTTATTAGATGTCCAAGCTATTCTTCCAAAGAAAGGAGGAATATCTGCTGGATATACTTTATATGTTAATAAGAATGTAAGACTTCGAAGATATCATACTATGAAAATCTTCCTTGATATTAGAATCTTTATACCTATGGGATATTACGGAATTATCCATAATATTCCTCTACATGCCAGTAAGAACATCTTTATTACCTACGGTTTTATTGAGCCTGTCTCTAAAGCCAATGTTTCTATAATAATGAAAAATACTTCTTATGAAGATAGAGATATATATGTTTGAACATGGTGATCCTATTGGATTATTAGTAATACATAAATATGAAGACCTTCCAATGATTAGAGAAGAATCACCTGCTGAGACATCAGCAGAGCCCATAGTAACCAATCTCCGAGAGGGATCAAGAGAAAGTTACTATGAATTCAGAATCTATATGAATAAATTTTCATTAGAAGAAACTTCTAATTCAAGTTTCCATGATAGTGAGGGAGAACATTTAGAAATATCGGATGAAGATTTAGAAAACCTAAAGGAACTAATTCCTCATTCTGATAAAAGAGAGGTTTATAAGCCTGTCTCTCTCCAATCTAGATTTTTAAATAAATACACATATATACTCGAAAGAATGCAGGAAAATATAGAATTAAAAGGAGATGAAGACTTTTCTTCAATACAACTTCTTGACAAAGTCAAAATGGAACGATTACGAAAAAAATATCCTAAAATGAAATATCTTCATATAGGATTAATTCAACTAAAGATTACAGGTCTATTTAGATCGGATATTGATACTCCCATCCTTTTGGTCTGTATGGACGAAAGAATAATAAATAATCCTTTAAACAGCATCATAGGTGGTGCTAAATCCAACCTGGTGAATAGATTATTTGGTATAAATATCTATCCAGATTTTTCGATAAGTCTTGATGATCAGAACATTGAAAAAACTATTACCTTATCAATAAATTTACAAGGAATTGAATTATTACCTGGTTCTAAAGTTATTGGAATACAATAGGAGCATATGATGGCTCTCAATGTCACGCCTACTTTTAAATCCCTTACACCTAAAGAATTTGTTAGGCTATTCGAAGTTGGAATGGGTAAAACTATCCAACCAAGATTAGTAAAACTTGAACATTTAAAATTAGACAATGAAATACAATTATTTGTCAAAAAATCCAAAATTGAGGTTCCTACTGAATATTTCATTGCCTCAGGAAATACTATATCAACATATGTTCATGGGAAACATCCTAAAGATAATTCTGGTACAAACCATGAAATGGGATCAAGCTCTAGATTTTCTAGAGTAAACTCAGAATTTGATTCAAACCCAAGGTTGACCAGAACAAGGTCTATTGATAATTTTGTTAATATAGAACTATTACCTGAAAATATCTCTGATATACAACAGAGAATGAGTGTTAGTAATCCTCTTGAAGGGAGAACACATCAAATTCTTGAAAAAGAAAAACAAGAAAAGAACCGAAGGGATATGATCCTAAAAGTTCCAATTTCTCAAATTCGTAACAAATGAATAAACCTAATAATAAGCGGAAAAAGAGTGTTAGTTTCGATCCTGAAACTAGCAATAAAAGTAAAAATAGATATCCCGATTGGTATATTGATCATATGAGGTACGATGATGATAATATTACAGACGCTCATCATATGGTTCACCTAATCAAAAAATTCAAGGAAATTATAAAGGATACTCATTTGAGTAATTATCGAACAATAGTTATGCGTCATCTGGATAGAACCCTTCAGGTTCTAAATAAACATATTACTCGCTATCGTAACGAACATCCCAACATTAATATCTTTACCACCAATCCTTGGATTCATGATATACTCAATATCGAAAATTTACTAGACCAAGAGATTGCTAGTACCTCTTTAGACCATATAGATTTAGCTCTTGAAGCAACAAATCATCCAATTGATTTTAATTGCTTTCTCGAAAATGAAAACAATATAGGACAGGATGGTTTCGTTAATCATCCTTCCAATATTAATATGGTCCGCTCTATTGACTTGCAATCCAAGGCTCAACTACACATATATGTTCCACTAACCATCTGTATTCAGGGATATAATGAATTTACTATTCATGCCGTTTTCGATACAGGTGCCGAAGTTAGTCTTCTTCAGGAATGCTTCATTCCTGAGAATCTTCGGCTACAGCTTGACAAAAAAGGAAAACTAAATGATTTCATGGGACGGCAGGTCCAAGTAAATCATAAAGTAAAAAATTTACATATTTATTTTCCAGATATACATGGTACAACAAAATCATATAATTTTGATTTTGTACTTCTACCAAAGGAATTTGACATGGATTGTATTATTGGAATGGATAACCTACGCCATTATCCACCCTTTAATACTCATTATATACAATTCGACAATATATCTATTCCTAGAATTCCTTTTATTATACCATTAGCAAACACTTTTCAACACACAGCACAACGTGGTGATAATACACCTCTGGTCACTATGATAGATAAAATTTCTACACATGAAAAAATTTGTACTTATAATATTCCAGTTACTAATAATTTTAGCAAAACTATTCATGGAATGCTAGAACCCCTCTACACGGATAATCCGTTAAAATGGTTCGACAAAGCTCCTCGTTTTTGTAAAATAGAGCTTATGGATCTTTATAAAGATTCAAAAATTCGGGTTAACAGCATCATGGTTACCCCCGCGGATAAACAAGAATTTGCTAAACAAATTGATGAGTTACTTAAACTTAAACTTATACAAAAAAGTTTTAGCCCCCATTCTTCTCCCGCTTTCTTGGTTAGAAACCATGCTGAGATTAAAAGGGAAAAACCAAGGATGGTTATTAATTATAGAAAACTAAATAGTTACACCAAGTTTGATGGTTTCTTTATTCCATCTGCTGAAAACCTAATCAAACAAATCCAGGGTGCCAAATTTTATAGTAAGTTTGATGCTAAGTCGGGGTTTTGGCAACTTAAACTCCAAGACAAAAACTCCATTGAATTAACAGCTTTCAGTTGCCCCCAGGGACATTTCGAATGGCTGGTTATGCCATTTGGATTAAAAAATGCTCCACAAATTTTTCAAAAGTGGATGAACTCCATATTTGGACATCTTGATTATGTTGTTGTTTATATTGATGATATTTTAGTCTTCTCTAAAACTGAAGAAGATCATAAACAACATCTTCTTAACATTGTTCAATTATTACTTCATCATGGTATTGCTCTTAGCCCCAAGAAAATTGAACTCTTTAAAACAGAGATTGATTTTCTTGGAAAATTTATTAAAAATGGACAAATAGAACTTCAGCAGCACATATATACAAAGATAAGAAATTTTCCTGATACTTTTAAAACCCTAAAAAAATTACAGAGTTTTCTTGGTCTTCTCAATTACGGTAGAAAATTCATTCCTCATCTTTCTGCCAAAATTGATAAGTTACAAGAACGATTAACAAAGGAACAAGCTAATTATAAAATGATTACTGGAGAACAGCCCCGTAAATGGGATACTAGCAGAATCTCTATTTCCTCCTTCCTGAAGAACAAAAGGAGATTGCTATTATAAAAGAAATGGTCAAAGATCAAAAGATTCTTTATTTTCCATTAGAAAGCGAAAAAATTATTCTACAAACCGATGCCTCTGATAATTTCTTGGCAGGTGTTCTTATTACTAGAAATAAAGAAATTGTTGCTTATACTTCCGAAAAATTCTCCAAAACCCAGTTTAAATATGCTACATATGATAAAGAATTATTAGCGGTTAAGCTTGCTATTAAAAGTTTAAAGATTTATCTTCTTTATAGAAACTTTTTTATTCAAACAGATAATAAATCTGTTTCCCAATTCTTAAAAAAACGAACAATCAATAATCCTGAAGAAAATCTTCGACGAATCAGGATTGTTATGTATTTAGAAATTTTCAATTATGAAGTCGAATATATTCCGGGTTATACTAATTATCTTGCTGACACTCTTACCAGTTTATGAACAATGGATGATGATGAATTAGCTCGTTTCAGAAAACTTCTCGAGTCAATGAAGAGGGAAGGCAAGTTTGAATTGGTCAGCTCCAAGAAGAACAAGGGAGTGGCCAGTACCAGTTCAAATGCTGCTGGGGCGAATAGCCAGAAACCAGCTCCTGCTACTGCAGTTTCTAGGGTGAATAACCCAAAACCTTTGGTGAATAACCAATCTGGGGTGAATAACCCGCAAAAAATGGTGAACAACCATCCAAGGGTGAATAACCCACAAAATCAAATGGTGAATAACCAAAGAACTGTAAACCAAGCTTTTCCAATACAAAGGCAGTTTGCTAATGTATTAGTTAAAGACTGGTATAACAGAAATCTGAGAACCGATGCATGGGAAGTCTTCAATAACTGCTATCGTGCTCTCCAATCAGCAGATATAAAAACTACTAGTTATTGGCTTTCACAGGTAGAAAAACTCTTTCTCACCGAAGAACAAAAAAGAGGGATTGCCGAGGAAAAAATATATAAGGTTACTAGCGCTCTGGAAACCCTGATTGGGTTCTCTTCCACTTCTAAGTCCAGAGCCATAGCTATTAAAGAAGATTCCATCCTAAAGGATACCAGGTCTGGAGAGTTAAAACTCATTCTCCAAACACTTAAAACCAATGATATGGTCAACATTCGAATGCAGGAACTTGTAGAATTACTTAATCTACTAAAAATCCAAAATGATCACGTCCATGAGCTAGAAGCCGAACTCATGGTTCAACAAATGTTAACAATGTTTCAACAGAATGTTATCAATGAGGAACGGCTAATTAAGTTCTTCAAAGAACTTGAAGACACTGATATACTCCAGCTTCTGGATAATGAAGACATGATCAGAAATCCCATGGGAAGACTTTGTATTATTACTTGCTTCCAAGAAATTTCCAAGTATAGATACCATATTAAGAAGGGATTGGTTCACGAAGTTTATATCAATATCAAAAATCCAGAGGAATATGAGGGTATTATTCCAGATATTTGTGTCAATGTTGTAAATCTTCATGCAACAAAATTCCAAACAATTTTTCGGTTTCGAATTTGATCAATCTGGGAAGAAAGACAGCACATCAAGCTTTTTCCCTCTGTCCAGATTTGGGAACTATTTAAAGTTACCGAAGATCCATGTCTATCCTATGTCAAATTTCAAAAACAGAGTTTTTCCGAGGATCGTGATCGGAAGCTTGCCGCTGAGGAGTTCTTCTCTCGGATCACTATTTCTTCTACCGACAGAACAGGTTCTGCCTCAGTCTCACAGAACATTTTGCTCATCGACTTCGTATCTCGCAACCAGGATTACAATGACAAGTATGATCTGGTAATTAGTTTCTCCGAAAACCTTAACCTCGGAGGAATTGCTTTACAAGTTTACGAAGACAGACTTGCAGAAAAAGATTTGCCAATTGAGCCCAACGATCCTGAAGATGACATCGATGGACTTGAGGGCAGCATGAGAAGCTTGTAGAAGAGCAGTGGGCCCATACTTTTTTCCAATGATCAAGATTAGTTCAAGACTTCTTTGGCGGTTTCTTTCTTCAAAGAAACGATGGAAAAAGCAACGACGGAAGAAATATCAAAACCTAAAAAGAAAATACCACCAAAAGATAAAGAATCTTGAAGCAGTTGTGGAAGACCAAAGGAAAAGAATAGAAGACAGGGATAAACAGGTGGACAACTTTATCGTGTGGATCGAAGAGCTGGAAGATAAGGTAGAAAGACTAAAGCAACTTCTGAACTGGGAGGATACTTTTTGAAAAAGCCTCCACTACACCAACCGCACTACCAATCGCACTGAGTAAAAAAGGGTCCACTACACCAACCGCACTACTACCAACCGCACTACAAACCGCACTTAGGAAAGATGATCCGGTAAACTAACCGGGAACTGGAGGTTTTTGAAGGTCACATTAGACCTATAAATAAGGTATGGATGTCCATAGGAGGGGGCATCGAAGTTTGCATTTCTTTTTCTTGATCACCTCTTGTAACCTCTTGTAATCTCTCCAGCCTTACTCCAGTCTTTTTTAAGTTTTTTGCCTTGTACGTACTATCAACTTATTTTTATCTTTATTGAGTCTAGGACTTATGTGAGTCGGAACACACTTTGGCACTAGTTTAATACATATCCAAAGTTCACTCAAAATAAGCCTACCTATACCTAAACAAACCTGAACTCATACTAGCCCAAAGTCTCACTCAAAACATAACCCAAACCTAACCAGGAACCTACTGGAATTTGGAAAATTGAACTCGGTCCAAGTTCTATCCAAACTCGGTTGCCCAAAACCAATTCTTTATTCAGTTGGCTAGACCTATTCTCAATGCTCTAACGTTTAAATTTTTGAACGTTGGATATCCGAGTTATGGCCGAATTCTGTTTTAGAAAATCCTATAAATAGAGAAGCGATTTCCATTCAAACTCACTCATTCATTCTTCATCTTCTCGAGCTTTAAACCTTCCCAAACACCAAGACAACTCCCATTCTTTTAAGTGCCGGTGCAATTTCGATTAGAAGTGTTCGAGTTGTACAAAATTATTTTTCCAAGCTATTTTCTCAGAAAGTCTGAAGTCGTCGAGCTCTTCGGATCAAAGGCTCGTGTCTATATGAAGTTGCAAGCCCTTCGGATCAAAGCTTGTGTTTTCACTGATAGTGAAGTTAAACTCCGATCAAGTGTTCTCGGGGCTGGACTAGTCCTCTCAGAAGAAAACCAGTATAAAATCTCGGTGTTTGTGTTTGCTCTTCCATACTTATTTACTGTTTACATATTGCTGCATTATTTGCTAGTTGGTAACTATCTTTTCTTAGTAGAAATTTTAATTGGTAATTATATTTTGCTGCACACACATACAATCTATTCACCCCCTCTAGAGTTGCCTATCGATCCTATATTATTTACTAAAAGAAAGTTTATATCGAATATTAGGCTCATTCACATTATATGTAAAGGAGAAATTATCAACAAAATGATTGAATATTACTTGGAATGACATCGATCAAACTTATTTTCCTAACCCAAGTCTTGTATAAGAGTAGCATCGGATAAGAGCGGTGATAGCTAGGGAAAACTAAGAGTTCTTCAAGACCTATTCTATCAATGTCAAAATCCCAAATCATGTGGCACAACATTTCTTTTCATTCGATACTGGAACTTCCATCCTTCAGAATTCGAGTTACTTTCTTGCAAAAAAAAAGTAGGGTAATTATAAGGGCACTACACATTTTACTCGGGACTAGCCCATTGGAAATGTAGAAAAAATTACAAATTTGCCATCATGAAAGTTACTCGGGACTAGCCCACTGTTATAATCAGGACTGTCAAAATTTTGACAGTCCCATTTCCCAAAATTACAAGTTTCCCAAAGTTACTTGGGGCTAGTCCAAATTGTTATAATCAGGACTGTCAAAATTTTGACAGTCCTACAAATTGTTAGGACTGTCATAATTTTGACAGTCCCACAAGCTATATGGACTGTCAAAATTTTGACAGTCCTAATTTTAACCCACTTAAAATTTTATATAAAACTAGGACTGTCAGGATTTTGACAGTCCCACAAATAATGAGAACTATCAAAATTTTGACAGTACTCATTTTAATTGTCAGAATTTTTTTTAAAGTTTATTTCTATTTAGTTAGTTTTGGATTTTGATTTTTTTTATTTAGTTTAACATCCAAAATAAAATATGTTATCATTGAACCAAAAAAAAAAAAAAATCTACCGTACGAATATTACGTCGGCAACCGTCGATCAAACTTCAAACGGCCATAACTATTTGTTTTCAAATCGTTTTTCATCACACAATATGTCTATTTGTATGTTTTCGACGAGAGTAACACAATTCGTGTAGAGAGAATTTTCATCCGAAGTAAGACGTACATATTACAGGCAAAAATATAAAATATAAAACTTTAAAGTATCATAACTTTTGACTGGGAGATCGAAACAAGCTCCAGTTTGTGCCAAAATGACCGTATGGAAAAGTACTTCGGGATAAACCGTTTCACCGTTTGACGGACTTCCCAAATTTTTAGAATCGCAAAAAAACGATATTTCGACCTCCAAATTTTACTTTTGGTAATTTTTTTTTTACAAAATATTTAATGTACCAATAATAAATTTACTATTTTAAATAACAGAATACTTTAACAAATTTTAAGGATAGAAATTTTAAGGATATTTTGAAATTGGCCCCCCCAACAAATAACAAAAATAAATTAACAAAAAAAAAAATTTAGGACTGTCAAAATTTTGACAGTCCTACCAATGGGAAGGACTGTCAAAATTTTGACAGTCCTACCAATTTGTAGGACTGTCAACATACATTTTCAGGACTGTCAAAATTTTGACAGTCCTTCCAATTGGTAGGACTGTCAAAAGTTTGACAGTCCTAAAAATATATGTTGAATTTTTAGGACTGTCAAAATTTTGACAGTACTTCCAATTGGTAGGACTGTCAAAATTTTGACAGTCCTAAAAATCAACATATATTTCAAATTTTGACAGTTCTTCTATTTTTTCATTTTCTTTTTTGGTTTTGACGGCGACGACGACGGGAGGCGCGGCGACGGGAGGCTGCGGTGGAGGACGGGGGAGGAGGCGGAGGAGGACGGCGGGAGGGGGTAGGGCTCCGGTGGGGTGGGGAGAGTTTGGGAGTGTTTGGGAAGAAGGGTTTTAAAGTGGGCTAGTATGAGTAAACTAATGGACTAGTGTGAGTAAACTTTGCTCATTAATGGACTAGTCCCAATCCTGCCCCAAGTAAAAGTTATAGTGCCCTTATCAACAGCCAAAAAGTATTAATCACATACAGAGCGAAAAATGCACTATTCAGTAGCCATTATTACATATTGCGGTATGCAAGACCCTTTTTCTGATGTTTTTCCAAGCATTAGTGCAATTATGTTTTCCCAGGTCATTAATACAATTAGTTAAAGCAAGAAGTGACCGATTAATATACAATAACAAATCACATTAATATAAAAATTTTAAATGAACAAAATAATGGAAGTGGCATTCTGGCAAAGTAGTATAAGAATGTAAACGAGTCTATTTTCTACACTTCATGTCAAAATAAATCGTGTGTGGCTTGGCAGACGAGTCTATATTCTACACAATTTTCATATCCTAATACGTTAGATCATTTTAAAAATAAGTAAACTAAGTGCACTTCTTGCATTTGCAATACATACTATTCTTGTACTCTTCTTTCTATCTAAACTGGTCCTAGTTCCTACAGAAAAATGGTTCAATTAAGATTTATGTATTTGCAGACAATAGCTGCTTTACGAGGCTGAAATGGTAACACATATGAAAGATTATGAAAGAACTTTGTTTGAAATGAGGATATTGTTCGAAGAATTATGAACTATAAGATGAGTACAATTACAAATAAGAAGATCAACATAGTTGTAGAACATGTAAGAACAAGATAATAACATACTTAAATATGACCTTGCCACTGGTCATGCATATGAGGAGCAATTAGAATTCATGATACATAAAAGAAACTGACATAGCAATTTGGCTGCCAATAGAATTCATATATAAAAAAAGAGGAATAACCATAAAGTTGAGAATGATTGCCAGATAGACACTTAATCTTAAGGAAATAAGAAATGTCCACATTAAGAGAGGAGAGCACTTACCAGTAAAAAATAAGACATTCTATAAATCTCATGCTCTATGATCCAGTCAAGTTGCAGCTCAATATAAAAATTTAATCATCCTTGACCTACCATATCTCTAAAAAAAAAACGAAAAAAATTATGCAACCGACTACTCTGATTAAACATCACGAATATTACAACTTTGACTTCTCTGATTAGCAGTTTAACTAAAATATGACAATGTGTATTGGGATAAAATTTATTAGAGCATAATCATCTATGTTAATTGTGTGACTAGTACAAATCAGATTCAAAACTTAACGAATGTTGTGACCTGCATGTGAGACTCAGTAACCCAAATATTAATAAAAATAGTACAATTGTTGATAAATTAACTAATTACCAATAAGGTTTCTCATAGTAATAACATAACATCAACTCTTAAACTGCCTATCCAAAATCAGGTGCGGATTTAGAAATTTATCCATTGTAGGCAACGATAATATCTACTACTTAAATTAACATAATAAAGTATCAATTTTTATATTAGAAACATGTAGCATAAATGATCGATATGGACTTAACACATTCTTGTCTTTTCTTTGTGAAGGCACCTTGAATGGCGCTAAAGATATCAGGTGTAAATATATACACACCATAGTTTACAAGATCACTTACAAACGACAGCAACATATATATATATATATATATATATATATATATATATATATATAAAAGCAAGTTGAAGTGTAAGATACCATGAAGCTGAATACAAAAGTTTAACATGTGAAAGTACAATAGAAACAGATGGATGACTTCCTATTTATGAAGAACATATTACTCTATGGGCTGATGAAGGAACAACCTGTGGAAATGTGCATTTTAATAATTGAACCAGAAAAGAAATTGTATATAATCATTGAGTACACATACTCCGTATATGTCAACATGCCAACAAAAAGACATGCTACTATGTGCCACATATAAGAATTCAATGGAAATAGAATTTCTTCTTAGAGATTGTTTAATCAATGACCTATACTTGCCTACAAAAAAGAAGGACGTACATAATCACCAACAAGAACACAGTTGAATGATGAAAGTGCGTCAACTACCATACATTCTCTTAGTTTATTTAGTTATTCACACATTTAACAAACAAAGAACAAAATGTCTTTTTAAGACATTTTGTCAAACATACATGGGGATACATGATCCCTACATGGAAATAAGATGTTCGGTGGATATGTAAATGATGATAATCCAAGGCTCATATCGCAATCACAATAGTCTCCCTAACCATAACAAATATAAATTAGACATTGAAATTAAAAGTTTTAGTTTAGGATTTATATTTACCGTCCAACTCGAGCTTGGTTGCTGGAGAAGCGCGTCATCTCGACCACTCCCCCTAACAAGTACAAGACCAAGATCTAATCAAAACAAAGATCCAAAATAACTAAAAGGAAAGAACGAATAAGAAAAATTCTTCCGGATTTAGGCTTTCTCATAATCCTTTTCGTTCAGTCCTGCGAGCTCAAGCGCCATCAGCCTCATGACTATATCTCGCTCACCGCCAGCCTCGAGTGCGGGGACTAAGGCCTAGTCCTCCGTGTCGAAGACGTCCTCTCTGTAATCGCTCCCCTCCACCACCTCCTCCTCCTCCTCCTCCTAGGTACGATCGTGGCCGTCGATTTCTTCCTCGTATACGTATTTCCCGGACTCGGAGCTCGCATAAGCGCTGCCGTCTTCGCCTCCTCCGTCCATTCTCAGCATCATGTACGCTCTCTCCTGCGACCGCAAGGGACTCAGAAGCCCTAACTTTGAAAAGAAATCCTAACCTAACAGTTCCTATTATCGGAGTGCGTGGGCGAGTGCGAGGTCAGAGTCGACCTGGACGAGGCTCGTGAACGTAGTTCTCGACAGCGGGTCCGGGCGGGGATCAGGCAGCGTCGCCGGTGCAGGTTCGAATTCGAGTTCGGAGGATCTGCTGGAGTTAGGGTTTTCTTCGTTCGCGTTCTCCATTTGAAGAAGATGGCGACTGGAGGGGGCCCAACGCGAAGAGAGAGAGAGATCCAACCCGCAGGGAGAGAGAGAGAGAGAGAGAGCACTATCCTCCCTTCCAACGCAGATATGGAGAGAGGGAATGGGTTGATCCTTTCTCTATTAATCTAAAAATATGAACGGTTTTATGTATAAGCACTCTAAAGTTTGCTAAGGAGTCCAATTTTTTTTCAAATTAATTACAAGTTTATCATTAATATATTTTGCTTGAGGGCAGTCCATATGTTCATATAAAAGTCAATAAAATTTGTATTCTAACCTCTCTCTTCTTCCAATGATCTCTTCTCCATGTGCTCCCTTCTTCCAAAATCTAATTTCTAACAATTCTTAAAATCCTAGTCACTAAAGTGAAGACTGGAGATCAAAATCCTAGTCCCACTATAAAAAAGTTACAACATTCAACAATTATTTGGTATGTTAACGATTAACTATGACAATTATGTTTTTCAAACATTAGGTCCACATATAAATATTGAATTATATGTGTTTAATGTAGAAAAAATGCATCTCGAAGAAATTGGATCATCTAATACACTTAATCATCTTTCCTCTACGGCCGAAGAACTCGTCAGTTCTTCCAAAGCACGCTTGGTAAAGAATTTGACAATTTATTTTTGGAAATTTTGGCAGTAGGACTGTGGAACTAAATGACAGTCCTATAAATAAGTAGGACTGTCAAACAACTGACAGTCCTTTCTTTTCTTAGGACTGTAAGTGAAGTTACAGTCCTGACAAACAATAGGACTGTCATATTTTCTACAGTCCTAGTTATTTTGAGGACTGTCAGTATTTACTGCAGTCATAATTTTCTGCAGTCACTTCAATTTTAAATAGTTTCAGTAACTTTAATTTCTATTGTAGAGGTTATCTTCTTCCGATATTATGGTATCTCCTCCAATTGTCGTTGATGTAGGCACTTTATTCTCGACCAATATTTGCTTTGAATCAGACGAACAAGCATTACATTAGTGCAGAGAAGTTGGTCGGATAAACAATATAGTCATTCTGATATTGTAAACCCCCTCGATTTATTCTGTAGATAGTTGGAGTGGATCTGGAAAATTTTGATGGCAAATGTCGAGGTTTAGCTTAGAGATAATTTATCTGGAATTTAATTCAATTTATTTAAACCCTTCGCGCGCCCTATCTTTTTTTGATTTTTTGGAGCCCAATATCAGCCCATAAATTCCGTACAAATATTGTACTTTCGACTCAACTCGCCAAATTAGGCACTGGACTTTTCTGACTGTTAGAATTAATTTTTATGTGCTCTAAATTAATTGCGCAATATTCCGAAAATCGTAACCCATATTTAATTCCGTGTCGGACATCTGTGTCGTTACCCTAAATTTTGGGATACCAATTTAACCCGTTGAGCCAGACCAACTAAAGGGTCCAAGACTGACTCGAAGCCCCTACCATTTTTGACCTTTGCGTCATTTCCGAATTTTGACCCTAAGTGCCCCAATTAAATTAAATTCGAGGGACGCTTTATTTCTATTTAAATCAGGATTACCAACTTTGTAAATCCTATTTTAATCCTAAATTAATCCCAATGCCCTTCTAATTAAACTCGTGCCTAACGCACAACACCCTCTTACCATGGAAATTTTTAAATATATTTTTTCCATAATTTTTATGTCATTTTATGTGTCCATACAATTTCCCGAATTTACGGGACTAAGTCGCAATTATTAAATTGTGTGGCAACATCCTATTGGCCATGAACAAGTGAGAGGGTCCCAAAATAGGGTCCCATTCTCACCCACCCATTCCCCTCATGAAGAAACCTCATTCCCTTCATGTTTAATCCCAACCATCCATTTTGAATGGATGGATCCCAACCCTCCATCTCCTCCACACACATCCCTATAAAGAAACATTTTTCCCCACCCTCAACACATGAAACCTACCGGCCCTAATCCCAAAAATCTCTCTCTCTCTCCTCCTCCATTTATTCCCTCATGCACAGCCTACTTCTTCTTCTTCTTCTTCCTCCATTCTTCTTCTTCCTATACTTTTCAACTAGTTCCATTATTTCCTCACCTGAGAGAATCCCGACCGGCCACTAAGCATACTCCGGCCTGTTCCCCCCGCCGCAGGCCTGAGACCCCCCTGACTGGACGGCGATTCTCCCCCCAGCTCGCGTGCGTCCCCCGCCACTGACGTTGACCCACGACCGCTGAAGCACCCCGCCGGCTGCAGAACGCCTCCCCATCACAGCATTTCCCCGCAGCAGCGTTCCCCCAGCTCGCGTGCGCCCCGCCAGCGCCGTCCTCCACTTCTTCGCGCGTGCAACCCCACTCCGGCTGAGCAGTCATCCCGCTCCGGCTGCAGTCAGCCCACGACCGCCGGACGGCCCGACAGTAGCTTCCCGGCCAGTTTCTTCACCTCCTCCCTGTCCAGATTACTCTCCCACTACCACCACCCGTACCACCACTCTTCCCGCCCTTAGATCGACGACCACCCCGTCAATCCCAGTCTCCTCCGGCCAGACACCTCTCCGGCAGGCCAATAGTTCACCCCGGCCTGTTGTTCCCACAACCACCTTCGTCTTCAACGCCATCCCCACGAGCCGAGCTCCACCTCCTCACGGCGAGACCAAGCACCACCGTGCGAGGCCTCCTCGTCGTCTTCAGTTATTCACTCCGGCCACACCCCACCACCAGCATCTCCATCACCCGGCCAGCAACCTCATCGTCGAGGTATACCACTCCTTTCCTTCTCTCTATTTTTGATATATTGTCTTGTGTATAGTTAGGGATATGTGTTGTATAGTTTGTTAGCGTAAGTCTAGTATAGTATGTATGAGCAGGTGTTAAAAATATGAGATTAGGGTTTAAGGGTGAGTTAGAGTTCACTTACATGAGTAATTAAAATGGAATTAATGGTCATATACGAGTTAGGGTATGAACTATTTGCATGGGTGGAAAATGCAAGATTAAAGGCATTCGAATATATATTGAGTTCATGATATTGGGATACCTTGAGATGTTAGGGCATTAAAATTTATATCTACACTATTGATCAATATTGTTGAGCAAATTAAATTGTCGTGAATTAATACGATGATCTGTCATCGAGGGACAGGTGATTTATTGTGAATTAGTAAGGATGATATGGGACAGAAGGTTTAATAATTATTAAATGTGCAATTGAGGACAACAGTAAATGTACATGTTAACGTCCGTGAATACTGAGGTGAAACTGAGGAATTGGTCAGGGGTATATTAACTGAATATCGTGAAGAATATATTAGACTGAGGAATAATAGTAGAATTGATCGAGGAGTAGTTTTAAGATGAGTGATAGTTGATAGTAAATGATTGAGGACTGGGTCTGAAGATATTATACATGTGTTTGATTTTGAGATAGCTATTATTCGGATCAAGGATCAGAGATTGAGGACCGTAAAATTAGTAGTTAACTATTTGAGTTTGAGACTGAGTTTAGGTGTAGATGTGTGACGCATCCCTGTCTGTTGTGGAACAGATTATTAATTACTGGTTTGTATCTCATCTCTAGGTACTGCGGGACCTGAGGACTTGGATGTGGTACCAGAACCCCGTCATCAGCAGCCGCACGCAGGCAAGTGTACCTTGCCACCCTGTATTTCAGTTTATAGATATTGTTGTTCTTTTTGTACTCGTGTGCGTATTTATGTTGTTGTTCGATACTCCGTGTTCGGTTCACAACCGGGTGTTGACATTCGACTTAACGTCTTAGAATAAATACTAGATGCTTCATAGCACCTCGATGCACGTACCTGAGTACATCGACACCCCAGGACACACTCATACACTGTGATCGTGCCAGATTCCTGTATCCTGATACTGACATCATAACCAGAGACTGGGACGACCTTAGGGTCACGTCTGTTGAGTTATTCTATGTGTCGAGACTGTAGTTAGAGGGTCAGGTTCAACGCACAATTGTTGACCGCTTGGGGAAGGGGAAGACAGTTACTAGACGTTTGGACTATTCTGCACGCGCTTATATATATCTAGTATTTTGTAGTGATACCTGTAACTAGTGTAGTTGTTCCACCCGTGTGACTCTTTGCCCGGAGCTGCGGTACGTGCCGTGTGTTTTCGTGTCCGGAGCTACGATTTTATTTTGGACAGCCCACGTGTCGAGCATTGTCTTTAAACTGCGTCACACTAGTTGGTTATGATAGATTACCCTGTCGTGCACTTGTACTTTCTGTTTACTTGACATGTTGTATTTCTGTACCTTGTTACGTCCCTCTGAGGACCTGGTTCCCTGCCAGTTTTGCAGCATAGATGATTACGGAGCATTTGGAGTTACTGATGGAGTGGCATATCTTGCGAGCATTATACCAGGTACTCACATTATATCTACCGGCATTATGGTTATTTTATATTGATTATTCATCTGCTGTTGTAGCCTAGATTTGTAGACTCATACTTCTTCTCGAGTCTATTCGAGTTAGTGTGTTATTGGGCGGCCGACCTTAGCACATATAGCTCTTTCTTGTATACTGATATACATTGTGGATTGAGACATAGAGGTTTACATTTATAGAAAATTCTAGATAGTGCCATTTATATTACAGCTTATACGTATTCGAGTCAGACCAGAGTCTGGTCGAATGCGTAGATGGCGTGTCACGTATTCCTGGTCCTACGTATTTTGGGACTGGGGCGTGACATATTTTTGTGGTGGCCCATGCAGGTCCGATTTAAATCGTCTTGGTCACCTGACTGTGCCAAGCGAGCCTGCAAATTAGGAATAGATGTTATGATTGTTGAATAGGATCTCAATCCATCATCGATTTTAAAAACTCTTTGTATGTGATTATCTCCCTTGGACTTTCAATTTGCATTCGTTCAATCTTCGTCGATATCGCTATCCTTGTTTCTCGTCCCCTATTGTTCAGGAAGACGAATGCTTGTGACTGATGACTTTCCTCCAGAAGAAGATCGAAGACCAGACGACATGAGACCGAATTCGTATACCTTTCTCGGAGAAGATTGTTACTTTATCAGGATAGATTGATGGGTTCTTTGGATTCGAGAACTAGTGTGGAAGGTTGGCAAGAGAGACCCAGTAGTACCCTACCCGTGCTTGAGTTAACAGTGATCTTGGAAGTACTAAGAGTTGGAAGGATTGTTGATCATGACCAAGAATAATTTAGGGAAATGCATAGCCTGATGATGGAAACTAGTGGTTGCATATGGAAGCAATGCTAGGAACGATAATTATGAGCTAGAGGAGATAAAATTTCAGGCTCTCACTTGGAAGATAATGATCTGATTCCAGAAATTCTAGTGTGGGCTTGAGGAATACCATTAACGTACTATTAGACTTGGAGAGATAAATGACGAAGGGAAGAAATTTGAAGAATACAAATGTAGGAATAAATTTAAGGAGAAAAGAAACTATACATTAGGCAAGGAATATTTTTCTCTCTTGAGGATTGATGTTGGAAACAGAACGGGAGAAATTATTTTTTGAGGTTTAGTCTAGGCTATGACCTTATCCTAACCATGGATTGATTGAGCCAATACCACGCGACGCGAGATTGTCGACGTGATTACATTATTTAGGACCACCAGATTACCCTGAGTTTGAGCTACTTCAGGGAGCCCGGGAGCAGGGTGCCCATCTACCTTAGAGGCACACATTGCAGGAGGGGAACTAGTGTACCCCGCATTATACCAGAGTTTGAGGATGTGTTTCCAGAGAATCTTTTAGGCTGCCACCTGACAGAGAGATAGAATTTGCTATAGAGTTGACTCCAAGAGCGAAGCCAATTATTTTCCCGCCTTCAGACTAGCACCGAAAGAGTTGATTGAGTTGAAGGTCCATAGTAGAGGATCACTTGGACAAGAGTTTCAGTCGGGCTAATATTTCTCCATGGGGGAAAATCTATCTTAATTGAGCTAAAGAAAGATGGGACAGTACAGTTGAATCAGCTAAGTGGCGCATATGTATTCTCGAAGATCGTTAGCAGATCAGGCTATCATCAGATCAAGGTACGGAGAGTAGACATTCCGAAGACGGCGCTTCGGACGAAGTATGTGCTCTATGAGTTTCTAGTCATGACCGTTTTGTTTGACCAACGCGCCAGCAGTATTTATGAGCTTGAGGAATAAGGTTTTCCACCAGTACTTGGATAAGTTCGTGGTAGTGTTCATCGACGTCTTGATATATTCCGAGAACCAGGAGAAGCACGAGAGATATCTCAAGATTGTGTTGGAGATGCTGAGAAATGAGAGGCTGTAAGCCAAGCTCAGCAAATATGAGTTATGTTCAGATAGTATAGATAGTATACACATCAGGACAGCTGAGAGTTCTTGAGAAGAACTATCAGACACACGATCCAGGGCTAGCTACAGTGATATTTGCACTATAGCGATGGCGACACTACCTTTAAATAGAGCAGATGTTGAGATTTTTTTACAAAACACAGAAAGTCTGAAGAATGCCTACACGCAGAAGGAACTCAACATGAGACAAAGGCATTGGTTAGAATTTATGACAGATTATAATATCGAGTTACAGAACCACTCTGGCAAGACGAATGCAGTTTATGACTCATCGCCAGTTGTTAGAGGGATTTTTAGGAACTCAGAATTGAGATTGTATTGCCAGGCATAGATGGACAGATGGCCAGTCTTGAGATTCAGTCTACTTTGGTTGAGAGGATCAAGGCAGCATTGCCTACGGACCCGAGATTTAGACGACTGCGAGAAAGGACAGAGGCCGACATGCAAACGGGATTCTAGATTCATGAAGATGGAACATTGAGGTGTGGAGATCGCCTATACATTCCGAGTGGCAAGCTACGCCAAGAATTGATGACCGAGGCTCATAGCTCAATTATTCTATTTCATCCCGGGGGTACGAAGATGTACCGAGATTTAAGGCAACATTACTGGTAGCATGGGATAAAGAGAGAGATTGCAAGATTCGTGGCGAGTTGGTTGGTATGTCAGCAAGTCAAGGCTGAATATCAGAGGATTGCAGGACGGTTGCCATCGCTTCCCACTCCCGAGTAGAAGTGGGAACACATTACCCTGGACTTCGCCACAGGATTCCCGCGGAGCCCTAGTAGGAAGGATACAGTTTGGGTTGTCACGGACAGATTCACCAAGTCTGCGCATTTCTTGCCCTTCAGAGTTGGGCAATTCACGGAGATACTAGCTGACATGTATATGAGGCAGATAGTACGATTACAATGAGTGCCTGTCAGCATCGTATCGGATCGTGATTCTAGATTTACGTCACATTTTTGGCGGAGTATGCAGGAGAGCCTAGGAACTCGTCTCAAGTTCAGCACTGCGTATCATCCACAGACTGATAGACAGTCAGAGTGCACGATACAGATATTAGGGGATATGTTGAGAGCGTGCATGATTGATTTTGGAGGATCTTGGGAGGACCATCTCTACTTGGTGGAATTCTCCTACAATAACAGTTACCAGGCCAGCATACAGATGGCACCTTATGAGGCACTGTACGGCAGGAAATGTAGGTCGCCAGTTTGTTGGAGTGACGTGGGAGAGCGTCAGATACTTGGTCCAGAGTTGGTGACACAGACAGTAGAGAAGGTCAAGCAGATTCAGAGCCACCTGCGCGCAGCACAGGACAGACAGAAACACTGGACAGATGCACACCGCAGACCATTGGAGTTCAAGGAGGGTGACCATATATTTTTGAGGATATCGCCTACCCGCGGTACCATCAGATTCGGAGGCAGAGGCATGCTGAGTCCGAGGTATATCGGACCTTTTGACATTTTGGAACGAGTTGGCGAAGTGGCTTACCGTCTTGCATTACCTCCATCATTAGAGGGAGTACATGACGTATTTCACGTATCGCAGTTGAGAAGATATGTCGCAGACCCTAGCCACGTGCTTGATCATTCGGAGATTACAGTTGGGCCCAGTCTGTCTTACGTAGAGCAGCCAGTTGAGATCCTCGATCGCAGCGAGAAGACCTTGAGAGGGCAGACGATTCGACTGGTCAGAGTCGCATGGAAGCACCATTCACCAGGCGAGTCTACTTGGGAGCGCGGGGATTCTATTCGACAGCGTTTCCCGTACTTATTTGAGGAGCAAGGTACGAATTTACGTACGACATTTAATTACTAGTTGTTTTAAAATTCTGTTAGATATTATCGTGCTTTACTTTTAATTTCGGGGACAAAATTTTTCTAAGTTGGGAAGAATGTAAACCCCCTCGATTTATTCTGTAGATAGTTGGAGTGGATCTGGAAAATTTTGATGGCAAATGTCGAGGTTTAGCTTAGAGATAATTTATCTGAAATTTAATTCAATTTATTTAAACCCTTGGCGCCCTATCTTTTTCTGATTTTTCGGAGCCCAATATCAGCCCATAAATTCCGTACAAATATTGTACTTTCGACTCAACTCGCCAAATTAGGCACTGGACTTTTCTGACTGTTAAAATTAATTTTTATGTCCTCTAAATTAATTGCGCAATATTCCGAAAATCGTAACCCATATTTAATTTCGTGTCGGACACCTGTGTCGTTGCCCTAAATTTTGGGATACCAATTTAACCCGTTGAGCCGGACCAACTAAAGGGTCCAAGACTGACTCAAAGCCCCCACCATTTTTAGCCTTTGCGTCATTTCCGGATTTTGACCCCAAGTGCCCTAATTAAATTAAATTCGCGGGACGCTTTATTTCTATTTAAATCAGGATTACCAACTTTGTAAATCCCATTTTAATCCTAAATTAATCCCAATGCCCTTCTAATTAAACCCGTGCCTAACGCACAACACCCTCTCACCATGGGAATTTTTAAATATATTTTTCTCCGCAATTTTTATGTTATTTTATGTGTCCATACAATTTTCCAAATTTACGGGGCTAAGTCGCAATAATTAAATTGTGTGGCAACATCCTATTGGCCATGAACAAGTGAGAGGGTCCCAAAATAGGGTCCCATTCTCACCCACCCATTCCCCTCATGGAGAAACCTCATTCCCTTCATGTTTAATCCCAACCATCCATTTTGAATGGATGGATCCCAACCCTCCATCTCCTCCACACACATCCCTATAAAGAAACATTTTCCCCCACCCTCAACACATGAAACCTACCGGCCCTAATCCCAAAAATCTCTCTCTCTCTCCTCCTCCATTTATTACCTCATGCACAGCCCACTTCTTCTTCTTCTTCTTCTTCTTCTTCTTCTTCTTCTTCCTCCATTCTTCTTCTTCCAATACTCTTCAACTACTTCCATTATTTCCTCACCTGAGAGAATCCCGACCGGCCACTAAGCATACTCCGGCCTGTTCCCCCCGCCGCCGGCCTGAGACCCCCCTGACCGGACGGCGATTCTTCCCCCAGCTCGCGTGCGTCCTCCGCCACTGACGTTGACCCACGACCGCTGAAGCACCCCGCCGGCTGCAGAACGCCTCCCCACCGCAGCATTTCCCCGCAGTAGCGTTCCCCCAGCTCGCGTGCGCCCCGCCGGCGCCGTCCTCCACTTCTTCGCGCGTGCGACCCCACTCCGGCTGAGCAGTCATCCCGCTCCGGCTGCAGTCAGCCCACGACCGTCGGACGGCCCGACAGTAGCTTCCCGGCCAGTTTCTTCACCTCCTCCCTGTCCAGATTACTCTCCCACTACCACCACCCGTACCACCACTCTTCTCGCCCTTAGATCGACGACCACCCCGTCGATCCCAGTCTCCTCCGGCCGGACACCTCTCCGGCAGGCCAATAGTTCACCCCGGCCTGTTGTTCCCACAACCACCTTCGTCTTCAACGCCATCCCCACGAGCCGAGCTCCACCTCCTCACGGCGAGACCAAGAACCACCGTGCGAGGCCTCCTCGTCGTCTTCAGTTATTCACTCCGGCCACACCCCACCACCAGCATCTCCATCACCCGGCCAGCAACCTCATCGTCGAGGTATACCACTCCTTTCCTTCTCTCTATTTTTGATATATTGTCTTGTGTATAGTTAGGGATATGTGTTATATAGTTTGTTAGCGTAAGTCTAGTATAGTATGTATGAGCAGGTGTTAAAAATATGAGATTAGGGTTTAAGGGTGAGTTAGAGTTCACTTACATGAGTAATTAAAATGGAATTAATGGTCATATACGAGTTAGGGTATGAACTATATGCATGGGTGGAAAATGCAAGATTAATATACAAGGCATTCGAATATATATTGAGTTCATGATATTGGGATACCTTGAGATGTTAGGGCATTAAAATTTATATCTACATTATTGATCAATATTGTTGAGCAAATTAAATTGTCGTGAATTAATACGATGATCTGTCATCGAGGGACAGGTGATTTATTGTGAATTAGTAAGGATGATATGGGACAGAAGGTTTAATAATTATTAAATATGCAATTGAGGACAACAGTAAATGTACATGTTAACATCCGTGAACACTGAGGTAAAACTGAGGAATTGGTCAGGGGTATATTAACTGAATATCGTGAAGAATATATTAGACTGAGGAATAATAGTAGAATTGATCGAGGAGTAGTTTTAAGATGAGTGATAGTTGATAGTAAATAATTGAGGACTGGGTCTGAAGATATTATACATGTGTTTGATTTTGAGATAGCTATTATTCGGATCAAGGTTCAGAGATTGAGGACCGTAAAATTAGTAGTTAATTATTTGAGTTTGAGACTGAGTTTAGGTGTAGATGTGTGACGCATCCCTGTCTGTTGTGGAACAGATTATTGATTACTGGTTTGTATCTCATCTCTAGGAACTGCGGGACCTGAGGACTTGGACGTGGTACCAGAACCCCGTCATCAGCAGCCGCACGCAGGCAAGTGTAACTTGCCACCCTGTATTTCAGTTTACAGATATTGTTGTTCTTTTTGTACTCGTGCGCGTATTTATGTTGTTGTTCGATACTCCGTGTCCAGTTCACAACCGGGTGTTGACATTCGACTTAACATCTTAGAATAAATACTAGATGCTTCATAGTATCTCGATGCACGTACCTGAGTACATCGACACCCCAGGACACACTCATACACTGTGATCGTGCCAGATTCCTGTATCCTGATACTGACATCATGACCAGAGACTGGGAGGACCTTAGGGTCGCGTCTGTTGAGTTATTCTATGTATCGAGACTGTAGTTAGAGGGTCAGGTTCAACGCACAATTATTGACCGCTTGGGGAAGGGGAAGACAGTTACTAGACGTTTGGGCTACTCTGCACGCGCTTATATATATCTAGTATTTTGTAGTGATACCTGTAACTAGTGTAGTTGTTCCATCCGTGTGACTCTTTGTCCGGAGCTGCGGTACGTGCCGTGTGTTTCCGTGTCCGGAACTACGATTTTATTTTGGACAGCCCACGCGTCGAACATTGTCTTTAAACTGTGTCACACTAGTTGGTTATGATAGATTACCCTGTCGTGCACTTGTACTTTCTGTTTACTTGGCATGTTGTATTTCTGTACCTTGTTACGTCCCTCTGAGGACCTGGTTCCCTGCCAGTTTTGCAGCATAGATGATTACGGAGCATTTGGAGTTGCTGATGGAGTGGCATATCTTGCGAGCATGGTACCAGGTACTCATATTATATCTACCGACATTATGGTTATTTTACATTGATTATTCATCTGCTGTTGTAGCCTAGATTTGTAGACTCATACTTCTTCTCGAGTCTATTCGAGTTAGTGTGTTATTGTGCGGCCGACCTTAGCACATATAGCTCTTTCTTGTATACTGATGTACATTATGGATTGAGACATAGAGGTTTACATTTATGGAAAATTCTAGATAGTGCCCTTTATATTACAGCTTATACGTATTCGAGTCAGACCAGAGTCTGGTCGAATGCGTAGCTGGCGTGTCACGTATTCCTGGTCCTACGTATTTTGGGACTGGGGCGTGACATATTTTTGTGGTGGCCCATGCAGGTCCGATTTAAATCGTCTTGGTCACCTGACTGTGCCAAGCGAGCCTGCAAATTAGGAATAGATGTTATGATTGTTGAATAGGATCTCAATCCATAATCGATTTTAAAAACTCTTTATATGTGATTATCTCCCTTGGACTTCCAATTTGCATTCGTTCAATCTTCGTCGATATCGCTATCCTTGTTTCTCGTCCCCTATTCTTCGGGGAGACGAATGCTTGTGACTGATGACTTTCCTCCAGAAGAAGATCGAAGGCCAGACGACATGAGACAGAATTCGTATACCTTTCTCGGAGAAGATTGTTACTTTATCAGGATAGATTGATGGGTTCTTTGGATTCGAGAACTAGTGTGGAAGGTTGGCAAGAGAGTTGGACCCAGTAGTACCCTACTCGTGCTTGAGGTAACAGTGATCTTGGAAGTACTAAGAGCTGGAAGGATTGTTGATCATGACCTAGAATAATTTAGGGAAATGCATAGCCTGATGATGGAAACTAGTGGTTGCATATGGAAGCGAAAGATAGTTGAAGATTTGTCCAGTTCATGAGTTGCACCCAAATAAATTTATTCTGTCATATGACAAGAAGACGAGAATAACAAGTCAACAATGAACTTAATCTACAACGCAATATCGAACTCAAACGTCAATAGTAAGAAAACAAGAATAGCGATGCAACAGGTATTGAAGTTGCTTGTCGATAATCATTATGTGGAGTACCATAGAAGACATCCACAGAATAATGAAGTCCTTTCAATATTTTGGGCTCATCCTAATTGCACACATTTAGCTCGGTCCTTCGCTGATGTATTGGTTATTGATTGCATATATAAGACAAATAAGTTTAAGATGCCTCTCTTTCACATTGTTGGCTTCACCTCTACTGGAAAAAATATTTTTAGTTGCTTTTTGCTTCATGAAGAGTGGAAAACTTGAGGACTACACATGGTCGTTGGAAAAACTAAAAGCACTTTACATCGGACATAAAGAGCCGTCTATTTTTGTTACTGACAAAGAATATATCCTAATTAATACTATAGCTATCGTCTTTCCTCACGCGGATACACTACTATGCACTTGGCATCTCAATCGCAATATCCAATAACAATGTAAGTTGAAGTTCAGAAAGGTGGATGGTAAAATTGACAAAGACCTTTTCGAGGAATTCTATAGTGATTGAATCATGTATGGTATGGTGCCCCGTTTCCCCTATTTGGGAAGCACGTCTAAGAAACACAAGACGGTATCGTTCGATCGGGATAGATTGAAACAAGAACTCGTCCTCGTTATGGATTTGTTTCTTCGGAATCGATTCCCATATTCAGTGGACCGTGCCCCAGGGATCGACTTAGCTGCAGAGTCAGGAGGGACCTCTCCGCTGCATCTTTGTTGCCTCGAATTTTGATGTAGCTTGTTTCTTTCGTGCTTTGAGTTAGTTTTCGGATTTGATTGTTTTTCTTGAAAGACTTCGATGGATTTTATTGTTTTCGTTTATTGATCTGCACTTCAATTCTGAGATTGGAAAGAGAGGAAGCGGTATTAATCAACTGTTCGTGGCAATGCAGGTGAATGAGCAGTAGGCGGCTTACGAGCGGAGTCTTGAAGCACCTCTTTCCTTCTCCCTTCCAACCAACTAAGTGAGTGGCTACCATCCCGATTAGCTATCCCTTCTTCCAAGTCTTCACACCTAAAAATCTTGCATCCTTGTTTGCCCCGATCAAGCGATACCAAATAATAACTAAAAGATGTCAAGATAAAAATGGAATAGACTTGGAAAATATTGCTTGTCAACTAAACTTGGGAACGGTTATCATACTGTATGCTAGTTCGTTAATAAATATTCTATAAATTATGCTAAGTATGGAACACACATTGTATGCACATAACTGTTCAGGGAGGCTATGTAAAATGAATCATGCAATACTGCCTATCTTGTACTCGTGTTGCCTCAACTGCATGAACTGTTAACTTAGTAAACATACCGTTCGATCACGGACAACTTGTGCACAAGGTCATTGGTTCCTGCGGACGATCGCTGGGGCATTGGTGCCGATCTGGTCTGGACGGAACTCTACTGTATAGTCTACTGTACTGGACGAGATGGCTTGTAGCACCCACTGTACTTTCGCTGCAAACTATTCTCGTCTATGACTAGTGTCCTTCATGGCATCATGCCAGTGATCCCCTCGTATATTTAAACCTATTGCAAACTAACTTGTGTCTTCGTGGCAGGGAAGGCATGGTAAGTATTGTGCAGGTGGTTCAGACGGCCAGGTAAAAGCCACCGAACGGTGGCAAGTTCAATTCAGTAAATTCTACATGCTGCTTACTTATAAATAAACTAAGACAAGATAGAAAGACCACAAATAATATGCATGCTTCATTAAAATAATGTGTTGATTGGTATAGTTGGGTTAGCTCGCCTTCACTAGTACATTTCGATGTACTGACCCTCGTTGAAACAGGTTCACCGCACCAAGGAGAACCGAACGAGGAGCCGAAGTTATCTTTCCCGATCCAGTCCAGCTGTAGGCGCATCCTGATCGCGCCGTATTTTGAAGTACTTGAAGAAGGAGCTTGCAACTCAATACACAATGCAGCTCCATGGGAAGGCCGTCATCCAGCCCGGAGGTCTTTATCATTTTGAAGTTTAGTAAAGGGATGTAATGTACAGTACTGCTATCTCATTTTGTGTCAACACTTTTGTAAGCCCGTGCGGCAAATTAGTTGACTCTTTCAAGAGTTTGTAATAGATGTTCATTATCAATAAAAAGAGAACTTTTCCATGTTTCAAATCTGTGTTTCAATTTATCTACGTACTCTGAATATGTGCTCGTTATGCAAAACTATAAAGCCTTGTGCGGGCGCAACCCCAGGCCCCCACGACGGTCATGCCGGGGGACGCCCCTACGATTCGGCAAAATCAGGGCATGACATATGGCGAGCCAGTACGAAAGACAGTTACGACGCGGCATGGTACTTGTTCAAAGAAAAGTGGGACATGAGGGAGCCGACATGCATTTCTTATATCAACGATACATAGCTAGAACCGCATAAAGAATATTTTATCTTAGCATGGACGAATAATATGAAGCATTATGGCACAGTGACCACCAACCGAGTTAAAGGATCACAAGCAAAATTAAAACAACATCTAAGGTCATTAGTCCATAATTTTGTCTCCGTTTGGCAAGCTATCAATTTAATGCTAGATCAGACTGTGAACGAGATTAAGGCATCAATTGGGATGAGCCTGAATATTGTAAAGCATGAACATAGAAATTAACCCCTCTTCGATGTTTTAATGCATTTAATATCTCACAAGGCATTAGGCTTACTATTTGAGGGGATAGGTAGGTTAAAGATCGTGGGATTTGATCCTGAGGTTTATGGCTGTTTACATCGACATACGCTGGGCCTCCCTCGTGCACACGAGATTAACGAATACCGTCGTCAATCTAGACCTATTTCGATAGATGTTGTTGATTAACGTTGGAGACAGTTGTCGATAATTCCAGTGGTAAAGAGTGACAATGATTTCTTTTCTTTGCCATAAGTGAAACTTTTTTACGCAAGGTAGTGTGCCTCATTGGGAGCGGAGCGGGAGTCCATTGAGCTTAAAATCTAAGAAATTGCTAATCCGGTAACTACTAGAATGCACGACCATCAATTGTTTCCAATCCTAAGGGAAGACCTCAAACAACATTGAGTAGTTCACAGAAAAAATGATGGAGTCATCTAAGAGAGATCTATCGTTCTTTGAGCATGTTGAACGAAGTTTAGGACAACCTCAGTCTACTATGGTTGTCAATATTATGACCGGTACGAAACGAAAGAGTAAGCTAACTATTCGACGAAAAAAAAAACAGAAAACGAAAATGCCAAGCCTTGAACCGTGTATATTGAAGGCTTCCTACCTGAGATACGCAGTTACATTTGATCCAATGATGATGTTCCCAAGGATGGCCATTGTGGATTTCATGTGCTTGCAAGACATCTTGGTTATTCGGACAAAGAAGGATGGAGACAGGTTAGAGTGGAGTTGTACGAGGAGTTGGAGCGTCATCTTTCATTCTACACTAGCATGTTGAGCAAAGAATATGTTGGAGAGTTATTGACAAGCATTCCTTGCACCAATATTGAGAAGAGCACTACATGTCCAACCCGGCTGCTGCGTATTTATTTGCTAATAGGTATAAGATACCAATTGTACTTATTTCGAACAAAATTAATAATAATTTCTTTCCGATGTGCGCTCCACCGGCCGAGCACAGACTATCTAACCTATGTACTACAGGACATATTGGGAACCACTTTTTTATACCAAGGTTGATCGATCATTCTTCTATTCCTCCACCTTCAACAATTTGGTATAAATATGCACCGGACGCAGCGATCGCCTGGACCACAAATTTTACGGATAAAATAAATCTCTTTAAGAAGTTGTTGAAGATAGAGGATCCCAGAGATATGTCTGTTGGCCACATCGATGTTCAAATCAACTGATACGAGTGGGCTATTTATATTTTGCACTTTTGTATCATTTTGTATAATTTTGTCACCTAGTTGGTTCAAGTACAATTTTGTATAATTTTGAACAACTTTTGTATAATGCTAAATCACTTTTGTATACAGTGATAAAATGAAATAAAAAAATCCATAGTATTCATTGTATCAATAAAAAATCCATAGTATTTAGTGTATCATTGAAACTCTGTCATTATAATTTTATATCTCTGTCCTTTAGGACTTTCAATAAGTTGACAGTCTTAAATGAAACTTTTTGTATTTTTATATTTTATTCCCAGTTTTATTTTGGACTGTCAAGTTGACAGTCATAATTGAAACTTTTTGTATTTCTCTAGTTTCAATTTGGACTGTCAAGTTGACAGTCCTACATGATGCTAGGACTGTCAACTACTTGACAGTTCTAGCATCATATAAGACTGTCAACTTGTTGACAGTCCTAAAGGACATGGCTATATACATAGTTTCAATTAGGACTATCAACAAGTTGACAGTCCTAATATCATGTAGGACTGTCAACTACTTGACAATCCTAATTGAAAATTTCTGTATTTTTTCAGTTTTTGTTTAAACTGTCAAGTTGACAGTCCTACATGATGCTAGGACTGTCAACTACTTAATAGTCCTAGCATCATATAAGACTATCAACTTATTGACAGTCCTAAAGGATATGGCTATATACATGGTTTCAATTAGGACTGTCAACAAGTTGACAGTCCTAATATCATGTAGAACTGTCAACTACTTGACAGTCCTAATTAAAGCTTTATGTATTTCTCCGATTTTAATTTTGACTGACAAGTTGACAGTCCTATATGATGCTAGGACTGTCAACTACTTGACAGTCCTATCATCATGTAAGACTGTCAAATTGTTGACAGTCCTAAAGGACATGGCTATATATATAGTTTCAATTAGGACTGTCAACAAGTTGACAATAGTAACATTATGTAGGACTGTCAACTACTTGACAGTCCAAATTAAAACTTTTTGTATTTTCCCAGTTTTAATTTGGACTGTCAAGTTGACAGTCCTACATGATGCTAGGACTGTCAACTACTTAGCAGTCCTAATTGAAACTGGGTAATACATAAAGTTTCAATTAGGACTGTCAAGTAGTTGACAGTCCTATCAGCATGTAGGACTGTCAATTTGTTGATAGTCCTAAAAGGTAGGGGTATAAAATTGCAACCACAAAGAGTTTCAATTAGGTGACCACCAACAATGTATGTTTTCCTACTATGATTTTGAAGTTTCATACCAAAGCATCATATAATAAGTTTTCAAACAAGTTTGATCACAAAATATCATACCAAAACATTATAGAATAAGTTTTCAAACAAGTTTGATCACAAAACATCATAGAATCATAAAATATTACATAAGTTTCATGACGACAAAATATTACATAAGTTTCACACCGACAAAGTCTCATAGTCCAAAACTTTCATAACAAAAGTTACAATATCCCAAAAAAATTCATAACAAAAGTTACTACAACCAAACTATTTATCATTTCTTTCTTTGGTACGTTGCTCCCTAGCAAGGATGAAGTCAAATTCGGTAACAGAGCTGTCGATTGTTTCCAACTCTTCACTGATTTCTCTATAATTTTTTCCCTTAAGTGTTCGGAGACACTTTCCCAAACGCTTTACTTTTTTAGCTTGTTATGACACGACAAAAAATAGATTAGTTTGTAAATAATTATAAATCTTTCAAATCTAAACTCACCATATTAACTAAAGCAGTATACAAGATATTTTTTACGGGAAGAGGTGCTAGTACTCCAACAACATCGGGTCTTGGTATATCAGGGTCCAACAACTTTGGATGGCCGTATTTTCATAGTATGCCATGTAGTCGTCACTACAGTCCGACATATCAACTACCGGTAGTCTCTCAGAAACTCCAATAACATGTCGTTGTCACTCGGTGAAGAAGTTCGAGACCCAGTTGAACTAGGCCAGATATAGTTCAAGGGTTTTGTCCCGTCCGAAGCACTTACTAGTTGCAGTGTGTGCCTCGGTACCGTTTGTATGAACTGAACTGACAAAATACTCTATTAGACACATAAGGCTCCTCGATACCATGTAAAATTATAAGACCGTGAAATAAAGCTATTGGATGCAATGGGCGGCTACTCTGTCGTAGATCCCGATATTGTAAATACCCTAATTTTTAGAGTTAAATTTTAATTTTAAATTTTTATTAATATTAATATTATGTAATTATTGAGATTTAAGGGAGAATTTTTCACCCTCACTTTTTCAACTAAGGGTAGTTTGGTAATTGGGCATGGGTATATTTATCTTAGGATTATTATATTAAATATTGCACATATTGTAAATATTTATTTATTGTATTATTTATTTTTTGTTAGATATATTTTTGGACTTGTGTAGTAGACCTAACTAGTTTAGTTTAGATTCATGGACCAACATTTAATTCTAGTTAGAATTGAGCCCAATAGTAAGCTCATTTATTAGGAGGATGAATTAATTAGTGAAACCAATTAGACTAGAACCTTCCCTCCTTAATTATTTCTTTATAACAAGCCCTAAGGAATATTTTGGACAATTCATAGTAGCTTGGAGGAGGGGTAAGGGCCGGTCACCTATTGGAGTGCAGAGAGACTTTTTCTCTCTCCTCATTTGTCATTCCAAATCTAAATCTAGAATATTTTCTCTTCCAAATTCTTCATTCCCACACCAATTTTTACTCAATTTTCTTCCTAATTCCTTCATATTCCTCATTGGAGACTATTAGAACAAGGATCTACAAGGAGAAAGCAAGGATCTACAAGGAGGAAGCAAGGATCTACAAGGAGGAGCAATGATCTATAAGTTGGAGGCTCTAGACATCCAATTTGGGAATTTTATTGGAAATCCATCTCCCAACAGGTACAATTCAATTTTCTATCTCTAATTAGACTCTAAATCTGTAATTTAATCATAAGGAACCATCCCATATGCTAAGGCTATATATAGGAATTGGAACTAGGTTCATAGGAGGCCTATGGAGAAAGTTATGTGATATTTTGTGTCAATTTTAGGAGAATTTCGAGATTGGCACATCTTGTGTTTGTCAATAGGTCAATTAGACCAAATTGACATTTGTTTGATTGTGTGTGACTAGTGTCATGTCCACTATTGGATACATATAGGCCGTATCCCGATAATTTGATAATATGGGTAGATTTAGGGGTTTTCTTCCGACACGGGGGTTTGAGTATGTCAAATTTTAACACGGGCACGTAGTTGAGTAGCTAGCTCTTCGTATTGTTCATAATTATGATTATAGACTTGCTCGTGTCCTTTGGGATACGTTTGGTTGTGTGGTAGAGCCGTATCGCAAGCGTATCATAGAATGAGTATGATACGGGTGCGGTACACTCCACATGTTTGTTTCATTGTATTTTAATTCAATTTGCCATGGTAATAACTATTAGAATGATATAATTATATTTTTATATGATATATATATGTATATGTGTAATTATGTATATGTCTATATTTTATTTTGAGGTGTTGGTGGTCATGAGAGATAGAGGGTTCATATGCATTACCAATGTGGTTATTATTATGTATATACTTAGTGATTATATATATATATATATATATATATATATATATATATATATATATATATATATATATATATATATATATTTATTTGTATCTCTAGTGCTATGTATCTATGTATGTATATATATAGATATGCATATATATGTTTATAATTAGTGATATGTATATAGTACATAGATGTGTGAGCAGTGAGAGGGGGTCGGGTAGACCACTAAAATGCAAGGGGCAGTGACAGCAAAGCAGTATGCAAGAGCAGCAGTAGCAGTTTACAACAAGAGCCATAACAGTTTCAGCAAATCGAGCAACTGAATGCAAGAGGCAGTAGCATACAGCAACAGCAAGCCAACAGCATGTGCAAGCAGGAACTTGAAAAAAAATAGAAAGCTTGGGAAAAAATGACCTGGGATGAAACCACAAGGTTACCCGAATCAACCGCATAACAACCTGTAAGCAAATACAGCAAGCAACCACAGCAAGTATCAACTGCAGCAAGCCAAGCAACAGCTACATAGCACAGTAGCAGCAACCACAGTGCAGCAGCTAGCATTAGCAGCAAGGACAACTAGCTGCAACTGCACCACAGTAATACAAAGGCAACAGAAAGAGGGCAGCAACTAGTTAAGGTAAGGGCTAGTTAGCTTTAGTTAGTTTTATTTATAGTTTAGTTAGTTAGTTGCATATTAATCTAGTTAGTTATATATGTATATATTTAACTAGTTAGTCATATTGATAACTAGTAGTTATATATATACGTATTGTTAGACTAGTAGCTATATGTATGTATGTATGTATGTATGTATGTATGTATGTATGTATGTATGTATGTATGTATGTATGTATATAAGTATTGATATGTTAGTAGGTAGTTAGTAGTTTAGTTAATGTTAGTTATATTTTAGTGTATTGGTAGTTAATTATATATTAGAATTTGAATTACCTTGTGATACCAAGGTAATGTCAAGGTATTGGTTGATACTCAAGGTATGGGTTTGAGTAACAAGATGGGTGTGTAGGTGATGAGATACGCATTGGTTCAAAGCCAAGGTATCCACTTTGCATTAGTTAGCTAAGAGTACTATATGTATTGTCTTGTATATATATATATATATATATATATATATATATATATATATATATATATATATATATATATATATATATATATATAAATTAGTATTTTTAAATCTAAAACTTGTGTATCCTGCGATACGGTATCATTATTTGTATCATAGTATCTTAGTTTAGCTAGTGTGACTAGTTACATAGTGTATGGACCTAATATCCTAGAGTTGGACTCATACAACCTAGAAATAACTAGTTTGACCAAGTTTGACTAATTTGGCCTAGAGTTGACCTAGTTAGACTATTTTAACTTAAAAATGGCTTTATGACCTAGAATTGAACTAGTTTAACTTATTTTTATTCCGAAATCTTGTATTGATGCATATACCGTATATAGGTCTGTGTGACACCAGCTTGGACATCGAGAGACACACCTTGCTCATGACTTCTGGCGAGTACATTTCTCTATTAGTTTTTAATTCATAATAGTGTATATATCTCATGTTCTAGAACTGTATGCTTGATTCTGACAAAGTGGTTTCACAGACTGGTACTATATGGATCCTATTAGAAGATATTATCCCCTACCGTATTCAACGGGTACTCATTCATATGTATTTTATCATGTGTATTGGTTATTGATTATTTATATTTTGTGTTCACGCACTGCTCGTGTTCAGTGTGCTTATATTTATGTACACACACTGCTCATGTTCAGTGTGCCCATATTCGTGTTCGTAACATGTCGTGATTGGATCCATTGGTATTAGTTGGGGATGAGAGAATATGGGTTGATTATGTGATCAAAGCTCCAGTGTATTCGTGTACATATCGATTACATACAACACTTGTAATCGAGTTACCTTATCGTATTCGTGTTCAACCTAAACCGATCACATAAAGAACTTGTATTCTAAGGCACATTAGTTATATTTTAGTTATTCTTATATTGCAGATATTCATATTGCTTGTTCTTCATTCTAGTACATTACCTGTTTACCCTAGTTTATTTTATTCATATATTTAGATATCTTGTATTCCTTTCTATTATCTATTTTATATGCTTGATTATGTATTTGAAACTGCTTTCAGAGGTATGTACTTTGCTCCAATCCTGACTGGATATTTTTTCTAGATGATTGGCTCATAGATCAATATCCTACATTCTATGGGCCGCAGGAGGACATACCATTAGAGGATACTCCTATAGATCAGGAGGTGTAAACCCCCTCACCAAAAATAGATATTTTGTAGATATTTTATATTATTATATTTATTACAGATATTAAATTACTTTAGAGTATTCTCTTAGTTAATTAGAAAACAAAATTTTTTAGTATATTTACTTATGTAAATATTTATTTAGAATTATTTTTAGGTTATTTTAGATTTTTGGAGATTTTTCTATAATTTTTAGGTAATTAAAACATAGGAACCTAAATTTCTAGGACTTTCATGATTTACTATGAGACCATACTTGCATATTGTTCCTACCAAATATTTATTTTAGGTTAAAATATTTAATTATATTTTTCTATAATTTATTTAGAATTTTAAGAAATTTATTTAGATTTTTGAAATTATTTAGGATTTATTTGGTTATATATAGTCTTAATATTAGATAGATGCTAATTTAGTGTTAATAGATATTAATAAGATTATATATAAATTATTTACATTATCTTTAGTTCTATTTAAGATTATAAATTATTGAGATAAACTTAAACTCTATTTTTAAATTAATTCAAATCCTGAGCCTACTAGGAAAGCAACTTCATGCATATCCTATCCTTATTTAAACTGATCATATTCATATCCAAATTAGCCAATCCTACTCGTATTCAATTAAGTAGTGTCCACCATTATAAATACCTCATCCTTCATATTTTTCTTCCCCAAAATCCTCTCTTTTTCGTCCAAAAAGAGTCAAAATTCGTCATAAATTTAGCCTCATTTTCTAGTAGTTATGACGACTTAAAAAGACGATATCTCCTAGCTCCGGACTCCAAACACGCTCCAGTTTTTTTTGTTATAACTATATCAAGGTTAGTTTTCTGAATATATAAATTATTTTAATAATTTATGAACCCATTTTTCCAGAAAATTCTAAAAGTGTCAGTTGTCCGAAATCAGACGTATTTTGGTATTTTTGAGATTACGGGAGATCCCGAACTCGGAATTACGAACCGTTTGAAATTTCAGAAAGTTGACATGATGAACTTACATAAAATTACTTTTCTAGAATTTAAAATGCAAGTTTATTCTACTGTAAAATTTGTGCAACATAGACGTAAATAGGAAACCACCGAAAACTATCATCTATTCGCCCTTGTGGGCATAACTCTTTACCGACTTATGATTTTATAAAACCGTCGATTTTGACGTTCATGTAGCGCTAAAATCTATAAGATTTTATACACAAATCTAGGATTTGAGTCGGTTGACTTTTTGGTCAACGATTTGCCTCGATTTGCGTGTCACGAATCACAAATACGTAAAGTTAACTTTCTTTGGACCAAAATTAGGATTTAATAATAAAATCAGATTATAATAAGATTAAAAATACTATTTTAGGTTATTTTATTCAGAATTAAAATAGATTAAAATGGAGGAACCTATTCATCCACTTTTGTAATCTAACTTGTTTAATTTATGTGACGGGTAGATCGAACGACGCCTTGAGTTGGGACTTTATTCTTTTTCAAATCAGGCAAGATACCTTGCCAAATTGCTTACAGTACTTTGCATGCTTATTATATTTCTGTATATTCATTGAATTTCTATATATTCATTGCATGTGTAGTTTTTTTCAGTCGTTACTATATATTAGATATGTTGACACACACTTGACACTTAGTATCATAGAGGACAATCAGTAGGCGTATGGGCTATAACCACTCTGGTAAACCGTAGTAACTAGCACGCACTATGGTGGTCATGTCCGATGGTCGCTACCCCCGAGGTATGTCGATTGATGGTGTCATGAGGGTCGCTACCCCCGCGGTATGTCGGCTGATGATGTCCCCTGACGTGTGTGTGAGTTATGAGATTTAGATCGAGTAGCCTGTCGCGACCCGATTCCTTAGAATCATTGGAGCGTCCCCCGAATTGTGACCGCCGTGCGGGCCTGGGGTTGCGCTCGCACAAGGCTTTAATGATTTGCATAACAAGCACATATTTAGAGTACGCAGATAAATTAAAACACAGATTTGAAACATGGAAAAGTTCTCTTTATTGATAATGAACATCTATTACAAACTCCTGAACGAGTCAGCTAATTTGCCACACGGGCTTACAAAAGTGTTGACTCAAAATGAGATAGCAGTCCTGTACATTACATCCCTTTATAAACTTCAAAATGATAAGGACCTCCAGGTTGGAGGACAGCTTTGCCACGAAGCTGCATTATATATAAAGTTGCAAGCTTCTATCTTCAAGTACTTCAAAAGTGGCACGATCAGAGGATGCGCCTACAGCTGGACTGGATCGGGAAGACGACTTCGGCTCCTCGCTCGGTTCGCCTTAGTGCCGAGAACCTGTTTCAACGAGGGTCAGCATGTCAAAACATACTGGTGAAGGCGAGCTAACTGAACTATACCAATCAACACGTTATTTTAATGAAGCATGCATATTTTGTGGGTTTTTATCTTGCCTTAGTTCATTTACAAGTAAGCAGCAAATATAATTTATTGAAATGAACGTGCCACCGTTCGGTGGATTTTACCTGTCCGTTTGAACGAACTGCACAATACTTACCATGCCTTCCCTGCCACAAAGACACAAGTTAGTTTGCAACAGGTTTAAATATACAAGATGATCACTGGCTTGATTGCCATAATGGACACTAGTCTGTGACGAAGATGGTTTGCTACGTGCAAGAACGTGAGGTGCCGCATACCACCCTGTCCAAGTACGTGAGACTAAACCTTAGTTTCGTCCGAAGCCGGAACGGTGCCAGTGCCCCAGCAGCCGCCCACAGGAACTATACCTTGTGCACAAGTTGTCCGTGATCGCACATTAACAATCATTCGCTCGTAGGCTACGTTATTCGCCCCGAGGCTACATGAGTACAAGACAAGCAGTATTGCATAATTTATTTACATTGCATCTACGTTTAATTCATGCATTCAGGATATAGGTTTGTACATTCAAACTTGCATCTATGCATATGATAAACATTAAGAACGAACAAGCATGCAAAGATATAACCGTTCACAAGTTTAATGACAAGCAATATAATTCAAGTCTATTCCCTTTTTATCTTGGTATCTTTTAGTTATTACTTGGTATCGTTTGATCGGGACAAAGGAGAATACAAGATTTTAGGGTGTGAAGACTGGAAGCAGGGCTAGCTAATCGGGTTGGTAGCCACTCACTTAGATGGTTGGAAGGGAGAAGGAAAGAGGCGATTCACGACTCCGCTCGCAAGCCGCATACTGCTCGTTCACCTGCTTCACGAACAGCTCGATCAATACTTCTTCCACTCTTTCCAATCTCGAAATTGAAGTGCAGTTCAATGAACGAAAATAATAAAACTCATCGAAACCGTTCAAGGAAAACAAGCAAATCCCAAAACCAACTCAAAGCACGAAAGCAACAAGCGATATCGAAAACTGAGACAATAAAAGATAGCAGCGGAGAGGTCCCTCCTGACTCTGCCGCTAAGTCGATCCTTGGTGTACGGTCCACTGAATATGGGAATCGATTCTGAAGAAACAAATCCATAACGAGGATAAGTTCTTGTTTTAATCTATCCCGATCGAACGATACCGTTTGTGTTTCTTAGCCGCGCTCCCCGCACCGGGGGAACGGGGCGCTACATCCTACCCAACCAATTGGAAGTTTCGTCCTCGAAACTTAGGAACAGGACCTACCATCAGGGAACGTTACGTTGAGGATGTTTAGCAGAGTATTTGGGGCAGTCACGAATTTTGTGGTTTGTATCGCCACAGATGAGGCATAATCCTTGTTTCAGATGACATTCGTTGGCCAGGTGCCCTGGCTTCTTGCAGAAATCATATAGCTGCCCTCTCTGTGGACCACCGTTGTTGCGGCACTTTGCAGCGGTGTTTCCTCCTTCGTTGGTTTGGCGTTTGTGACTGGATGTATGCACAGCGCCGGCAGCAACATGAGGATACTGTGGTTCAAGTGATAGGGCATAATTTATGACTTTACGCATTATCCGATACTGATGAATGACTACATGCGCATGGATGGCAGGGCGTAGACCACCTTCAAACCTTCTAGCTCGACTCTCTACATCAGGTAAATAGGCCCTAGCAAATTTGGAGAGTCGGTTAAATTCGGTGGAGTACTGTTTAACTATCATGCTACCTTGCCTCAGTTGCACGAACTCGTTCTCCATCTGACGTTGTACTGGAGGGGGTACAAACTCCTCTTCGAACGTGGCACGAAAAATCGTCCACGAGATCGCCTCCTCTCCATGGTCAAATTGAAGAGATCGTCGATGCACGTCCTACCAATCGTGCGCGTTGAGGCGGAGCTGTAGTTGTGCGCAGGCGACGTGCTTCTCTTCGGGGACCTCTAGCAGAGCGAAGTGATCTTCAAGTTCGGCCAACCAATCTAGAGCTACGATTGCGTCCTTAGTCCCGTTGAATGGGGTGTTGCAGACTTTCTTGAAGTGGCCAAAGTCGAAGGCAGTCACGTCCCTCGTCCTTGGAATTTACGGCGTCTCTACTTCAAGCACGGGCTGTTCCACCGGAGTCGCTGGCGTTGCCGTGGAATGGTTGGAAGCCAAAGTCTGAATGATCTGTTGCAGGGCATCTACCTGCTTCTGTTGGACTAAGAATCGAGCTTCTACATTGTCTTAAAACTTGAGCTGACTCTCCTCCGCCCGCTTTTTGGCCCGTTCATAGCGAGCCTCGTCCCTTTGTTGGTTTGCCTCCAACATCCGCAATATTTGCTGGATGGGATCGATGCTTGGCACGGCTCGCTGGCTCTATGAACTTGCCAAAGTGCTCGAACTACTTCCTCGGCCTTATGTTTCGTCCGGTATTTGCACTGTGGATTGCGCTGGTGCCATTCCTTCAAAAGAAGATAAATTACATTAGGATCATAATGTATTATGGACTTATTGCATGAACGTATCTCATTTTGGCCTAGCGAATTCAAGAGTTCGCACAGGAATTTGATCGTTAAAGGAACTTTTCTAGTGCGAGAGTCTAAGGAACTTGAATCTGTGCTCTGATACCATTATGTCACGACCCGATTCCTTAGAATCATTGGGGCGTCCTCCGAATTGTGACCGCCGTGCGGGCCTGGGGTTGCGCTCGCACAAGACTTTAATGATTTATATAACAAGCACATATTCAGAGTACGCAGATAAATTGAAACACAGATTTAAAACATGGAAAAGTTCTCTTTATTGATAATGAACATCTATTACAAACTCCTAAACGAGTCAGCTAATTTGCCGCACGGGCTTACAAAAGTGTTGACTCAAAATGAGATAGCAGTCCTGTACATTACATCCCTTTATAAACTTCAAAATGATAAGGACCTCCAGGTTGGAGGACGGCTTTGCCACGAAGCTGCATTGTATATAAAGTTGCAAGCTTCTATCTTCAAGTACTTCAAAAGTGGCGCGATCAGAGGATGCGCCTACAGCTGGACTGGATCGGGAAGACGACTTCGGCTCCTCGCTCGGTTCTCCTTAGTACGGAGAACCTGTTTCAACGAGGGTCAGCATGTCGAAATATACTGGTGAAGACGAGCTAACCGAACTATACCAATCAACACGTTGTTTTAATGAAGCATGCATATTTTGTGGGTTTCTATCTTACCTTAGTTTATTTACAAGTAAGCAGCAAATATAATTTACTGAAATGAACGTGCCACCGTTCGGTAGATTTTACCTGTCCGTATGAACGACATGCACAATACTTACCATGCCTTCCCTGCCACGAAGACACAAGTTAGTTTGCAACAGGTTTAAATATACAAGATGATCACTGGCTTGATTGCCATAATGGACACTAGTCTGTGACGAAGATGGTTTGCTACGTACAAGAACGTGAGGCGCCGTATACCACCCTGTCTAAGTACGTAAGACTAAACGTTAGTTCCGTCCGGAGCCGGAACGGTGCCAGTGCCCCAGCAGCCGCCCGCAGGAACTATACCTTGTGCACAAGTTGTCCGTGATCGCACATTAACAATCATTCGCCCGGAGGCTATATTATTCGCCCTGAGGCTACGTTATTCGCCCTGAGGCTACGTTATTCGCCCTGAGGCTACATGAGTACAAGACAAGCAGTATTGCATGATTCATTTATATTGCATCTACGTTCAATTCATGCATTCAGGATATAGCTTTGTACATTCAAACTTGCATCTATGCATATGATAAATATTACGAACGAACAAGCATGCAAAGATATAACCGTTCACAAGTTTAATGACAAGCAATACAATTCAAGTCTATTCCCTTTTTATCTTGGTATCTTTTAGTTATTAATTGGTATCGTTTGATCGGGGCAAAGGAGAATGCAAGATTTTAGGGTGTGAAGACTAGAAGTAGGGCTAGCTAATCGGGTTGGTAGCCACTCACTTAGATGGTTGGAAGGGAGAAGAAAAGAGGCGCTTCACGACTCCGCTCGCAAGCCGCCTACTGCTCGTTCACCTGCATCACGAACAGCTCGATCAATACTTCTTCCACTCTTTCCAATCTCGAAATTGAAGTGCATTTCAATGAATGAAAACAATGAAACTCATCGAAACCGTTCAAGGAAAACAAGCAAATTCCAAAACCAACTCAAAGCACAAAAGCAACAAGCGACATCGAAAACCGAGACAATAAAAGATAGCAGCGGAGAGGTCCCTCCTGACTCTGCCGCTAAGCCGATCCTTGGGGCACAGTCCACTGAATATGGGAATCGATTCTGAAAAAATAAATCCATAATGAGGACAAGTTCTTGTTTCAATCTATCTCGATTGAACGACACCGTTTGTGTTTCTTAGCCGCGCTTTCCGCACCGGGGGAACGGGGCGCTACATAGCCAACCCTTGCCTATACGTCAAAAAGTTGTCCTCATTTGCATTCATATAGATTGTCTTGTTCAACATACTTACATATTTTCTACCTATTATGCATGTTTACTATATTCAAATTGGCATGCTTCTATGTATCTTGTTATGTCCCTCTGAGGACCTGGTCCCTTTCCAGGTGTAGACGATCTTGACTATTCGCAGGAGCACGGATCAAGACTTATTACTTATCTCTTCCGAGGAGGTCTTACCTTCTAAGCATCTTTGATTATCTCTAGCGATGGATCTTCTTAGCTGATACCTTTATATCATCATCTTATTTTATATTAGAGATTTTATACTCCTCTCTCATTTTAGTATTGATGTAGTCATTGGTAGTGGATTTGTCTCCATCCGACTATTATTTTGAATATTTCAGACTCATTATTCTAGTTTAGTATTTCTTTTCTATGACTTGTTGTGTGGATGAGATTAGTATATCTGTGACTTGTGACCATATATATACCACATATGAGTTTATATTCATATTACCGTACATGTGTATTATGGTATCCATATATTGGAGTTGCCATATACATACGGCTGGCATGCTTACGTGTTCCTGGTCCTACGTATTTTGGGACTGGGGTGTGACATATTTTTGTGGTGGCCCGTGTAGGTCGAAAGCATATTGTCTCGGTTACGTCACTGTACCGAGCAAGCCTGCGCATAGGATTAGAATATAGGATCTCATCCACTTAATTATCACCTCCCTTGATTTTATTTCGCATTCTCATTTGATTGCTTGTATTGCATCTTGCTTGATCCCTTCTCAACGTCAATCTTATCTTTTCTTTCATGCTTAATAGGGGTTAGGAAGATGCCTTATACCAGGTATATACACTCTAGTATTTAATAACACTATTAGTTAAATCTTTGTAAGTTTGGTAGTATGCCTCAATAACCTAGTATCACATAATCCTTCTGACCAATTAATGAAATATAAATGAATGACACCAACTATAGACTTGCATAAAAGATAGTGTTTATTCAGAATGTAGAACTTAGAGGCCCATACACCCATTTGGTCGACTAGAGACCTTGACAAGTAGTTAGTATGGCAACTGTAAAGACAACACCGGTCTTCTTTATGAATTTAAATTATTCTGTACCTTCCTCCATCATAATCAAGCGTACTTATATTTTTACTACCTCGACTTATGCTGCTATTATAGCCTAGTTTTGCAAGCTTATTCTTTTATTGAGCTTGTTCAGGACATATGTATTATTGGGGGCCCACACTAATACATTGTCTAAATCAGAATCGGTGTATTATAGTCTGATCAACCGTAGTGCACTTGGTTCGCACTTTGTATCACTACTTTATGTGGATTGAGATATAGTTGAATCAACTTGTTAGACAAATATACTTGCCCTCTAGACTGGTCAGAGCATATCATGTCAGGTACATAACTGTTCTGATATGAACATGCGAATAGGAATTTACCAAAATAAGGTTTTAATCCACAACTGCCTTGGCAACTCCCTTTCGAATTCTCTAATCCCTTTGAATCCCGTACTTGTATTCTATCATCGCCTCCTTGAACTCTTTATTGTTGTTTTTCGTCTTCCCCTATTTCGGAAAGACGAACGTTCGTCTTTAGTATAAGTTTGATACGCGGAGAGTACTAGATATATCCTATAGGTCAAGCACTCATGATGACAAATAAGGAAGCACAAGCACAGGAAGTCGTAGATACAGGTACGACCTTTAGTTATATTTGTCATTGCATACTCATGACCCCCTTTATGACACAAGATCTTAGGTGCATAGTAGACGTAGAATTATATATATGGTCGTTTAGCAGTTATAGGATATATTGATATTCTACCCAGATGGCATACACGCGATGCTAATAGATGACGCGAGTAGCAGCAGTAGTATTCTTTTCCTATCACCATCTCGCCCTTGGGAAGGCTCATCTTCTCTTCTATATCCATTCCTTATCTCGTGCTTAACTCTTCCTATCATAGTCGTATCCTTTCGTGCCATTATGAATTGTTTGAATTACTTCAACCTCACCCTTATTTTGTTAGTTAAAAACATAAATAGTTTAGTAAATGATTAATAACTAAAAGATAAGTTCATAATGATAACCCTTATATGTACTATAGCAATATCTGTATCCTCTTATTATTTTAAACCATGAATAGCATCCCTTAGTCTAAAGTTAATTAGTTGGATTGTTGAATTAGTTTACACTTCTAATAGTTTTATAAGTTAGTCAAGACCTTAACTGTTGCCCAAAAACTTAGACTAAGCTTAGGAAAGAATTGAAGGCACTTGTTATGAACTGACGACTATGACAAATCACTGGCGAAGTAGCGACAACTGCAGCTAGACCGTTATAGTAGAGTAGTCGAAGTAATTGCAGACATACTGGTCAGGTGGCATGGCAGTATTAGACTACGATACTTGACGGTTACAAATAAAAATTATGGTTATGAGATTCCAGACAGGTATCCCAAGATTCTCGACCCAATAAATAAATTCGTCTAACAACCTAGACAATAGCCACAAAAGACTTTGACTACTAGTAAAATTCTTTTAAGTCGGGTAATGTAGATGAGTTAGAGGATAAAAGAATAGTTTATGGACAATAAGGGAGAAAAGTGTTAGGGTGGCTGACCATAACCTTTTAGGAAGCACTACAAGCTAGCAACGAAGTGTTAGTAGCTACTGTGATTTATTACGAATATTGGTTAGTGTTAATTTTGAGGACAAAATTATTTTAAGTTGGGTAGATTGTAAACCCCCTCACCAAAAATAGATATTTTGTATATATTTTATATTATTATATTTATTATAGATATTAAATTACTTTAGAGTATTCTCTTAGTTAATTAGAAAATAAAATTTTTAGTATATTTACTTATGTAAATATTTATTTAGAATCATTTTTAGGCTATTTTAGATTTTTGGAGATTTTTCTATAATTTTTAGGTAATTAAAACATAGGAACCTAAATTTTTAGGACTTCCACGATTTATTATGAGACCATACTTGCATATTATTCCTACCAAATATTTATTTTAGGTTAAAATATTTAATTATATATTTCTATAATTTATTTAGAATTTTAAGAAATTTATTTAGATTTTTGAAATTATTTAGGATTTATTTGGTTATATATAGTCTTAAAATTAGATAGATGCTAATTTAGTGTTAATAAATATTAATAAGATTATATATAAATTATTTGCATTATCTTTAGTTCTATTTAAGATTATAAATTATTGAGATAAACTTAAACTCTATTTTTAAATTAATTCAAATCCTGAGCCTACTAGGAAAGCAACTTCATGCATATCCTATCCTTATTTAAACTGATCCTATTCATATCCAAATTAGCTAATCCTATTCGTATTCAATTAAGTAGTTTCCACCATTATAAATACCTCATCCTTCATATTTTTCTTCCCCCAAATCCTCTCTTTTCGTCCAAAAAGAGTCAAAATTCGTCATAAATTTAGCCTCATTTTCTACTAGTTATGACGACTTAAAAAGACGATATCTCCTAGCTCCGGACTCCAAACGCGCTCCAGTTTTTTTGTAAGAACTATATCAAGGTTAGTTTTCTGAATATATAAATTATTTTAATAATTTGTGAACCTATTTATCCAGAAAATTCTAAAAGTATCAGTTGTCCGTAATCAGACGTATTTTAGTATTTTTGAGATTACGGGAGATCCCGAACTCGGAATTACGAACCGTTTGAAGTTTCAGAAAGTTGACATGATAAACTTACATAAAATTACTTTTCTAGAATTTAAAATACAAGTTTATTCTACTGTAAAATTTGTGCAACATAGACGTAAATAGGAAACCACTGAAAACTATCATCTATTCGCCCTTGTGGCCATAACTCTTTACCATCTTGTGATTTTATAAAACCATCAATTCTGACGTTCATGTAGCACTAAAATCTATAGGATTTTATACACAAATCCATGATTTGATTTGGTTGACTTTTTGGTCAATGGATTGCCTCGATTTGTGTGTCACGGATCACAAATACGTAAAGTTAACTTTCTTTGGTCCAAAATTAGAATTTAATAATAAAATTAGATTATAATAAGATTAAAATACTATTTTAGGTTATTTTATTTAGAATTAAAATAGATTAAAATGGAGGAACATATTCACCCACTTTTGTAACCTAACTTGTTTAATTTATGTGACGGGTAGATCGGACGACGCCTTAAGTTGGGACTTCATTCTTTATCAGATCAGGCAAGATACCTTGCCAAATTGCTTATAGTACTTTGCATGCTTATTATATTTCTGTATATTCATTGAATTTTTATATATTCACTGTATGTGTAGTTTTTTTCAGTTGTTACTATATATTAGATATGTTGATACACACTTGACACTTAGTATCATAGAGGACAATCAGTAGGCGTATGGGCTATAACCACTCTGATAAACCATAGTAACTAGCACGCACTATGGTGGTCGTGTCCGATGGTCGCTACCCCCGCGGTATGTCGATTGATGGTGTCACGAGGGTCGCTACCCCCACGGTATGTCGGCTGATGATGTCCCCTGACGTGTGTGTGAGTTGTGAGATTTAGATCGAGTAGCCTACCCTTGCCCATACGTCAAAAAATTGTCCTCATTTGCATTCATATAGATTGTCTTTTACAACGTACTTACATATTTTCTACCTATTATGCATGTTTACTGTATTCAAATTGGCATGCTTCTATGTATCTTGTTACGTCCCTCTGAGGACCTGGTCCCTTTCCAGGTGTAGATGATCTTGACTATTCGCAGGAGTACGGATCAAGACTTATTACTTATCTCTTCCGAGGAGGTCTTACCTTCTAAGCATCTTTGATTATCTCTAGCGATGGATCTTCTTAGCTGATACCTTTATATCATCATCTTATTTTATATTGGAGATTTTATACTCCTCTCTCATTTTAGTATTGATATAGTCATTGGTAGTGGATTTGTCTCCACCCGACTATTATTTTGGATATTTCAGACCCATTATTCTAGTTTAGTATTTCTTTTCTATGACTTATTGTGTGGATGAGATTAGTATATCTGTGACTTGTGACCATATATATACCACATGTGAGTTTATATTCATATTACAGCGTACGTGTGTATTATGGTATCCATATATTAGAGTTGACATATACATACGGCTGGCATGCTTACGTGTTCCTGGTCCTACATATTTTGGGACTGGGGCGTGATAGGAGGGCTTAGTTCCAGAGCCTGAGGAGGTTTAGTTTATTTTGATGGACTTGTATTAGACTGTTGTTGAGATTCATGGCATGTATATTATTTCAGACTTGTGGATTGTATCTTGATTCTTTCTTCGTTATTCCATTCCTGCTTTATCTTCCTTAGTTTGCATTATGATTGAGTATAATTACATTTGTGAGATACCATATTGTTCCTCCGTTTGGAGTTGAGATGATTGACAGGTACCATATATATATTGTTGAGATGTTTAGTTAGTTAGAATTAACCCAGACAGCGTTTTACCGCCGATGCTGCGGCGTAGGCTGGGCGTACCCACGTACTCGTGCCCGAATATCCGGGTGTGGGTCGTGATAGAATTTTCAGTAATTTTAGTTAATTAGAATAATGCAAATTCAAGGATAGATAATTTTTTATAATTAAGTAATTACAAATATTATACGAAAAATATATTTTTGGGTGTAAAACTATTATTAGAGTATTGTAGAATTTTTCTAGAAATTATTTGGGGTTTAAACCTATTCTTTATGGTTATATATATATATATATATATATATATATATGGTTAATATATAATAATTATTTTAAATTCCTAAAACCTAGACCCGCACCCAAACCCGAACTCGTACCCGGCTACCCAAACCCACTCACACCCAAACCCGAAACCTACTGCTACAGTAACTTCCTCCCCCGACCCCCTCCGATTCCTCTTTCGTGAACGGACCGCGACCCCTCCTTTCCCTTTCGGTAACCCCTCCTTCACCCTATATAACATCGCCACGAGCAGACCACCCCCACCACCCTTCTCCTCTGCCTTCAGTCAACCACCGTCGCCGTCGTCGACTGCTGCCGCACGCCGCCGCAAGCCGATCGCAGACCCGCCCAGAATTCCCGTACAACAAAGACTACACAAGGTACTCTTCTTATCGCCCTTGTATCTTCCTCCACAGTAATCCAAACAGCGACCCGTCGAGTCCTATGTGAAGACCACATGACCCCCATGAACCATGTGTAATTAGTTTAACTTATCGTGTCCTGTGTCGATCGCAAATTGGGACACAAAACATGAAAAAATGTCCGAGTTTTGAGATCAGAAACTGTCCCAGGTGCGCGTGTTTGAGTCCCGTTATCTTCATAACGGCATGCATTGTTAAAATTCTACTTGAACAATAATTTAGACAACATAACCTTGTTTTAATCCCTTTAAACACTTTCTTTTAATTTGATTTATGCTGTGATTATTTTGCTGTTGAATTTTACCAAAAATTTAATTTTTTGAACCCAAATTTTCTTGATACGGGGTGCGTCCCACTAAACAAAGCGACTTCGTCGTGTGTAAATTTTACTGAAAGGCGTGTATCGTTAATGCGGACGGGTGAGATTTTGTGGAACTTGATTTGGATGTGCGTGCACACCGAAATTGTAAACCCCCTCACCTAAAATAGGTATTTTGTGTATATTTTATATTATTATATTTATTATAGATTATATTAAATATTAAATTTCTTTAGAGTATTCTCTTAGTTAATTAGAAAATAAATTTCTTAGTATATTTACTTATATAAATATTTATTTAGAATTATTTGTAGGCTATTTTATATTTTTGGATATTTCTCTAGAATTTTTAGGTAATTAAAACATAGGGAACGTAAATTTCTAGGACTTTCATGATTTACTATGAGACCATACTTGCATATTATTCATACCAAATATTTATTTTAGATTAAAATATTTAATTATATTTTTCTGTAATTTATTTAGAATTTTAAGAAATTTATTTAGATTTTTGAAATTATTTAGGATTTATTTGGATATATATAGTGGTAATATTAGATAGATGCTAATTTAGTGTTAATAGATATTAATAAGATTATATATAAATTATTTGTATTATCTTGAATTCTATTTAAGATTATAAATTATTGAGATAAACTAAAACTCTATTTTAAATTAATTCAAATCCTGAGCCTACTAAGAAAACAACTCCATGCATATCCTATCCTTATTTAAACTGATCATAATCATATCCAAATTAGCCAATTCTAGTCGTATTCAATTAAGTAGTCTTCACCATTATAAATACCTATTAGACTTATGGAATAAACTCATATTTCATATTTTCTTCCCCAAACTCCTCTCTTTTTCGTCTAAAAATAGTCAAAATTCGTCATAAATTCAGCCTCATTTTCTAGTAGTTATAACGACTTAAAAAGACGATATCTCCTAGCTCCGGACACCAAACGCGCTCCAGGTTTTTGGTTAGAACCATATCAAGGTTAGTTTTCTGAATATATAAATTATTTTAATAATTTGTAAACCTATTTTTCCAAAAAATTCTAAAAGTGCCAGCTGTCCAAAATTAGACACATTTTTATGTTTTCGAGATTTTGGGAGATCCCGAACTCGAAATTATGAGCCGTTTGAAGTTTCAAAAATTTGACATGATGAACTTCCATAAAATTATTTTTCTAGAATTTAACATTCAAGTTTAATCTACTATAAAATTCGTGCAACGTAGACGTAAATAGGAAACCACCGAAAACTATCATACATGCGCCCTTGTGGCCATAACTCTTTACCGACTTGTAATTTTATGAAACCGTCGATTATGGCATTTTTTGTAGTACTAAAATATGTTGGATTCCATACAAATCCAGGATTTGAGTTGGTTGACTTTTTGGTCAACGGATTGCCTCGATTTGCGTGCCACGGATCATAAATCCGTAAAGTTGACTTTCTTTGGACCGAAATTAGGGTTTAACAATAAAATCAGATTATAATAATATTATAATATTATTTTAGGTTATTTTATTCAGAATTAAAATAGATTAAAATTGAGGAACTTATTCACCCACTTTTGTAACCTAACTTGTTTAATTTATGTGACGGGTAGATCGGACGATGCCTTGAGTTGGGACTTTATTCTTTTTCAGACCAGGCAAGTATACCTTGCCAAATTGCTTATAGTACTTTGCATGCTTATCATATTTTTACATATTCATTATATATGTGTTTTCTTTCAGTCATAATTATATACTATATATGTTGACACACACTTGACACATAATATCATGGGAGGGGAGGACAATCAGTAGGCGTATGGGCTACCCACTCTGGTAAACCGTAGTAACTAGCACGCACTACGGGATTTGTGTCACGATGGTCGCTACCCTCGCGGTATGTCGGCTGATGGTGTCACGATGGTCGCTACCCTCGTGGTATGACGACTGATGATGTTCATGGACGTGTGTGTGAGTTGTGAGATAGATTGTGTCACGCCCCAGTCCCAAAATATCGAGGGACTAGACACGTGTCAATGGCCAACAGCACACACCGATGGGCAAACCCAATTTAATAGACCCATCAGGGTGTACTTAAGCTGTAATACAACAATAAGGGTCTAATATACTAATCTCATCCACAGAAATGAATACATCAATATCAGAATCATAATGCAATATCAAGTCTCAATAAACATAACTCGGGAACAACCCGATAATGAGTCTGGTACAATAATCAAGATACAAGAAAAAACAGCAAATACTGAGTATGGATAAAGCATATACTCAGGAGAAATTCTCGGCGGTTACCTCGTCTTCTGGATCTGGTACTGCTCCAGTGTATGCACCTGTTCCTGTTTCTGCTTCTGCTTCTGCTATTGCTCCTGTCCCGTATACCTCGGGATAGATCTCCTCTGCTATTCCTGGGGACATAATTCGGATCCAGGTCCTCAGGGGACATAGCAAGGTACAAAATAAGCCATAAATAATGCAGTGCAATAGTAAATGAATCAATATGGTAAACTATATAACCAGCTAAGTGATATAAAAGATGAGAGCATCACTAGAACTTAGGCTGAGACCACTACAAGATCTGTGTTGGGGAGCCGGTAGCAGTGATATCATGCAGTTGTCTAGCTCGGAGTGAGACTACGACGCCATCACAATATAATCAACCTGTAGCCTGTGTGTCTCTCCCCACCCAATGTAATCACACGTCTCATGTCCATGACACGCAAGATCAAGTCTAATACAGAAAGTCATAATGAGATCTAAGCATGCAATATCTATGTCATGAATCATGTAACCTATACAGAATTACCATGAATATCTCAGGAATATTTTGTCTTATGAATAGTGTCAGGTTTCTTGAGGTATGTCGTACTTGATAAAGCAAGCACGAGAATGTATAGGGTCTCGATATCCATATCTAGGTGACGTTACACAACTCCGCGTACAGCGTTGGCACCCGAATATTATTCGGATGCTAAGTAATGTCACACGGTCCTAGGTTAAGTATGTATACAACATATAAATAAATTAAGACAGCAATATGAAGTAGGTACTGCAAGTTTTGGCAAGGTACACTTGCCTGGTGTTCTGACTCCAACTGTAGCTCTGGTATCAGTTGGATTTGCAGGTACTCCTCCGGTTGCTGAAATAAATGTTACCATCAGATTCAGAAGACATCAAATAGCTAGAATTTCATGTTTTTGAGTCCAATTTGGACACAGGAACAAAAGTGACAGTTTCTGGTCAAAGCAGGGTCTACATGTGGCCCGCTTCGCACCGAAAAAGTGTCAGAGACAATGTTCTCCAAATTCGTCAAACTTAGTGTCCATAAGTCTAAAATGATGATACAAACCCAACGGAATATCCAAAACTGGATTCCGATGAGCCGATCACAAAATCGCCCGTCAAGTGGAGCCGTGTAGGGCCCACGATACACGATTTTGTCAACGTTCTCAGAATCGAACCAAATATGGGTCACAGGACCAACGTATTGCTACAAGTCCGATGGCGCAAGTTTCGTTTTGATACGATGTGCGTACACGAAGTTACAACGAGTTCTAGAACAGGGCCGGTAGGGGCGTTGTCGACGAATATGCGTTGATTCCGGTGTGCACGCATATCCAAATCAACTTCCACGAAATCCTACACGTCTGTATTAATGGCGCACACCTTTCAGTGAAGTCCGTACATGACCAAGTCGTCCCGTTTAGTGGGGCACACTCAGTTCCGGGGAAAAATGGGATATTAATTTTCCTGATATTGGATCGCAGTTCGCGATCGCCACAGGACGCGATACCCCGAGCGAGTTGCACGAGTATCGAGAGGGTCACGCAGGGTTCGCATCATAGCAGATGGAACAGGAAACGGGGCAACAAGGAGAGAGAAACGGCTACCTGAACAGGGCTCCGAAGAGGGTTGAAAATTGCGATCCACGAGGCGGCTAGGGCTAGGGTTCCGGCCACTGTTCACCGGAGCTGGAGGCATCGCCGTCGCTGGTGGAGGTGATGCTGGTGGCGGCCGGGGCTGCTACGGCTCTGGTGGTGGAGAGAGGTCATCGATCTCGGCAGAGGGCGGAGAGGCAGAGTCGTCGGCCGGAGGCGGCAGAGTGGTGGAGCTGGTAGTGGCGGCGAGGAGTCATCTTCGTCTTCGGGGTCACCGGAGAAGTGGCGGAGGCAGGGGAACTCGGTGATGGGTGATGGGGATCGGCCTCGGGGGTTCACGGTGAATAGTAGGGGTGAGAGAAGCTAGTGGAGGCCGGAGGAAGTCAGGGACGACGGTGGCTGGGATGCTGGCGGTGGAGCTCGAGGTCCTTGGCAGAGGCTCAGGGCGGAGAGGGTGACGGTGGAGACAGGTGATGGCGGTGAAGGGGGTGACCGGGGTTTAAATAGCCGAGCGGGGAGGAGTTGGGCCGCCGACCGTTGCGGGGAGGGGAAGAGACGGTGGCGGCAGTTGCGGGAGTGGGAAGGCCGAGCGGCGCGGGGAGGCGAAGCGGCTGCCGGCGGTTACGGGCGGAGGCGGAGAGTCGGGGGGAATCGGTTAGGGTTCAGACGGGTCTCAACGAGCCGGGTTGCGGGTTTCGGGTCGGGTTTAGATCTGACCCGACCCGCTAGGGTTCAGGGTTGGGTTCAGGGCTCCGGTTCAGCATGGGTCAGTTTGGTTTGGTTCAAAAATAAACCGGATTTATTTGAGTTTATTTAGTGTTTAATAAAAACTTAGTTTTTAGGTCTTTAAAATTATTTCTGGGGTCCAATAAATTTCAAAAAAATTACCCTATGTCTAATATTTTATTTTACGCCCAAAAATATTATTTTCATAATATTTTAATATTTAATAAAATCATTTAAATTTATTTAATTCTAAATTAGCTTGATTTTAATTAGTTAAAAATCACCGAAAAATCCAGAAAAATTATGAAAATTGATTTTTAAAAATCCTAAAAAATCAGGGAGTTTACAATCTACCCCCTTAAGAGGATTGCGTCCTCGCAATCAAAGAATAACCGGTCAACAGAGATGACACGGTTGTAAGCATTGTTCGAAGCACATCACTATCAAGATTCATGATTCAGGAGAATCAAGGATGAGGGTTTAAGCAAAAACACATAGGGAATGAAAATATCATTTCCCTAAGAAATAAAAGTTATGCAATTTCCAGAGTGAAGGAAATCTAGTTAAAGCAAGAAAACTACAGTTTAGGAAAACTAGGTTATCACTTTATAAAACATACTAGGTTATTATTAACAAGTTCAAAATTACTAGGTTTAAGGCTAAGGTCACGAACCAACAGACACGAGCTAAAGCAATACTAGAATAGATAGCTACAAATAACTTACGTGCATTAGCTACTCCACGAGTCTGCGCGTCCTCCAAGGTCATCCCGAAAGCTTGCCCGCGTCCTCGCGGTGGATTCCTCTATTGCTGCTGAGCCTGCTGGAAGAGTAGTGCCTGGGTTATCAAAGGTGGCCTTGGCTGATACCCTCCTGGAGGTGGTGGTATGACTCCTTCAACTCCCGTTTGCGATGCTCCCAATGCTGGATAGGCTGGCCTCGGTACTGGTAAAGCTTGTTGGTTAACCATTGATGCTCCTTCTCGACGCTCAAGGCATTCCCTCACTAAATATTGACTGGATCAGATAGCTAAACATAATCCCATTTTGCGTCTGCATTCGTTCTCAATATGGCCTCGCTTGCCACAATGTTGACAGACAGGCAGTGCTTGCGGAGATGCTCCGGATGGCTGGGGCATGTGAGGTCTTTTTGCAACTTCTTCCTGTGGTGCTCTGGCTGGTGCTGATGTGGAAGGCCGCTTCAGGCTGGTCTTTCTCCTGGTGATGCGCTCCATGCGTCTGGCTGCTGCAAGGACGTCCGAGTAAGATGTAGGTACAACGGATCCATTTAGTTTATGTAGTTTTGAAGTTTAGTCGGTCGAAGAACTTCTCAGCCTTCTCTTCTTCTATCGGAATTAGGGTTGGGGCGAAGCAACTTAGATGAATGAACTCCGCGTTATACTCTTCCACTGTCATATTGTCTTGAGTGAGGCGATTGAACTTGTTCCGAAGTTCTGATCTAGCGATGTCTGGAATGTATATCTCCTGAAAGAGTCTAGAGAATTCTTCCCAAATGACTCGGTCTGGTCCGAGCCATGTCTCCTCAAATAGCCACCAGTGATGTGCATTGTCTGTCAATTGCATTCTGACGACAGTCATCCAACGTTCCCTTGGAAGCTCAGCAGCTTCTAATTGATGTTGAGTATTGGTGATCCACTCATGAACTTCAGTGGGCTCCTCTTTGCCTGAAAAGGTGCGGGGCTTTAGCTGGCAAAAATCTGTGATAGAGCCCGTCGTTGGCCGTCGTGCTGGTAGATTCGCCTTCTACAGTGCGATTGCTAGGCTGTGACTCAGAGCCTCTTGTTGAGCTTGTATTATTACATAGATCATTTAAAACATCTGCTGCCTATCCATAGCCTGCCCTTTGTGGGAATATGGGCATTGGTGGAGTAAACTGCGGTGGAGGTGGGATGTCATATTGATGGATTCTCGAGGCATATTGATTTGCTTCACTACATTGTTGAGCTGATTGACCTCCATCCACTAGTGTTACTTCATCTTCGTTGGTTACCACAATATCTTGTGGTGATCTTGCAGGAGTCTCATCGTTTGCTCGTGGATCCATTACTCTACATCCAAAATAAACAATAAGAGGCACACAGGAATCAAGGCAGGATGCAAGTCAAAAAATTAATTCGAATCTGATATAGATATCAAGAACGATTCAAGCAAGTGGATGAGATCCTAAAAAATTATCCTATTTTTATTGCAGGCTTGCTCGGTTCCTAAATTAAAACCGAAGCAATTTAGTCGTTGACCTGTATGGGACAACACAAAAACTATGTCACGCCCCAGTCCCAAAATATCGAGAGACTAGACACATGGCAATGGCCAGCAGCACACACCGATGGGCAAATCTAATTTAATGGATCCATTAGGGTGTACTTAAGCTGTAATACAACAATAAGGGTCTAATATACTAATCTCATCCAAAGAAATGAATACATCAATATCAGAATCATAATGCAATATCAAGTCTAAATAAACATAACTCGGGGAACAACCCGTTAATGAGTCTGGTACAATAATCAAGATACAAGAAACAACAACAAATACTGAGTATGGATAAAGCATATACTCAGGAGAAATCCTCGGCGATCACCTCGTCTTCTGGATCTGGTACTGCTCCAGTGTATGCACCTGTTCTTGCTTCTGCTATTGCTCCTGTCCCGCATACCTCGGAATAGATCTCCTCTACTATTCCTGGGGACATAATCCGGATCCAGTTCCTCAGGGGACATAGCAAGGTACAAAATAACTCAAGCCATAAATAATGTAGTACAATAGTAAATGAATCAATATGGTAAACTATATAACCAGCTAAGTGATATGCAAGACGAGAGCATCACTAGAACTCAGGCTAAGACCACTACAAGCTCTATGTCGGGGAGCCGGTAGCAGTGATATCATGCTGTTGTCTAGCTCGGAGTGAGACTACGACACCGTCACAATATAATCAACCTGTAGCCTGTGTGTCTCTCCCTACCCAATGTAATCACACGTCTCATGTCCATGATACGCAAGTTCAAGTCTAATGCAGCAAATCATAATGAGATCTAAGCATACAATATCCGTGTCATGAATCATGTAACCTATGCAAAATCACCATGAATATCTCAGGAATATTCTATCTCATGAATAGTGTCAGGTGTCCTGAGGTATGTCGTACTTGATAAGGCAAGCACGAGAATGTATAGGGTCTCGATATCCATGTCTAGGTGACGTTACACAACTTCGCGTACAGCGTTGGCACCCGAATATTATTCGGACACGAAGTAATGTCACATGGTCCTAGGTTAAGTATGTATACAATATATAAATAAATCAAGACAGCAATATAAAGTAGGTACTGCAAGTTTTGGCAAGGTACACTTGCCTGGGGTTCTGACTCCAACTGTAGCTCTGGTATCAGTGGGATTTGCAGGTACTCCTCCGGTTGCTGAAATAAATGTTACCATCAGATTCAAAAGACATCAAATAGCTAGAATTTCCTGTCCTTGAGTCCAATTTGGACACAGGGGCAAAAGTGACATTTTCTGGTCAAAGCGGGGTCCATATGTGGCCCGCTTCGCACCAAAAAATGTGATAGAGATAATGTTCTCCAAATTCGTCAAACTTAGTGTCCATAAGTCCAGAACGACGATACAAACCCAACGGAATGTCCAGAACTTGATTTCGATGAGCCGATCACAAAATCGTCCGTCAAGTGGAGCCGTGGGACCCACGATACGCGATTTTGTCAACGTTCTCGTAATCGAACCAAACTTGGGTCACAGGACCAGCGTATTACTACGAGTCGGATGGCGTAAGTTTCGTTTCGGTACGACATGCGTACACGAAGTAACAATGAGTTCCAGAACAGGGCCGATACGGGACGTTGTCGACGGATACGCGTTGATTCCGGTGTGCACGCGCATCCAAATCGACTTCCGCGAAATCCCACCCGTCCGTATTAACGGCGCGCACCTTTTGGTGAAGTCTGCACACGACTAAGTCGTCCCGTTTAGCGGGGCGCACTCAGTTCTGTGGAAAAATGGGATATTAATTTTGCTAATTTTGGATCGCAGTTCACGATCGTCACATGACGCGATATCCCGAGCGAGTTATACGGGTATCGAGAGGGTCACGCAGGGTTCATGTCATAGCAGACAGAACGGGAAATGGGGCAACGAGGAGAGAGAAACATCTACCTGGACAGGGCTCCAAAAAGGGCTACAAAATGCGATCCGCGAGGCGGCTAGGGCTAGGGTTCCGGCCACTGTTCACCGGAGCTGGAGGCGTCACCGTCGCTGGTGGAGGCGGCGTTGGTGGCAGCCGGGGATGCTACGGCTCTGGTGGTGGAGAGAGGTCGTCTGTCTCGGCAAAGGGCGGAGAGGCGGAGTCGTCGGCCGGAGGCGGCAGAGTAATGGAGCTGATAGTGGCGGCGAGGGGTCATCTTCGTCTTCGGGGTCACCGGAGAAGTGGCGGAGGCAGGGGAACTCGGTGATGGGTGATGGGGATCGGCCTCGGGGTTCACGACGGATGGTGGGGGTGAGAGAAGCTAGTGGAGGCCAGAGGAAGTCAGGGACGACGGTGGCTGGGATGCTGGCGGTGGAGCACGGGGTCCTCGGCGGAGGCTTAGGGTGGAGAGGGTGACGGTGGAGACAGGTGATAGCGGTGAAGGGGGTGGCCGGGGTTTAATTAGCCGAGCGGAGAGGAGCTGGCCCGCCGACCATTGCGGGGAGGGGAAGAGACGGCGGCGGCGGTTGCAGGAGTGGGAAGGCCGAGCGGCGCGGGGACGCGAAGCGGCTGTCGGCGGTTACGGGCGGAGGCGGAGAGACGGAGGGAATCGGTTAGGGTTCAGACGGGTCTCAACGGGTCGGGTTGCGGGTTTTGGGTCGGGTTTAATCCGACCCGACCCGCTAGGGTTCAGGGCTCCGGTTCAGCATGGTTCGGTTTGGTTTGGTTCAAAAATAAACCGGGTTTATTTGGGTTTATTTAGTGTTTAATAAAAACTTAGTTTTTAGGTCTTTAAAAATATTTCTGGGGTCCAATAAATTCCAGAAAAATTGCCCTATGTCTAATATTTTATTTTACGACCAAAAATATTATTTTTATAATATTTTAATATTTAATAAAATCATTTAAATTTATTTAATTCCAAATTACCTTGATTTTAATTATTTAAAAATTACCAAAAATATAAAAAAAATTATAAAAATTGATTTTTAAAAATCCTGAAAAATTAGGGGGTTTACAATCTACCCCCCTTAAGAGGATTGCGTCCTCGCAATCAAAGAATAGCCGGTTAACAGAGATGACACGGTTGCAAGCATTGTTCGAAGCACATCACTATCAAGATTCATGATTCAGGAGAATCAAGGATGAAGGTTTAAGAAAAAACACATAGGGAATGAAAATATTATTTCCCTAAGCAATGAAAGTTATAAAATTTTCAGAGTGAAGGAAATCTAGTTAAAGTAAGAAAACTACAGTTTAGGAAAACTAGGTTATCACTTTATAAAACATACTAGGTTATTATTAACAAGTTCAAAATTACTAGATTTAAGGCTAAGGTCACGAATCAACAGGCACGAGCTAAAGCAATACTAGAATAGATAGCTACGAATAACTTACGCGCATTAGCTACTCCACGAGTCTGTGCGTCCTCCAAGGTCATCGCGAAAGCTTGCTCGCGTCCTCACGGTGGATTCCTCTATTGCTGCTGAGCCTGCTGGAAGAGTAGTGCCAGGGGTATCAAAGGTGGCCTTGGCTGATACCCTCCTGGAGGTTGTGGTATAACTCCTTCAACTCCCGTTTGCGATGCTCCCAATGCTGGATAGGTTGGCCTCGGTACTTGTAAAGCTTGTTGGTTAACCATTGATGCTCCTTCTCGACGCTCAAGGCATTCCCTCACTAAATGTTGACTGAATCTGCAAGCTAAACATAATCCCATTTTGCGTCTGTACTCATTATCAATATGGCCTTGCTTGCCACAATGTTGACAGACAGGCAGTGCTTGCGGAGATGCTCTAGATGGCTGGGGCATGTGAGGTCTTTTTGCAACTTCTTCCTGTGGTGCTCTGGCTGGTGCTGATATGGAAGGCCGCTTCAGGATGGTCTCTCTCCTGGTGATGCGCTCCATGCGTCGGGCTGCAGCAAGGACGTCCGAGTAAGATGTAGGTGCAACGGATATAATTAGTTTCTGTAGTTTCGAAGTTTATTCTGTCGAAGAACTTCTCAGCCTTCTCTTCTTCTATCGGAATCAGGGTTGGCGCAAAGCGACTTAGATGAATGAACTCCGCGTTATACTCTTCCACTGTCATATTGTCTTGAGTGAGGTGATTGAACTTGTCCCAAAGTTCTGATCGAGCGATGGCTGGAATGTACATCTCCTGAAAGAGTCTAGAGAATTTTTCCCAAGTGACTCGGTCTGGTCTGAGCCGTGTCTCCTCAGATAACCACCAGTGATGTGCATTGTCTGTCAATTACATTCTGACGGCAGTCATCCAACGTTCCCTTGGAAGCTCAGCTGCTTCTAATTAATGTTGAGTGTTGGTGATACACTCATAAACTTCAGTGGGCTCCTCCTTGCCTGAAAAGGTGCGGGACTTTAGCTGGCAGAAATCGGTGTTAGAGCCTGTCGTTGGCCGTCGTGCTGGTAGATTCGCCTTCTCTAGTGCGATTGCTAGGCTGTAACTCAGAGCCTCTTGTTGAGCTTGCATTATTGCATAGATCATTTGAAACATCTGCTGTCCATCCATAGCCTGCCCTTGTGGGAATATTGGCATTGGTGGAGTAAACTGCGATGGAGGTGGGATGTCATCTTGCTGGATTCTCGAGGTATGTTGATTTGCTTGACTGCGTTGTTGAGCTAATTGACCTCGATCTATTAGTGTTACTTCATCTTCGTTGGTTACCACAGCATCTCGTGGTGATCTTACAGGAGTCTCGTCGTTTGCTCGTGGATCCATTACTCTACATCCAAAATAAATAATAAGAGGTGCACAAGAATCAAGGCAGGATGTAAGTCAAGAAATTAATTCGAATCCGATATAGATATCAAGAATGATTCAAGCAAGTGGATGAGATCCAAAAAACTTATCCTATTTTTATTGCAGGCTTGCTCGGTCCCTAAATTAAAACCAAAGCAATTTAGTCGTTGACCTGCATGGGACACCATGAAAACTATGTCATGCCCTAGTCCCAAAATATCGAGGGACTAGACACATGGCAATGGCCAGCAGCACACACCGATGGGCGAACCCAATTTAATGGACCCATCAGGGTATACTTAAGCTGTATTACAATAATAAGGGTCTAATATACTAATCTCATCCACAAAAATGAATACATTAATATCAGAATCATAATGCAATATCAAGTCTCAATAAACATAACTCGGGGGACAACCCGATAATGAGTCTGGTACAATAATCAAGATACAAGAAACAACATCAAATACTGAGTATGGATAAAGCATATTGTCACGCCCCAGTCCCAAATACGTAGGACTAGGAACACGTAAGCATGCCAGCCGCATGGATATGGCAACTCCAATATATGGAAACCATAACCCATACGTATGCTGTAATATGAATATAAACTCACATGTGGTATAAATAATGTCACAAGTCACAGATATGCTAATCTCATCCACACAACAAGTCATAGAAAAGAAATACTAAGCTAGAATAAGGAGTCTGAAATATCTAAAATAATAGTCGGGTGGAGACAAATCCACTACCAATGACTATATCCAAAACTAAAATGAGAGAGGAGTATAAAATCTCCAATATAAAATAATATGAAGACAGAAGTGTATCAGCTAAAAGAATCCATCGCTAGATAATCAACGATGCTCAGAAGGTAAGACCTCCTCGACAGAAAAGAATGCGTCAGGTCCAGGCCCGTACTCCTGCAAATACTCAAGAGCAGATACACCTGGCAGAGGACCAGGTCCTCAGAGGGACGTAACAAGATACAGAAAATACGAGCCAATTTGAATACAGTGAACATGCATATAATGTGAAAATAAATAAGTACGCTGTACAAGACAATCTATATGAATGCAAGTGAGGACAACTTTTTGACGTATGGGCAAAGGTAGTCTACTCGATCTAAGCCTCACAACTCACACACCCGTCTAGAACATCAGAAATCGATATATCTCTGGGGTAGCGACCAGCGCGACTCTACAGAAATCGACATACCTCTGGGGTAGCGACCAGCGCGACACACGCCCGTAGTGCGAGCTATATACTACGGTTTACCAGAGTGGTTAAAAGCCCATACGCCTAATAATTGTCCTCTATGATACTAAGTGCCATGTGTGTGTCAACATATCTAATACATAGTAATGACTGAAAGAAAACTACACATGCAAGAACTATACAGAAATGAAATAAATAAATAGAAATATAAATAGCATGCAAAGCACTGTAAATAATTTGACAAGGTATCTTGCCTGGCAAGAAGCTGCAAAATGTAGTGTCCCAATGTCAACACCAAGAGTCAGAAGCTACGGCCTCAGAATGAACGTCTTCGGATGCTGAAATAAACATCACCAACGTTCCCAGAATGAGCAAAATAGCTAAAAAGCACATCCCTTTCGTCCAATTTGGACACAGGGGCAAAATGGTAATTTCGGGTAAAAGTGGGGTCCACCTATGGCCCACTTTGTACCGAAAAGTGTGTCAAGGGTAACAGTCTCTAAATAGGACAAACTATAGGTCAAACAACTCTAAATGTCAATACGAACCCAACGGTATGTCCAAATGTGGATTCCGATGGGCCGAACACAATTTTGTCCAAAAAGTCAACTGTGGGGCCCGCCAATTGGCGATCTGGTCAACCGTCTCAGAATTGCATGAAAATTGGGTCACAGGACCAGCGTGTTACCACGAGTCCAGTGGCGCAAGTTTGGTCGCAATCTGACAAGCGTACACAAAATACGTGCGAGTTCCACAAAAATTGTGACACGGTGTGTGTCCGCGGATACGGCCTGATTTCGGCGCGCACACGCGTCCGAATCAGTGCCCACGAATTTTCACGTGTCCAGTTATGCTGCTGCACCATTCAGTACACTTGGCACACGGCGGGGCGGTCCCGTTTGGCGGGGCGCGCTCCGTTTTCCAACTTTTAGAAATCTAGAAAAAGTGGGTGCGCACAGTTTTGTGACGCATTAAACTATGTCCACAGCAACTAATAGCATAGGGTTATTTAACAGAAAATAAACTAGGTCAGGTATTCTACAGGTATCAAAAAGAATCACCGAATTCGGATCTTTGTGGTGGGAGATACGAACTCGGCAATATGGGTGGTCATCTGGAATTCTGCGATCCCAGAATTCTGTCCATGCCAACTTGGGCGCTATTTTTCACCTAGGGGTGCACGTTTTCTGAGGTTGGCTATAAAACAGATATGGAATAGGGTTGAAGGGTGATCATACCTATGAAGACGGAACAGCGTTTGGTCGAGCGAGTCGACGGAAAATTACTCCGGAGCGAAGGTGCCTCGAGTGGGATTCTGCAGGGCGCGAGGTCGGAGTCGACGGGATGGTTGGATGGCTTGGCGGGGCTTCTCTGGCTGCGATGACGGCTCTTAGATGGAAAGAGGAGGTCTGGAGAATTAGGTTAGGATTTTTGAGAGTTAACTATATATATATATATATTATATAATAGGAAAAGAGAGAGGGATGGAGCGGACCGCAAAGGGGGCGCTGAAGTGGGTCCGGAGATTTGCAAGTTGTTAAAGGGTTGAAGGGGCGGATGGTGCTAATGCAATTCACTGAAGAGGCGGTCCCTGTTTGGGAGTAGCAAGCAAGTTGCTGCCGAAGTGGGTCTTAGCAATTGCTACTAAGGCTGAAGGTAATATAGTAGTGTGTTGTTATTGTTATTATTATTATTATTATTATTATTATTATATTGATTACTTTCTTTTCTTTTCCTTTCTTTTCTTTTCTTTCTTTTCAAATATATATATATATATACATATATATATATATATATATATATATATATATATATATATATATATATATATATATATATATTCACACATAAGAAAATTTATAGATTAGGGTAATGCACACCGTTAGGCTAGTAACTGCTCAAGGGGTCTCCTACATGGAATAAATTCCAAAAAATTCCTGATGGTCCCATAAGTCATCTAAGTGCCCGAACACCTAAAATAAAAATTAATAAAAATCTATTTCTCCTATTTAGCACATATTTACCAAAATTAAATTATTAATTAATAAAAATAATAATAAATACAATCCTTTTAAAATAGGGGTTTTACATTCTACCCAACTTACAAAAATTTTGTCCTCGAAATTGACACTAACCCATATTCATAATGATAACTATAACTATTACACTACATGGTATCTAGTAGGACTCCTAAAACTCATGGTCTGTCATTCTAACACTTTCTCATCTATTGTCCATCCACTTATTTTATCATCCTCTAACTCGTCTACACTACCCAACTTACAAGAATTCTACTAATGGTCACCTTCTTTGAAGCTATTGTCTAGGTTTGTAAGGCAAATACATTTATTGGGTCGAGAATCTTGGGATACCTGTCTAGAATCTCATAACTATGACTTTTCCCATAACCGTCAAGTATCATAGTCTAATACTGCCTCGCCACCTGGCCAGTATGGCTGCAAGTAATTCGACTACTCTACCATAATCGTCTGGCGGCAACTGTCGCTACCTTGCCGGCGATTTGTCATAGTCATCAGTTCGTAACAAGTGCCTTCAACTCTTTCCTAGGCATAGTCTAAGTTTTTTAGGGAGACACTTAAGGTCTTAACTAACTATTAGGGCTATGATCTAGCTCAAGTGATCTAACAATTTCTACTAGGCTACATGGTGCTACTTAAGGGTTAAACTACTAAAGAATACAGATATTGCTATAGTGCATATATATATTAAGAACTCATCCTTAGTTATCAAGCATTACTATCACATTTATGTTTAACTAACAAAATAGGGGTGAGGTTGATATCAAACAATTCATAATGGCACGAAAGATATGACTATGATAGGAAGAGTTACGCACGAGATAAGGAATGAATATAAAAGGAGGAGATGAGTCACCCAAGAGGGCGAGATAAGGATAGGGGAAGAATACTACTACTGCTACTCCCGTCATCCATTAGCATCGCGTGTATGCCATCTGGGTAGAATAGAAATATATTCTTATAACTGCTAGACTAACATATATATAATTCTACATCTATTTGTGCATCTAAGATCTTGTGTCACAATGGGGTTATAAGTATGCAAAGATATTTATAACTAAAAGGTCGTACCTGTATCTACGGCTTCCTGTGTCTGCTCTCCCATACTTGTCATAATGAGTGCTTGGCCTTGTCCTTAATTGATCAACTGGGGTCTAGTCCCCTCCATTTGTGCAGACTGTAGAAGCAGTGGTGGGTCCCTTTGGTCTTCTATACTTGAGGGTGTATGCGGTGTTCCTGATTCTAATGCCATAGACCTCTGGTTCTGTTGAGGACATCTTCGGGTTTGATGGTGACTTGATCCACATATCATGCACATCCCCAATCGACGATGACAGTCTCTATGAATATGACCTATCTTACCACAAAAGTGACAAGTACGGGGGTCCTTGGTTGGATATGGTGCAGCACTATCTGGTTGCTGGCGTGTCAAAGGGTGTCTAATGGGTCCTCCTTGCTGTATCCTTACTGGTCCTTGGTGACTTCTCTGTTGAATTCCGTTTCCCTTGCTGATGGCCTCCTGGATCCTGGCCTCTGTCAATAGCTCGGCATAAGAGATCCGGGACTGGGAGCTAGTGTAGTGCTGGAGCTCCTGAGTCAGCCCGCGGTGAAACCTCTTAGCCTTCTCCAAGTCATTAGGTATTAGGATTGTGCCATACTTACTGAGACGGCTAAACTCTGCGTCATACTCATCAACCGTCTTGTCTCCTTGCTCTAGATGGAGGAACTGATCGTACAATGCGTCCTTTACTGTATCCGGGAAGTACTTCCTCTCAAAGCATTCCAAGAATTGTTCCCAAGTCTGTCGCGTACCCAACTGACGCTCCATTGATTCCCACCAGTGATGCGCGTTGCCTTCTAACTGAGTCCTCACGCCTATCATCCATAGGTCAGAAGGTAATTGTGATGCCTCTAACAACTTCTTGGTATTGGCAATCCAGTTTGTGGTCTCCTCTGGACTTTCATTGCCCTTATATGGCTTAGGGCCCATCTACACAAAGTCCTTGACTGAACCGACCCGAGCTTGTGGTACTGAAGCTAGTGCCTGGGTTGGTACAGGGGCTAGTGCAGCCATTCTCTCAAGGGCTGCCAGAAATTCTAGCCTTTGCTCTGCTGTTTGCTGCCTCTGCTCGGCTGCCTGCTGCCTTTGTTCCTGTATTATCATCTGGAAGAATTGGAACAGCTGCGCTTGGCCATCCTGCGGTGCTAGTAGAGCTGGAAATGTCCCATTAGGTATCGTCGAAGGAGTTGATAGAATTTGATTGTTAGTCAGTCCATCCGGTCCGGGAAAAAGAGGTGTCGCTGAGGTCACTCCTAGTGGTTGGTCGTCGTCCCCTGGAGACGTGTTGTCCCCGGTGGCGGCATGCCCGTTATGCAAATTCATCTCTCTGTAAGAGATGGACGAAGGATTAAGAAGAGCACATGAATCAAGCAGGATGCAAGAACTTAAGTAGGAATTGTTGGAAGGAAGGTAAGTTATAGTCAAGTGTGGATGAGATCTAAAATTATAATCCTATGTGCAGGCCCGCTCGGTACAGTTACGTAACCGAAACGGCTAACTCGACCTGCATGGGCCACCACAAAAACATGTCACGCCCCAGTCCCAAATACGTAGGACTAGGAACACGTAAGCATGCCAGCCGCATGGATATGGCAACTCCAATATATGGAAACCATAACCCATACGTACGCTGTAATATGAATATAAACTCACATGTGGTATAAATAATGTCACAAGTCACAGATATGCTAATCTCATCCACACAACAAGTCATAGAAAAGAAATACTAAGCTAGAATAAGTAGTCTAAAATATCTAAAATAATAGTCGGGTGGAGACAAATCCACTACCAATGACTATATCCAAAACTAAAATGAGAGAGGAGTATAAAATCTCCAATATAAAATAATATGAAGACAGAAGTGTATCAGCTAAAAGAATCCATCGCTAGATAATCAACGATGCTCAGAAGGTAAGACCTCCTCGACAGAAAAGAATGCGTCAGGTCCAGGCCCGTACTCCTGCAAATACTCAAGAGCAGATACACCTGGCAGAGGACCAGGTCCTCAGAGGGACGTAACAAGATACAGAAAATATGAGCCAATTTGAATACAGTGAACATGCATATAATGTGAAAATAAATAAGTACGCTGTACAAGACAATCTATATAAATGCAAGTGAGGACAACTTTTCGACGTATGGGCAAAGGTAGTCTACTCGATCTAAGCCTCACAACTCACACACCCGTCTAGAACATCAGAAATCGATATACCTCTGGGGTAGCGACCAGCGCAACTCTACAGAAATCGACATACCTCTGGGGTAGCGACCAGCGCGACACACGCCCGTAGTGCGAGCTATATACTACGGTTTACCAGAGTGGTTAAAAGCCCATACGCCTAATAATTGTCCTCTATGATACTAAGTGCCATGTGTGTGTCAACATATCTAATACATAGTAATGACTGAAAGAAAACTACACATGCAAGAACTATACAGAAATGAAATAAATAAATAGAAATATAAATAGCATGCAAAGTACTGTAAATAATTTGGCAAGGTATCTTGCCTGGCAAGAAGCTGCAAAATGTAGTGTCCCAATGTCAACACCAAGAGTCAGAAGCAACGGCCTCAGAATGAACGTCTCCGGATGCTGAAATAAACATCACCAACGTTCCCAGAATGAGCAAAATAGCTAAAAAGCACATCCCTTTCGTCCAATTTGGACACAGGGACAAAATGGTAATTTCGGGTAAAAGTGGGGTCCACATGTGGCCCACTTTGTACCGAAAAGCGTGTCAAGGGTAACAGTCTCTAAATGGGACAAACTATAGGTCAAACAACTCTATATGTCAATACGAACCCAACGGTATGTCCAAATGTGGATTTCGATGGGCCGAACACAATTTTGTCCAAAAAGTCAACTATGGGGCCCGCCAATTGGCGATCTGGTCAACCGTCTCAGAATTGCGTGAAAATTGGGTCACAGGACCAGCGCGTTACCACGAGTCCAGTGGCGTAAGTTTCGTCACAATCTGACAAGCGTACACAAAATACGTGCGAGTTCTACAAAAATTGCGACACGGTGTGTATCCGCGGATACGGCCTGATTTCGACGCGCACACGCGTCCGAATCAGTGCCCACAAATTTTCATGTGTCCAGTTATGCTGCGTGCACCATTCAGTACACTTGGCACACGGCGGGGCGGTCCCGTTTGGCTGGGCGCGCTCCGTTTTCCAACTTTTGGAAATCTGGAAAAAGTGGGTGCACACAGTTTTGTGACGCATTAAACTATGTCCACAGCAACTAATAGCATAGGGTTATTTAACAGAAAATAAACTAGGTCAGGTATTCTATAGGTATCAAAAAGAATCACCGAATTCGGATCTTTGTGGTGGGAGATACGAACTCGGCAATATGGGTGGTCATCTGGAATTCTGCGATCCCAGAATTCTGTCCGTGCCAACTTGGGCGCTGTTTTTCACCTAGGGGTGCACGTTTTCCGAGGTTGGCTATAAAACAGATATGGAATAGGGTTGAAGGGTGATCATACCTATGAAGACGGAACAGCGTTTGGTCGAGCGAGTCAACGGAAAATCACTCCGGAGCGAAGGTGCCTCGAGTGGGATTCTGCAGGGCGCGAGGTCGGAGTCGACGGGATAGTTGGATGGCTTGGCGGGGCTTCTCTGGCTGCGATGACGGCTCTTAGATGGAAAGAGGAGGTCTGGAGAATTAGGTTAGGGTTTTTGAGAGTTAACTATATATATATATATATATATTATATAATAGAAAAAGAGAGAGGGATGGAGCGGACCGCAAAGGGGGCGCTGAAGTGGGTCCGGAGATTTGCAAGTTGTTAAAGGGTTGAAGGGGCGGATGGTGCTAATGCAATTCACTGAAGGGGTGGTCCCTGTTTGGGAGTAGCAAGCAAGTTGCTGCCGAAGTGGGTCTTAGCAATTGCTACTAAGGCTGAAGGTAATATAGTAGTGTGTTGTTATTGTTATTATTATTATTATTATTATTATATTGATTACTTTCTTTTCTTTTCCTTTCTTTTCTTTTCTTTCTTTTCAAATATATATATATATACATATATATATTTTTATATATATATATTCACACATAAGAAAATTTATAGATTAGGGTAATGCACACCGTTAGGCTAGTAACTGCTCAAGGGGTCTCCTACATGGAATAAATTCCAAAAAATTTCTGATGGTCCCATAAGTCATCTAAGTGCCCGAACACCTAAAATAAAAATTAATAAAAATTTATTTCTCCTATTTAGCACATATTTACCAAAATTAAATTATTAATTAATAAAAATAATAATAAATACAATCCTTTTAAAATAGGGGTTTTACACATATACTCAGAAGAAATCCTCCGCGATCACCTCGTCTTCTAGATCTGGTACTGCTCCAGTGTATGCACCTGTTCCTGCTTCTGCTTTTGCTATTGCTCCTGTCCCGTATACCTCGGGATAGATCTCCTCTGCTATTCCTGGGGACATAATCCGGATCCAGTTCCACAGCGAGGTAGCTGCGTTCCGGAGTTGTTTTCCATCGACTCGCTCAAACAAACGCCGCCCCGTCTTCACCGGTATGCTCACCCCTTAACCCTCTTCCATATCTGTGTGTTACTAAATCTCGAACAACAGGAAACCCTAGGCGAAAACAGCGCCAAAGTTGGCACAAGCCGACCAAATTCTGGGATCGCAGAAAACTGCGGTGACCACCCATGTTGCCGAGTTCGTATCTCCCACCACAGAGATCCGAATTTGATGATTCTTTTTGGTATGCGTAGACCACTTGACCTAGTTTAATTTTTATAAAAAAACCCTAGATTATTAACTGCTGTAGACAGAATTAAATTTATTGGAAAACCCCGCGAACCCACTTTTTCCAGATTTCCAAAAGTTGTGAAACGGAGCACGCCCCGCCAAACGGGACCGTCCCACCGTGTAACAAGTGTACCGAACGGTGCGCGCAGCATAACCGAACATGTAAAAATTTGTGAAAACTGATTCGGACGCGTGTGCGCGCCGAAATCAGCCCGTATTCGCGGACACACCCCGTGTCACAACTTTTGTGAAAGTCGCACGCATTTTGTGCACGCTTCTCAGATTATGACAAAATTTGAGCCACTGGACTCGTGGTAACGCGCTGGTCCTGTGACCCAATTTTCATACAATTCTGAGACAGTTGACCAAGTCGTCAATTGGCGGGCCCCACGGTTGACTTTTTGGGCAAAATTGTGTTCGGCCCATCAGAATCTATATTTGGACATACCGTTGGATTCGTATTAACATCTAGAGTTGTTTGACCTATAATTTGACCCATTTAGAGACTATTACCCTTGGCACACTTTTTGATGCAAAGTGGGCCACACGTGGACCCCACTTTTATCCGAAATTACTGTTTTGCCCCTGTGTCCAAATTGGACGAAAGGAAAGTGCTTTCTAGCTATTTTGCTTATTTTGAGAATGTTGGTGATATTTATTTCAGTATCCGGAGACGTTCATTCTGAGGCCGTAGTTTCTGACTCTTGGTGTTGACATCGGGATATTACATTCTGTAGCTTTCTTGTCAGGCAAGATACCTTGCCAAATTGCTTACAGTATTTTACATGCTTAGTATATTTCTGTATATTTATTACATTTCTGTTTATTTATTGCATGTGTAGTTCTTTCAGTCATTACTATATATTAGATATGTTGACACACACTTGACACTTAGCATCATAGAGGACAATCAGTAGGCGTATAGGCTTTAACCACTCTGCTAAACCGTAGTCACTAGCACGCACTATGGTGGTCGTGTCCGATGGTCTCTACCCCCGAGGTATGTCGATTGATGGAGTCCGAGGGTCGCTACCCCAGAGGTATGTCGGCTGATGATGTCCACTGACGAGCGTATGAGTTGTGAGGATTAGATCGAGTAGCCTACCCTTACCTATTCGTCGAAAAGTTGTCCTTATTGCATTTATATAGATTTTCTTGTACAACGTACTTATTTATTTTTAAATATTATGCATATTCACTGTATTCAAATTGGCTTGCTTCTATGTATCTTGTTATGTCCCTCTGAGGACCTGGTCCCTTGCCAGGTATAGACGACCAGGAGTATCCGCAGGAGTACGGGCCTGGACCTGACGCATCACTTTCTGCCGAGGAGGTCTTACCTTCTGAGCAGCCTTGATTACATCTAGCGATGGATTCTTTTAGCTGATACACTTTTGCCATCACCTTATTTTTATATTGGAGATTTATACTCCTCTCTCATTCTAGTATTGATATAGTCATTGGTAGTGGATTTGTCTCCACCAGACTATTATTTTGGATATTTCAAACTCCTTATTCTAGATTAGTATTTCTTTGCTATGACTTGTTGTGTGGATGAGATTAGCATATCTGTGACTTGTGACATTATATATACCACATGTGAGTTTATATTCATATTACAGCGTACGTATGGGTTATGGTTTCTATATATTGGAGTTGCCATATCCATGCGGCTGGCATGCTTATGTGTTCCTAGTCCTATGTATTTTAGGACTAGGGCGTGACATATTTTTGTAGTGGCCCATGCAGGTCGAGTTAGCCATTTCTGTTACGTAACTGTACCGAGCGGGCCTGCACCTAGGATTAGAATTTTAGATCTCATCCTGTATGCCCCTGATTTTTTCAAAAAAATATTAAAATTGGATTTTTTGCAATTTTCTGAAATTTTCTGGGAATTTTCTGTAATTAAATTCAGGGTTATGAATTATTACATGATTTTTAATTGATAATAAATAACATTAAAATATTATGAAAATAATATTTTTGGGTGTAAAATAGAAAACTGGACTTAGGGTAATTTTTCTGGAATTTATCGGGCCCCGGACCTATTTTTAAATCACCTAAAACTAATTATTTATTAATTAATTAATTAATTAATTCATTTATTATTATTATTATTCAGCCCAGCCCGGCCCAATGGCCCAACCCTCTCCCTAACGGGTCGGGTCGGGTCCACCCGAACCCGACCCGCCACTCGGACCCGCTCCCCAGCCATCGTCCCCAGCCCGCGTCCCCCGGCCGCCCGCGTCCCCCGGCCGCCCGCGTCCCACGCCGACCACCCCGCGCCCGGCGCTGCACGCGGCCACGCGCCCCCGGCCCCGCGCTGGCCGCCGCGTTGCCCGGAGCCCCTCGCCTCGCCACCCCTTTCAAACCCCCCTGGCCAAGAACCCCCCCCGACCACCGCCGCTCCTCCGTTTCCCCGCCGCCGTGTCGCCTCCCTGCGCCACCTTCGTCTCCGGCTGCCCCGCTGCCAACCGACCGTCGACGACGCCTCGCCCAGCGGGCCTCAGCCGCAAGCAGCAGCAGCAGCAGCAGCAGCACCCCCTCCCCTCGCCTGAGCCGTCTCCGGTGCCTGCCGCTCGCCACCGACCAGCCAGCCGCCGTGCAGCCCCTGCCCGGCCCGACTCCCCGTCCTCCGGCGCCGCCCCGTCAACAAACCCTAACCCTAACCCTAATTCAGTTGATTTGTGTCGACTCGTGTCGAACACGACACGGACACGGTTTTTCCCGATTTTTGGGTCCTGTTCAGGTACTCATATCTTTCTCCTCGCTGCCCCGTTTTCAATTCCGTAAATTGCGTTGTAAAGCCTGTATGACCCTCTCGGTGCCCGGACAAACCGCTCGGGGCATCGCGTCCTGTGGTGATCGCACACCGCGATCCAAAAACAGGGAAAACATTGACCCGATTTACCCCGGAACTGGGTACGCCCCGCCAAACGGGACGACTTGGTCGCGCGCGGTCTTCACAGATACGTGCGCAGCGTTGATACAGACGTGTGGGATTTTGCGAAAGTTGATTCGGGTGTGCGTGCACACCGGGATCAACGCGTATCTGCGGACACCGCCCCGTATCTGCCTTTTCTATTTTATGCCCTAACTTCTTGTACACACGTCGGATCGAAACGAAATTTGCGCCATCGGACTCATAACGATACGCTGGTCCTGTGACCCAAGTTTGGTTCAATTCTGAGAACGTTGACGAAATCGCGTGTCGTGGGCCCCACAGGCCCCGCTCGACGGGCGATTTTGTGATCGGCTCATCGGAATCCAATTCTGGAAGTTCCGTTGGGTTCGTATCATCGTTCCTGACCTGTTGACACTAAGTTTGGTAAAATTGGAGACCTTTGACCCTGACACATTTTTGGTGCAAAGCGGGCCCACATGGGGATTTCATGTCTTGCTTTTCATGTTGGGTGAGAGAATACTAGAAGGCATGTAGTTTACCCTTCCCCCTTATCGTGACTACTAGCTGTGGGTACGCGACTGTACTCTCAGCCTTATACTTGTTATTCCTGACTGCTAGCCGCCTATGGCGTGCCTTATTAGCCTTATAAACCCCTACATGCCAACTATGTATTCTAAATACACAAGTTCACGCACATAGTTCTTGTCGTGTTGCAGTTCTTGTTGTCTTGTTACAGTTACATTTCCTGTCACATTTTATTCCTGTTTTACTCATATTTCTGGTTTATGGCACTTAATCATATTTTACTTATAGTCCTGATTTATAGTATTATTTCTCAGTTAATTTCACTACTTACTTATGCATATTCCCAACATGATGCTCAGTCAGTTATTTCTACCTGTCACAAATATTTAGTTTAACTCTTGTTGTGCATTGTGTACTTTGCTCCTTTTCTGACTGGATCCGTTGTTTTAGGTGATGATGAGAACTTGGCCCCCACCTATTATGGCCCCTATGAGGCAGCAGGTGATACAGTTGCGGAGCCGGTTCCCACACAAGAGACTACTCCTGCAGAGTAGTTAGCATTAGATCGTTATTTTCCTTTCATCCTAGTAGTCGGGTTTGTCCCCGATATAATTTCTGATTCTATAATAAACTCTGGATCTGTTGTCACATTCAGTTTATGAAATCTTAGCATTCTTTTTTTTGTTATTTTCCTTGCCTATTTGATTATTGTGAATGAGCTAGATTTTATATGACTGTGGATATGCCCTAGACAGCGTACTACCGCCGACACTGCGGCGTAGGCTGGACGTACCCACGTACTCGTGCCCGAATATCCGGGTGCGGGTCGTGACACGTTTTTGTGGTGGCCCATGCAGGTCAAACGACTAAATTGTTCGGTTTTAACTTAGGGACCGAACATGCCTGCAACAAGATTGAGGATTTTAGGAAAAAGCTCATTCACAGAATAGGATCCTTATTTTAAATCTTGATATCATTCATAATCATTTTTCCTATCGCCCTTGATTTCCAAGTAATCTATTCTAATCTTCCTATCCCTTAAATCTTCTAGAATGGTTCAGACAAGGAATACAGTAGGAGGCACATCAGAACCAGCTGAGCAGACTGTGCCTGAAACTCTTGCACTCCCTCCGCCTCCATCTACTCCGACAGTTACTCTGGATGGGGCACAGCTACTCGGAGTGTTCCAGGGGCTGTAGAATCCCAGAAAGAACAGACTGCCCTGCTATGGACTAGCCTTTCAGAAGCTCTTCGGTCCCAGGAGTCACCACAAAAGAGGCCAGGAAGTGCCAAAGACTTCAAGAACCTTAAACCCCTGGAATTCTATGGAACTGAAGGCATTCTCTATGCCGATGAGTGGATAGAGAATGTAGAGCGACTCCTGAAGACTGCTCGGGTCCCTGATGATCTCAAAGTGGAGTCTGCAAGCCTGCAACTGTTCGACATAGCTCGGACCTGGTTTAGAGACGAACCCCAACTATCTGCTCCTGACCTCACTTGGGAGGACTTCAAGAGGCTATTCAAGGAGAAATTTTACCCTGAAGTGGCTCGGGAAGCCCTCGAAAGCCAATTCGAGAGACTGGAACAAGGTAACCTTTCTGTTGATGAGTACACTGCTAAATTTAGCAGGTTGAGCCACTTTGCAGAGTACATGGTTCGTACCCCTGAGGACAGAGCCCGTAGATTCAAGAAGGGGTTATCTCCTGATATTCGCCTTGCTGTCACTACTAGCCGAGCTCGTTCATACGAAGAAATCTTGAGCGTGGCACAAGGTGTTGAGAGAGACATGGGGCATAAACTAAAACGGGAAAGAGATACTGGAAGTATGGGACCCCACAAACGCCCGTTCCAACAACAACCACAGCAGAGGTCCCCGCAGCAAGCCCAGCGTCCTCTCCCTCGAGCCACAGCACCCCAACACCAAGCTCAAGGACAGAACCAACGAGTTCCCACTTGTGGCTTTTGTCAAAAACAAGGTCACACCTGGCAAGTTTATAGGAAGAGACTGGGTGCCTGTCTATATTGTGGATCAACAGAACATCAAGTGAGGGACTGTCCCGCTGCTCCAGGACGCGGACAAGCTTACGCAATAACCGTGGAGAACGCGCAGACTCTGGGAACAACTAATGCGCGTAAGTATTTTTTTGCTGCCTTTATAGTATTGTTTAGCTCGTGCCTATTGGTTCGTGATCTCAGCCCCAACCTAGTAATTTTGAACTTGCTAAATAACCTGGTGTGCTTTTAAATTTGATAACTGTAGAGATTTTAGAGGCTTTTGCTATTGTGCTTATTTTGTGTTATTTTGTGAAATTTAATAATTTGTACCTCCTTTTCATCATCATCTAGCGCACTTAAATTTGCTAAACTTGACTTATGTTGCTATTTTATAGCCTAGTTTTGCAAGCTTACTCTTTATCGGGCTTATTCATGACACATGTATTATTGAGGCCTGATCAACCCCACTAATACAAGTGTCTATTCAGAATCAGTGTACTACGGTCTGATCAACCTTAGTGCATTTTGATTCATACTTCGCACGACTACTTTACGTGGATTGAGATATATAGTTGACTAGTAGACTTGCCCCTAAATATGTCCGAGCATATCGTATCAGTTACTAATACAAGCATGCGAATAAATGATTACCAGAATAGGATTTTAATCCATAACCGCCTGACAAACTCCCATTAGAATTTCTTAAACGCCTTGATCCCTATACCTCTGTTCTACCACCTCGCCCTTGAACTCTTTTATTGATCCTCGTCTTCCCTTATTTCGGAAAGACAAAATTCTGTGCATGGTATAAGTTTGATATATAGATAATACTAGCTATACCCCTCAGACCGGTCGAATTGATGATAACCCTTTATGACTAAGGGAATAGCATAGGTGGTGTATTTGTGTTAAAGACTTAAAGATTCAATACCATGATTAATTAAGTTGGGACCTAGCTTTACTAGTTGTATAGCCTTAAAGGATAGATGGGTAAATTTTAAGTTGGGTAGCGACCACAATGTTCACCTGAGAGAAACCCGTTAGACTGTAATAAAGTGAGATTGGATAGAAAGAACCCTACCATATTTTAAATTTCGAGGACGAAATTTTTATAAGTTGGGTAGATTGTAAGCCCCTGATTTTTTCAAAAAATATTAAAATTGGATTTTTTGCAATTTTCTGGAATTTTCTGTAATTAAATTCAGGGTTTTGAATTATTACATAATTTTTAATTGATAATAAATAATATTAAAATATTATAAAAATAATATTTTTGGGTGTAAAATGGAAAACTGGACTTAGGGTAATTTTTCTGGAATTTATCGGGCCCCGGACCTATTTTTAAATCACCTAAAACTAATTATTTATTTATTAATTAATTAATTAATTTATTATTATTATTATTATTATTATTATTATTCAGCCCAGCCCGGCCCAACGGCCCACCGGCCCAACCCTCTCCCTAACGGGTCGGGTCGGGTCCACCCGAACCCGACCCGCCGCCCGGACCCGCTCCCCAGCCATCGTCCCCAGCCCGCGTCCCCCGGCCGCCCTCGTCCCACGCAGACTACCCCGCGCCCGGCGCTGCACGCGGCCTCGCGCCCCCGCTCCCGCGCTGGCCGCCGCGTTGCCCGGAGCCCCCTCGCCTCGCCACCCCTTTAAAACCCCCTGGCCAAGAACCCCCCCGACCACCGCCGCTCCTCCGTTTCCCCGCCGCCGTGTCGCCTCCCTACGCCACCTTCGTCTCCGGCTGCCCCGCTGCCAGCCGACCGTCGACGACGCCTCGCCCAGCGGCCCTCAGCCGCAAGCAGCAGCAGCAGCAGCACCCCCTCCCCTCGCCTGAGCCGCCTCCGGCGCCTGCCGCTCGCCGCCGACCAGCCAGCCGCCGTGCAGCCCCTGCCCGGCCCGACTCGACGTCCTCCGGCGCCGCCCCGTCAGCAAACCCTAACCCTAACCCTAATTCAGTTGATTTGTGTCGACTCGTGTCGGATACGACACGGACACGATTTTTCCCGATTTTTGGGTCCTGTTCAGGTACTCATATCTTTCTCCTCGCTGCCCCATTTTCAATTCCATAAATTGCGTTGTGAAGCCTGTATGACCCTCTCGGTGCCCGGATAAACCGCTCGGGTCATCGCGTCCTGTGGTGATCGCACACCGCGATCCAAAAATAGGGAAAATATTGACCCGATTCACCCCGGAACTGGGTACGCCCCGCCAAACGGGACGACTTGGTCACGCGCGGTCTTCACAGATACGTGCGTAGCGTTGATACAGACGTGTGGGATTTCGCGAAAGTCGATTCGGGTGTGCGTGCACACTGGGATCAACGCGTATCCGCGGACACCGCCCCGTATCCGCCTTTTTTGTTTCACGTCCTAACTTCTTTTACACACGTCGGATCGAAATAAAACTTGCGCCATCGAACTCGTAGCGATACGCTGGTCCTGTGACCCAAGTTTGGTTCAATTCTGAGAACGTTGACGAAATCGCATGTCGTGGGCCCCATAGGCCCCGCTCGACGGGCGATTTTGTGATCGACTCATCGGAATCCAATTCTGGAAGTTTCGTTGGGTTCGTATCATCGTTCCTGACCCGTTGACACTAAGTTTGGTAAAATTGGAGACCTTTGACCCTGACACATTTTTTGGTGCAAAGCGGGCCCACATGCGGACCCCGTTTTGACCCAAAATTACCGTTTTGCCCTTGTCTCCAAATTGGACCCAAGGACAGGCGTTTCTAGCTATTTGATATCTTCTGAGCATGATGGTAATGTTTATTTCAGTATCTGGACACATTTTTGGAAATTTCCCCGAGACATAAAATTATAATTGGATCCAAACATCAGGCAAGTACCTGCACTTCAAAGTTTAATCTTTATATTATGATAATTAATTCTCTGCTTTACTAGTACTATTGATGATTACACTTAGTGTTAGATTTTGGGGATTTCATGTCTTGCTTTTCATGTTGGGTGGGAGAATACTAGAAGGCATGTAGTTTACCCTTCCCCCTTGTCGTGACTGCTAGCTGTGGGTACGCGACTGTACTCTCAGCATTATACTTGTTATTCCTGACTGCTAGCCGCCTATGGCGTGCCTTATTAGCCTTATAAACCCCTACATGCCAACTATGTATTCTAAATACACAAGTTCATGCACATAGTTCTTGTCGTGTTGCAGTTCTTGTTGTCTTGTTACAGTTACATTTCCTGTCACATTTTATTCCTGTTTTACTCATATTTCTGGTTTATGAAACTTAATCATATTTTACTTATAGTCCTGATTTACAGTATTATTTCTCAGTTAATTTCACTACTTACTTATGCATATTCCCAACATGATGCTCAGTCAGTTATTTCTACCTGTCACAAATATTTAGTTTAACTCTTGTTGTGCATTGTGTACTTTGCTCCTTTCCTGACTGGATCCGTTATTTTAGGCGATGATGAGAACTTGGCCCCCACCTATTATGGCCCCTATGAGGCAGCAGGTGATACAGTTGCGGAGCCGGTTCCCACACAAGAGACTACTCCTGCAGAGTAGTTAGCATTAGATCGTTATTTCCCTTTCATCCTAGTAGTCGGGTTTGTTCCCGATATAATTTCTGATTCTGTAATAAACTCTGGATCTGTTGTCACATTCAGTTTATGAAATCTTAGCATTCTTTTTCCTGTTATTTTCCTTGCCTATTTGATTATTGTGAATGAGCTAGATTTTATATGACTGTGGATATGCCCTAGACAGCGTACTACCGCCGACACTGCGGCGTAGGCTGGACGTACCCACGTACTCGTGCCCGAATATCCGGGTGCGGGTCGTGACACATCCACACTTGACTATAACTTACCTTTCTTCCAACATGTCCTACTTAAGTGCTTGTATCCTGCTTGATTTATGTACTCTTCTTAATCCTTCGTCCATCTCTTGTAGAGAGATGAATTTTCATAACGGGCATGCCGCCACCAGGGACAACACGTCTCCAGGGGACGACGACCAATCACCAGGAGTGACCTCAACGACACCTCTTCTTCCCGGACCGGATGGACTGACTAGCAATCAAATTCCATTAACTCCTTCCACGATACCTGATGGGACCCTTCCAGCTTTATCAGCACCGCCAAGATGGCCAAGCACAGCTGTTCCAATTCTTTCAGATGATAATGCAGGAACGGAGGCAGCAGGCAGCAGAGCAGAGGCTAGAATTTCTAGCAACACTTGAAAGAATGGCTGCACTAGCCCCTATACCAACCCAGGCACTAGCTTCAGTACCACAAGCTCGGGTTGGTTCAGTCAAGGACTTTGTGCAGATGGGCCCTAAGCCATATAAGGGCAATAAGAGTCCAGAGGAGACCACGAACTGGATTGCCAATACCAAGAAGTTGTTAGAGGCATCACAATTACCTTCTGACCTATGGCTGATAGGAGTAAGGACTCAGTTAGAAGGCAACGCGCATCACTGGTGGGAATCAATGGAGTGCCAGTTAGGTACGCGTCAGAATTGGGAATAATTTTTGGAATGTTTTGAGAGAAAGTACTTCCTGGATACTGTAAGGGACGCATTGTACGATCAGTTCCTCCATCTAGAGCAAGGGGACAAGACGGTTGATGAGTATGACGCAGAGTTTAGCCGTCTAAGTAAGTATGGCATAGTCCTAATACCTAATGACTTGGAGAAGGCTAAGAGGTTTCACCGTGGGCTGACCCGGGAGCTCCAGCACTACACTAGCTCACAGTCCCGGATCTCTTATGCCGAGTTATTGACAAAGGCTAGGATTCAGGAGGCCATCAACAAAGGAAACAAAATTCAACAAAGAATTTATCAAGGACCAGCAAGGATACCGCAAGGAGGACCCATTAGACACCCTTTGACACGCCAGCAACCAGATAGTACTGCACCATATCTAACCAAGGAGCTCCGTACTTGTCACTATTGTGGTAGGACAGGTCATATTCTAAGAGACTGTCATCGTCGATTGGGACTGTGCATGGTATGTAGATCAAGTCACCATCAAGCTCGAGAATGTCCTCAGCAGAACCCAGGGCCTATGGCATTAAAATCAGGAACACCGCATACACCCTCAAGTATATGAGACCAAAGGGACCCACCACTGCTTCTACAGTCTGCACAAATGGAGGGAACTAGACCCCAGTTGAACAACCAAGGACAAGGCCAAGCACTCATTATGACAAGTATGGGAGAGCAGACACAGGAAGCCGTAGATACAGGTACGACCTTTTAGTTATAATTGTCTTTGCATACTCATAACCCCATTGTGACACAAGATCTTAGATGCACAAATAGATATAGAATTATATATATGGTAGTTTAGCAGTTATGAGGAGGTATGTATATTCTACCCAGATAGCATACACGCGATGCTAATGGATGACGTGAGTAGCAGTAATAGTATTCTTCCCCTATCCTTATCTCGTCCTCTTGGGTGACTCATCTCCTCTTTTTATATTCATTCCTTATCTCGTGCTTAAATCTTCCTATCATAGTTGTATCTTTTCGTGTCATTATGAATTATTGATTTATATCAACCTCACCCCTATTTGTTAATTAAAACATAAATGTGTTAGTAATGCTTGATAACTAAGGATGAGTTCTTAATATGTATATGCACTATAGCAATATCTGTATTCTTTATTAGTTTAACCCTTAAGTAGCATCATGTAGCATAGTAGAAATTGTTAGATCATTTGAGCTTGATCATACTCCTAATAGTTTTAGTCAAGATCTTAAGTGTTTCCTTAAAAACCTAGACTATGCCTAGGAAAGAGTTGAAGGCACTTGTTACGAACTGATGACTATGACAAATCACTGGCGAGGTAGCGACAGTTGCAGCCAGAAGATTTTGGTAGAGTAGTCGAATTACTTGTAGCCATACTGGCCAGGTGGCGTGGCAGTATTAGACTACGATACTTGATGGTTACGGGAAAAAGTTATAGTTATGAGATTCTAGACAGGTATCCCAAGATTCTCGACCCAATAAAATATATTTGCCTTACAACCTAGACAATAGCTTCAAAGAATGTGACTACTAGTAGAATTTTATTTTAAGTTGGATAGTGTAGACGAGTTAGAGGATGATGGAATAGTGTATGGACAATAGCTGAGGAAGTGTTAGAATGGCAGACCATGAGTTTTAGGAGTCCTGCTAGACACCAATGTAGTATAATAGCTATAGTGATCATTATGAATATGGGTTAGTGTCAATTTTGAGGACAAAATTTTTGTAAGTTGGGTAGAATGTAAAACCCCTATTTCTGAAATCCGTATTTTTTTATTATTATTAAATTATAGTAATTATGTGCTAATTAGGAGAAATAGATTTTTGTTAATTTTTATTTTGGGTGTTGGTGCACTTAGAAGATGTATGGGACCATCAGAAATTTTTCTGAATTTATTTCATGTAGGAGACCCCTTGAGCAGTTGCTAGCTTAACGGTGTGCATTATTATAATCTAGAAATTTTTCTATGAGTATATATATATATATATATATATATATATATATATATATATTTAATTGGAAATAGAATAATAAAAAGAAAAAGAAAAAGAAAAAGGAAAAAGAAAAGAAAAGAAAAGAAATTAATATAAAATAATTCTAATAATAATTAATAACCAATCACTTACTATATACCAACAGCCACTTCTTACCTAAGAAGAACCTCCCTTAGCAAAGAGCAAGAACAAAGACCCCCTTTCCCTTTTTGTTCACAGCAGCAAATAAACATCCGCCCACTTCCTATTAGCAACCCGCGGCTTCTAATACCCGCACCCCCTCTCTCCCTATTCACATATATATACCTACATATATATAATTATTCATCTAAACCCTAAACCTAATCATCAAAACCCTTCCTCCTCTCATCTAGACCAAGAGAGCGCCACCACCGCAGCCGGAGAACCCCGCCAGGCCGTCCAAACAAATCCCGACGACCGCGACCCCGCGCACTGTAGATTCCCACAGCGAGGTACCTGCGTTCCAGAGTTGTTTTCCGTCGACTCGCTCAACCAAACGCTGCCCCATCTTCACCGGTATGCTCACCCCTTAACCCTCTTCCATATCTGTGTGTTAGTAGACCTCTAACAACACGAAACCTTAGGCGAAAACAGCGCCAAAGTTGGCGCAAGCAGACCAAATTCTGGGATCGCAGAAAACTGCGGTGACCATCCATGTTGCCGAGTTCGTATCTCCCACCACAGAGATCCGAATTCGATGATTCTTTTTGGTATACGTAGACCACTTGACCTAGTTTAATTTTTGTTAAATAATCCTAGATTATTAACTGCTGTAGACAGAATTAAATTTGTTGGAAAACCCTGCGAACCCACTTTTCCCAGATTTCTAAAAGTTATGAAACGGAGCGCGCCCCGCTAAACGGGACTGCCCCACAATGTACCAAGTGTACTGAACGGTGCGTGCAGCATAACCGGATATGTAAAACTTTGTGGAAACTGATTCGGACGCGTGTGCGCGCCGAAATCAGTCCGTATCCGTGGATACACCCCACGTCGCAACTTTTGTGGAAGTCGCGCGCATTTTGTGCACGCTCGTCAGATTATGACAAAACTTGCGCCACTGGACTCATGGTAACGCGCTGGTCATGTGACCCAATTTTCACGCAATTCTGAGACATTTGATCAAGTCGCCAATTGGCGGGCCACACGGTTGACTTTTTGGACAAAATTGTGTTCGGCCCATCGGAATCCATATTTGGACATACTGTTGGGTTCGTATTGATATCTAGAGTTGATTGACCTATAATTTGTCCCATTTAGAGACTGTTACCCTTGGTACACTTTTCGGTACAAAGTGGGCCACACGTTGATCCTACTTTTATTCGAAATTATCGTTTTGTCCATGTGTCCAAATTGGACGAAAGAAAAGTGCTTTCTAGCTATTTTGCTTATTCTGGGAACGTTGGTGATGTTTATTTCAGCATCTGAAGATGTTTATTCTGAGGCCGTAGCTTCTGACTCTTGGTGTTGACATCGGGACATTATATTCTGCAGCTTTCTTGTCAGGCAAGATACCTTGCCAAATTGCTTACAGTATTTTGTATGCTTAGTATATTTTTGTATATTTATTACATTTCTGTTTATTTATTGCATGTGTAGTTCTTTCAGTCATTACTATATATTAGATATGTTGACACACACTTGACACTTAGCTTCATAGGCTTTAACCACTCTGGTAAACCGTAGTCACTAGCACGCACTATGGTAGTCCTGTCCGATGGTCGCTACCCCCGAGGTATGTCGATTGATGGAGTCCGAGGGTTGCTACCCCAGAGGTATGTCGGCTGATGATGTCCACTGACGAGCGTATGAGTTGTGAGGATTAGATCGAGTAGCCTACCCTTGCCCATACGTCGAAAAATTGTCCTCATTGCATTTATATAGATTGTCTTGTACAGCGTACTTATTTATTTTCAAACATTATTCATGTTCACTGTATTCAAATTGGCTTGCTTCTATGTATCTTGTTATGTCCCTCTGAGGACCAGGTCCCTTGCCAGGTATAGACGACCAGGAGTATCCGCAGGAGTATGGGCCTGGACCTGACGCATCACTTTCTGCCGAGGAGGTCTTACCTTCTGAGCAGCCTTGATTACATCTAGCGATGGATTCTTTTAGCTGATACACTTCTGCCATCACCTTATTTTTATATTGGAGATTTATACTCCTCTCTCATTCTAGTATTGATATAGTCATTGGTAGTGGATTTGTCTCCACCCGACAATTATTTTGGATATTTCAGACTCCTTATTCTAGATTAGTATTTCTTTCCTATGACTTGTTGTGTGGATGAGATTAGCATATCTGTGACTTGTGACATTATATATACCACATGTGAGTTTATATTCATATTACAGCGTACGTATGGATTATGGTTTCCATATATTGGAGTTGCCATATCCATGCGGCTGGCATGCTTACGTGTTCCTAGTCCTACGTATTTTGGGACTGGGGCGTGACATAAACTATATAACCAGCTAAGTGATATGCAAGACGAGAGCATCACTAGAACTCAGGCTGAGACCACTACAAGCTCTGTGTCCGGGAGCCGGTAGCAGTGATATCATGCAGTTGTCTAGGTCGGAGTGAGATTACGACGCCGTCACAATATAATCAACCTGTAGCCTGTATGTCTCTCCCCACCCAATGTAATCACACGTCTTATGTCCATGACACGCAAGATCAAGTCTAATGCAGCAAATCATAATGAGATCTAAGCATGCAATATCTGTGTCATGAATTATGTAACCTATACAAAATCACCATGAATATCTTAGGAATATTCTGTCTCATGAATAGTGTCAGGTGTCCTGAGGTATGTCGTACTTGATAAGGCAATCACGAGAATGTATAGGGTCTCGATATCCATAACTAGGTGACGTTACACAACTCCGTGTACAGCGTTGGCACCCGAATATTATTCGGATGCGAAGTAATGTTACACGGTCCTAGGTTAAGTATGTATACAACATATAAATAAATCAAGACAGCAATATAAAGCAGGTACTGCAAGTTTTGGCAAGGTACACTTGCCTGGGGTTATGACTCCAACTCTAGCTTTGGTATCAGTAGAATTTGCAGGTACTCCTCTGGTTGCTGAAATAAATATTATCATCAGATTCAGAAGACATCAAATAGCTAGAATTGCCTTTTCTTAAGTCCAATTTGGACACAGGGGCAAAAGTGACAGTTTCTGGTCAAAATGGGGTCCATATGTGGCCCGCTTCGCACCGAAAAATGTGTCAGAGATAATATTCTCCAAATTCGTCAAACTTAGTGTCCATAAGTCCAGAACGATGATACGAACCCAACGGAATATCCAGAACTAGATTTTAATGAGCCGATCACAAAATCGCCCGACAAGTGGAGCCGTGGGGCCTACGATACGTGATTTTGTCAACGTTCTCGGAATCGAACCAAACTTGGGTCACAGGACCAGCATATTGCTACGAGTCCGATAGCGCAAGTTTTATTTCGGTACGATGTGTGTACACGAAGTTACAACGAGTTCCAGAACATGGCCGATACGGGGTGTTGTCGACGTATACGCGTTGATTCCAGTGTGCACGCACATCAAAATCAACTTTCGCTAAATCCTACACGTCCGTATTAACGGCACGCACATTTCGGTAAAGTCCGCACACGACCAAGTTGTCCCGTTTAGCGGGGCGCACTCAGTTCCGGGGAAAAATGGGATGTTAATTTTTCTAATTTTGGATCGCAGTTCACGATCGCCACAGGACGCGATACCCCGAGCGAGTTGTACGGGTATCGAGAGGGTCACGCAGGATTCGCGTCACAATAGACGGAACGGGAAATGGGGCAACGAGGAGAGAGCAACGGCTACCTGAACAGGGCTCCGAAGAGGGCTAAAAAATGTGATCCGCGAGGCGGCTAGGGCTAAGGTTTCGGCCATTGTTCACCGGAGCTGGAGGCGTCGCCGTCGCTGGTGGAGGTGGCGTTGGTGACGGCCGGGGCTGCTACGGCTCTGGTGGTGGAGAGAGGTCGTCGGTCTCGGCGGAGGGCGGAGAGGCGGAGTCGTCGGCCGAAGGCGGCAGAGTGGTGGAGCTGATAGTGGCGGCGAGGAGTCGTCTTTGTCTTCGGGGTCACCGGAGAAGTGGCGGAGGCAGGGGAACTCGGTGATGGGTGATGGGTGATAGGGATCGGCCTCGGGGGTTCACGACGGATGGTGGAGGTGAGAGAAGCTAGTGGAGGGCGGAGGAAGTCGGGGACGACGGTGGCTGGGATGCTGGCGGTGGAGCTCGGGGTCCTAGGCGGAGGCTCAGGGCGGAGAGGGTGACGGTGGAGACTGGTGATGGCGGTGAAGGGGGGTGGCCGGGGTTTAACTAGCCGAGCGGGGAGGAGCTGGGACGTCGACCGTTGCAGGGAGGGGAAGAGACGGCGGAGGCGGTTGCGGGAGTGGGAAGGCCGAGCGACCCGGGGACGCGAAGCGGCTGCCAGCGGTTACGGGCGGAGGCAGAGTGTCTAGGGGAATCGGTTAGGGTTCAGACGGGTCTCAACGGGTCGGGTTGCGGGTTTCGGGTCGAGTTTAGATCCGACCCGACCCGTTAGGGTTCAGGATTGGGTTCAGGGCTCCGGTTCAGCATGGTTCGGTTTGGTTTGGTTCAAAAATAAACCGAATTTATTTGGGTTTATTTAGGGTTTAATAAAAACTTAGTTTTTAGGTCGTTAAAAATGTTTCTGGGGTCCAATAAATTTCAGAAAAATTACCCTATGTCTAATATTTTATTTTACGCCCAAAAATATTATTTTGATAATATTTTAATATTTAATAAAAACATTTAAATTTATTTAATTCCAAATTACCTTGATTTTAATTAGTTAAAAATTAAAGAAAAATCCAAAAAATTTATGAAAATTGATTTTTAAAAATTCTGAAAAATCAGGGGGTTTACATATACAGTAGCCTATACTTACCCATACGTCGAAAGGTTGTCCTCACTATGCATTTTCATATAGATTGTCTAGCACAACGTACTTATATATTTTCTGTCTATTATGCATGTTTTACTGTATTCAATTGGCATGCTTCTATGTATCTTGTTACGTCCCTCTGAGGACCTGGTCCCTTTTCAGGTGTAGACGATCATGACTATTTGTAGGAGCACGAATTAGGACTTGCTACTCCATTATCTTTCGAGGAGGCCTTCTCTTCGAGCCTCATTATTCATTAGATGTACTTATTTTATTTCTCTTATATTCTAGCATTTTATACTTGATTCAGTTATATAGTTGACTGGTTATTTGATTCTGTGGATGAGATCTAGTTATGCCCTATGACTTGTGACAATATATATACCATATATGAGTTAATATTCATATTACAGCGTACGCGTATATTATGGTATCCATATATTGGAGTTGCCATATACATACGACTTACATGCTTACGTATTCCTAGTCCTACGTATTTTGGGACTGGGGCGTGACATATTTTTGTGGTTGCCCATGCAGGTCGAGAGCATATTGTCTCGGTTACTTTACTGTACCGAGCAAGCGTGCGTATAGGATTAGAGTATAGGATCTCATCCACTTTTTTAATCACCGCCCTTGATTCTATTTCGCATTCTTATTTGATTGCTTGCATTGCATCTTGCTTGGTCCTTTCACAACATCAATTTTATCTTTTCTTTCGTGCTTGATAGGGGTTAGGAAGGTGACTTGTACTAGGTATATATACTATATTATTCAATAATCCTATTAGTTAAATTCTTGTAAGTTTGGTAGTATGCCTCATAATCTAGTATCACATAGTCCTTTTGACCCATTAATGAAGAATAATTGAATGACACCAACTATAGGCTTGCATAAGAAGATAGTGTTTATCCAGACTGTAGAACTTAAAGGCCCATACCCCCATTTGGTTGACTATAGACTTAGGCAAGAAGTTAGTATGGCAACTGTAGAGGTACAACACCGGTCTTCTTGGTGAACTTAAATTATTTTGTACCTTCCTTCATCATCATCCAGCGTACTTATATTTTCTGGACTACCTCGACTTATCCTGCTATTTTATAGCCTAGTTTTGCAAGCTTATTCTTTTATCGAGCTTGTTCATGAGATATGTATTATTGGGGACGCCCACTAATACATCGTCTAAATCAGAATCAGTGTATTATGGTCTGATCAACCTTAGTGCGCTTGGTTCGCTCTTCGCTAACTACTTTACATAGATTGAGATATAGTTGACTCAGCTTGTTAGACGAATATACTTGCCCTCTAGACATGTTCGAGCATAGCGTATCGGTTACATAACTGTACTGATATGAGCATGCAAATAAAAATTTAACCAAAATAAGATTTTAATCCACAACTGCCTTGACAACTCTCTTTTTGAATTCTTTAATCGCCTTGAACCCCGTACTTGTATTCTATCACCTCCTCCTTGAATTCTTTATTATTATTTTTTGTCTTCCCCTATTTCGGAAAGACGAACCTTCGTGCTTGGTATAAGTTTCATACACGGAGAGTACTAGGTATACCTCATAGGCCAATCATATTACTTGGTGACTATCTTTTGTAATTAAGGACATAAAATATGTGAGATATTTTATGGATTCAATAACACGATTAAATAATTTGAGGACATTTTTCTTAAATGTATAGCCTATGTGATAGATCGATAAATTCTAAGTTGGGTAGAAGTTGCATTGTCAACTTGAGGTAAAAAATTTAGATTGTCATTATAGAATAAATTTAGATTGTCAACTTGAGGTAAGATTAGATTGAGAGATTTAAGTCATTTTAATTTTGAGAATTTTTAGAAGAATGATTTAGATGATGAGGATTTAACTTTAAAGATAAGAATGCATTATAGAATGAATTTTAAAATCTTGATATTGCGGACCAAATACTTATAATTTGAGCACATGATTAAATTTTGAATATTGGACATTGAATTAACGATTTAAATTTTGAGAAAAAAAAATAGAACTCTAAACATGAACATTGATGGATTGAATTCAAAATTTTATAATTTGATAATTTGAATTAAAAGTTGAATTTTGATTGTTGGATCACCTATTTGAAATATTGATAATAGAAATTGAATTTAAAATTTGAAGAGTACAAAATTTTTAACTTGAAATATAGGAATAAGAATTGATTAGAATTATTTAAAATCTATAGGAGATTATGATAGTTAAAAATTATGATGTGGGTTATTTAAATCTTGAAGATGTCATATAGATTTGAATTAAATTTGGATGTTGATTATTTAAAAAATTGAGAAGAGATTACGATAGGTTGAATTTTGATTTAAACAATGATTATTTTAATTTTGAAGTGATTGCGATGGATTTGAATAGATTTCGTTATTTAAATTTTTGGAAGAGATTGCGGTTGACTTGTCTTAGATACGAATGTGAAAGATTTAACAAATCAATCCTTATTTATAATTTTGAGAATAAAATTTTTGTAAGTTAGGTAGATTGTAAACCCCCTCACCCAAAATAGGTATTTTGTGTATATTTTATATTATTATATTTATTATAGGTTATTTTAAATATTAAATTTCTTTAGAGTATTCTCTTAGTTAATTAGAAAATAAATTTCTTAGTATATTTACTTATATAAATATTTATTTAGAATTATTTTTAGGCTATTTTAGATTTTTGGAGATTTTTCTAGAATTTTTAGGTAATTAAAACATAGAAAACGTAAATTTCTATGACTTTCATGATTTACTATGAGACCATACTTGCATATTATTCCTACTAAATATTTATTTTAGGTTAAAATATTTAATTATATTTTTTTGTAATTTATTTAGAATTTTAAGAAATTTATTTAGATTTTCAAAATTATTTAGGATTTATTTGGATATATATAGTCTTAATATTAGATAGATGTTAATTTAGTATTAATAGATATTAATAAGATTATATATAAATTATTTGTATTATCTTTAATTCTATTTAAGATTATAAATTATTGAGATAAACTCAAACTCTATTTTAAATTAATTCAAATCCTGAGCCTACTAAGAAAACAACTCCATGCATATCATATCCTTATTTAAACTGATCCTAATCATATCCAAATTAGCCAATCTTAGTCGTATTCAATTAAGTAGTCTTCACCATTATAAATACCTATTAGACTTATGGAATAAACTCATATTTTATATTTTTTTTCCCAAATTCCTCTCTTTTTCGTCCAAAAACAGTCAAAATTCGTCATAAATTCAGCCTCATTTTTTAGTAGTTATGACGACTTAAAAAGACGATATCTCCTAGCTCCAGACTCCAAATGCGCTCCATTTTTTGTTAGAACCATATCAAGGTTAGTTTTCTGAATATATAAGTTATTTTAGTAATTTATAAACCTATTTTTCCAGAAAATTCTAAAAGTATCAGATGTCCGAAATTAGACGCATTTTTGTGTTTTCGAGATTTTGGGAGATCCCGAACTCGGAATTATGAGACGTTTGAAGTTTCAAAAATTTGACATGATGAACTTCCATAAAATTAATTTTTCATAATTTAACATGCAATTTTAATCTACTGTAAAATTCGTGCAACATAGACGTAAATAGGAAACCACCGAAAACTGTCATCTGTGCGCCCTTGTGGCCATAACTCTTTACCGACTTATAATTTTGTGAAACCGTTGATTCTGGTATTTATGTAGTACTAAATTCTATTAGATTCCACACACAAATCCATGATTTGAGTTGGTTGACTTTTTGGACAACGGATTGCCTTGATTTGCATGTCACGGATCACAAATCCATAAAGTTGACTTTCTTTGGACCAAAATTAGGATTTAGCAATAAAATTATATTATAATAAGATTATAATACTATTTTAGGTTATTTTATTCAGAATTAAAATAGATTAAAATGGAGAAATCTATTCACCCACTTTTGTAACCTAACTTGTTTAATTTATGTGACGGGTAGATCGGACGATGCCTTGAGTTGAAACTTTATTCTTTTTCAGACCAAGCAAGTATACCTTGCCAAATTGCTTATAGTACTTTGCATGCTTATCATATTTTTATATATTCATTATATATGTATTTTCTTTCAGTCATAATTATATACAATATATATGTTGACACATACTTGACACATAGTATCTTGGGAGGGGAGGACAATTAGTAGGCGTATTGGCTACCCACTCTGGTAAACCGTAGTAACTAGTACGCACTACGGGAGTTGTGTCACGATAGTCGCTACCCTCGCGGTATGTCGGCTGATGGTGTCACGATGGTCGCTACCCTCGCGGTATGACGGATGATGATGTTCATGGACGTGTGTGTGAGTTGTGAGATAGATAGAGTAGCTACACCTACCCATACGTCGAAAGGTTGTCCCCACTATGTATTTTCATATAGATTGTCTAGTACAACATACTTATATATTTTCTGTCTATTATGCATGTTTTACTGTATTCAATTGGCATGCTTCTATGTATCTTGTTACGTCCCTCTGAGGACCTGGTCTCTTTCCAGGTATAGATGATCATGACTATTTGCAGGAGCACGGATCAGGACTTGCTACTCCATTCTCTTTCGAGGAGGCCTTCTCTTCGAGCCTCATTGTTCATTAGATGTACTTATTTTGTTTCTCTTATATTCTAGTTTGGTAGGGGATTTGTCTCCACCAAACTAGTTATTCTTATCAAGCATTTTATACTTGATTCAGTTATATAGTTGATTGGTTATTTGATTCTGTGGATGAGATCTTGTTATGCCCTATGACTTGTGACAATATATATACCACATGTGAGTTAATATTCATATTACAGCGTACGTGTGTATTATGGTATCCATATATTTGAGTTGCCATATACATACGACTGGCATGCTTACGTATTCCTAGTCCTACGTATTTTGGGACTGGGGCATGACAGGAATCAACACATATCCGTCGAAAGCATAATATTGGCCTATTCTGACACTCGTCATAACTTCGTGTGTGCTTATCATTCATAATATAACTTGTGCCATTAGATTCACAGCATTATACTGGTCCTGTGACCCAAGTTTGGTTCGATTCTGAGAACTTTGACGAAATACCGTTTCGTAGGCCCCACGATTCTACTTAACGGGTGATTTCGTGACTGGCTCATCGAAATCCTGTTCAGGATGTTATGTTGGGTTCGTATCATCGTTCTGGACTCGTAGACACTAAGTTTGATGAATTTGGAAAACTTTATCTTTGGCATATTTTTTGGTGCGAATTGGGCCACAGGTGGACCACACTTTGATCCAAAATTGTTAATTTTACCCCTGTATTCAAATTGGACTTATGAGTAGTCAATCCTAGCTATTTCATGTATTCTGAGAGCAATGGTGATGTTTGTTTCATCATCCGGAGGCATACTTGGAGATACCAATTTTACAGGAGCAACTGAAGGAGTTCAGAACCTAGGCAAGTGTACCTTGCCAACTTACAGTAAATCCTATTATATTATCGACTTGTGTTTTATTTTATATATTCTTGTGATGTGTTTGTTCAACCTAGGACCGTGAGACATTGCTTAGCGTCTGAAAAAGATTCGGTTGTCGACGCCGTACGCGAAATCGTGTAACATCATTTAGAGAGTTGATTCCACGATCCTATATTTTTGCGTGCTTGATTTACCAAGTACGTCATACCATAGGACACTTGATACTATTTTATGTGACAGAATCTTTTTTGAGTTATTCATGGTGATTCTGTATAGGCTTACAGGATTCGTGATATGAGACTTGCATATATAGAGATAATGACTCGTTGTACTAGCTAGAGATTATGATCTTGCATGTTATGGACATGAGACATCGTGGAAATAAGATGTGAGATTACATTGGTGGAGAGAGACACACCATACTATAGGCTAATTATGTTTATATATATATATACTATATTACTTGAGGTACCTTAGACTCTGTCTCAGATCTTTGACACATTTACTAGCCCTTCGAGATATTACTTGCTACTATGGGCTCCCAGATACAAAGCCTATAGTAGTTTCAACTTGAGTACGAGTGATGTCCTCACGTACATATCACTTTGATGGTTACAGTAGTTTACCCTTGAGTATATGGCATTATACTGTTTTACTTTAGTATGTTGTTTATTATACCTCGTTACGTCCCTCTGAGGACCTGGTCCTTTGCCAGTTTTGCAGCATTGACCATTGTGGAGCCTGCCTGGAGTTGTTGATGTGTGTTGCTTTGTCTTGCAGGTATTGGTGCCAGGTACTTATATCAGTTCTTTCCGAGTTATGGTTATTATTCATATTATTTATTCATCTGCTGATGTAGCCTAGTTTTATAGACTCATATTCCTTTCTCGAGTCTATTCGAGCTTATGTGTTACTGGGCGGCCGACTTTAGCACATGTATTTTATTCTTGCTATTTTATTCTTTATGTGGATTGAGACATAGTGATTTCAGTATTCTTAGATAGTTACCCTTATTATACAGCTTATACGTATTCGAGTCGGACCAGAGTCTGGTCGAATACGTAGCTGGTATGTTACGTATTCCTAGTCCTACGTATTTTGGGACTGGGGCGTTACATATTTTTGTGGTGGTCCATACAGGTCAAGATTAAATTATTTCGGTTACTTTCCCGTACAGAGCGAGCCTGTAATCAGAATTAGCAGTATTAGTATCTCAATCCATAAATGATTTAAAAATTCCTTAGTATTTGATTATCGCCCTTGGACTTCATAATTGTACTATTTTATTTCCCTCGACATCCTTATTATTGTTTATCATCTCTCCTTATTTCAGAGAGATGGACGTTCGTGCACGGTATATCCTTCAGAAGCAGATCCTTGTCAAAGCGGAAGAAGACTTGCTGGATATAAATTTCTGAGAAGACGGTTACCCTTAGTAGGATAGGTAGATAGGTTATTTCTATATGCTAGAGCTAGTATAGATTGTTAGCATGAGAATTGAATATAGTATCAGAGGCCTAGAACTAATAAAACCTTACCCTTGCTTAAAAGTAGCAGTAATTTGGAAGTATTGGAAGATAGGAAAGATGGTTTGATTCTAATGCACTGGAATACTTTACGGAATATATAGCTAGATGCTAGGAATCAGATGTGGCTCATAATGGTGATACAAGGAATTATATTATGACCTTAAGAAATTGGAACCTTACGTAGCAGGACACAGTGGTTAAATCTTTCGTTGTCTTGTGACTTTTAGTATCAAAATTAGATCTTATGACCCTCTTAAATTATTGATGACTATAGGTCTAAACTAAATAGATAGGTAGATTTCTAGATGTTTGAGTAATTAGATAACTCAAGTACTAAAGTATAGCTTTCAAAATCAAACTAGATGTACTTGATTAATTGGGTGTTAGTGTTAATTTAACAAGTGAAGTTCTACCCTTGATTACTTGGATAGATAAGCTAGTATCTGTGATTGAGCAAATAGGTTGAAGGATGAGAGTTTTGATAGATGTTATAGTCTTGAGTTAGATAGTGAATTGCCTATAAATAATAAGTTATAATAAGATGGTGTCACTACCACTTTTCCATATAAGGGCAATTCTGTAATTTAACAATTTAAATAATTATGTATTAAATTATTTGCTGAGTTTTATAACTATTATATTATTATTAGGGATATTTGATTTTAGGTCAACCCTAGAATGCTTTAGGACCAAACCCTAATGTGTAAATCCTATTCTAGCATAACCCTAGAATTTTAAATTAGGATGGAACCCTCTAAACCCTAGACTGACTTAACTTGAGTCTATTAGGTTCTACATGAGAGGGCCAGAGGTTTAAACCTAAAGCTGTGCAAGGAAACCCTAGAAACTAGGTTTATATATAAAAGGAAACCTCTCATTCTTCATGTAGAAAGGAAACCCTAGCCTCCTTCTTAAAACCATTCCCTCACCCAAGACTCAGAAGCAAACCCTAGGGATCCCATTCTTCTCCTCCAAAGCAAGGAACGTGGGTCAGGAAGCCTTGGAGAAACCATCTCAATAGGTAAACCCTAATTTGATTCTTTATTTCTGTTCTCTGATGATCCATGGCCATTAGGAACCCACCCTTGCTGTGTATTTCGATTTTTTAGGGTTTTGTTTTGGGTTTTGGTGACCAACATTTGGTTTTCCCCTAATTTCGTAAACCCTAACCCTAGGTGTTGAAGGTAGACTGATTTCATCTCATAGGGGGTGAGTTGAACTCGATTTCTTGGGAGTTTGATTTGAGGATTGATGGATTTGTATGTAATTCGTTTCTGCACTTCTTGTGCTTGATGATATGATTAGTAGGATGTTAGCTTTTAGATCTATGTTGATCTTGTTTTGTTTTGATGTATATACATATATAGATGTGCATACGTTGGAGATGTGTTTGATGAAATGTTCTTAGGGTCTTTTTCTATTCCTGTATTTTGACATATGATGGCACTGGGAACAGGTTGTGTTCGATTGGGGGGAAATCAGTGTGCAGTCGGCATTGGAGAGGTGTACTGTGCACAGAAGGGAAATGGGTGGCTGTGTATTTGAGGAGTAAATTCTCTGTGTTTGGGTAGGATAATGTGTGAACCTAGACAGGTCTATGTGCAGCAATTTTATACTGTGTGTCCCTGTGTGTGGAGTATCAGTAGGTGTAGTTTGGGGTGTGGCTGTGCAGTTTCAGTTTGTATACTGTGTTCAGTATAAATTTCAGTTAATTCCTGTGTGTATCCTAGTTAATTCCAGATTTCTCAACCTATGTGTCTATGTGCAGTGTCTAGTTGAGTGTCAGTTAGAATTGGTATAGGATATGTGTCTGTGTGTGTAAGGATTTAGGATACCTGTGTAGTTAACTGTGCCAGTTTATGAGGGTTAATATGAGCAGTCTAGTATTATGTTGTGTGTGTCTATACTGTGTGTGTGTGTATGCTGTTAGTTTAGTGTGTCTAGTGTGTAGAATTTCAGTAGTTATCAGTGTGCAGGGGAGGGAAATCTGTGAGTTTAGAACTCAATGATCAAAGTGTGTGGAAGTATATGTGTGACAGTGGATCAACCTCAGTGTGCAGGTGTAGGGGGTGTAGCAGTAGGCCTAGAAATTAGTAGATGTGTCTCAGAAATTCCCAGGCCTAAGGTATAATGTATAGTGTGTAGTCTTGAGTAGCAGTGGGGAGTTCTGTTGTGAAATTCAGTGATCAATGTGTGAGTACTGTGGGTTAATGGTATTAAGTATATGAGTAAGGTATAAGTTAAGTCACTAATTAAACACTATCCTATAGATAAATTGGGCAGTATATTTATAAGTCATATATATATTATTACGACTCACTATATAGTCTATATAGCTATATGATACCTAGTATCTAGATACTCATGAGATGGACCTAGAAACCTAGTCACAACCTAGTTTTAACTAGTATTAGTAAAATAGCTAGTATGAGCCTAGAAGCAAGGTATTAACTAGTTTTGACCAAAAACCTAGAATTGACTTGGTTGGACCTAGTATTGACCAGAAAACCTTAGACATGACCTAGAAACCTCGTTTTTAAATTGTTAAGCATGTTATTCTTTTAATTCAATATCTGACATTGAAATTCCATAAATAGGTCATTGTGATTCCATTTTGGACCTCGATCCTCACATTTTGCTCAGGACCACAGGCGAGTACATTCTCTGACAGTTTTCATGGTTGATTACTTCTATAAATTGTAGTGTATTTCATACTTGATTCCGACACTATGGATACACGGGTTAGCACCCTAGATCCCCATCATGAGGAGTCGTGATTGGAATCCATCGTGCTGGCTGGGGGATGGGGAACTATTAGTAGATTATGTGATCGTATCCACACTTACCATGCATCATAGCTCACCCCACATCTCACGTCGGGTGCGGCCTGACCATCATCATGCATCATAGCTGTTATATATGATTAGCCTGACCATTATCATGCATCATAGCTAACCATATGGTTAGCCTGACCTTCAAGAATCATAGCTAATCATATATAACCAGCCTGATCCAGTCCCAAGCCGATCACATGATAAACTAATATTTCAACCACTTAGCTAGATGTTTTATCTCTATTCAGATTTACCTGTTCTAGCATTCACTAATTATTGCTCATTGCTAGTTGCTCTTTTGTCTATTTCATTTTCTCCAGTACTCCACATGTTCAGTTTTTATTTCCATCTTGTATCTCTTACACTGTTTATAGATTTTGTCAATTTAATGAAACTGCTGTTAGTATTTGTGCTTCGCTCCAATCCTGACTGGATAACAACATTTTTCAGAGGACCTGGAGGACTTTTGCCCTACTCATTACGGTCCAGGAATAGAGGAGGATTTCACCCCAGAAATCCCAGAGGAGGTGCCTATCCTAGAGGAGAACATGCCTGCCCATGTTTAGATTATTTTTCTGCATTTATTGTTTTAGACTGAGACTGAGACTGAGATGTATTTATTTTTATTGTGACTTTGCGAGGTCATTTAGACCCAGGATTTGAGTTGGACTTCTTGTGTTTGGTTTAAATAGAACTCTTTTCAATTCTCATCGTGCCATTATGTTATAGTTGTGATTGAGTGTATTATAGAACTGTGGTTTATTTTATCATTGTCCTCCGTACGGAGTTGAGACTGTTGACAGGATATACTATATTTGTGACCTAGACAGCGTTCTACCGCCGATGCTGCGGCGTAGGCTGGACGTACCCACGACTCATGCCCAAATTCCGGGTGCGGGTCGTGACACGTTTTTAGTGGTGGCCCATGCAGGTCTAGTCTGTGGTCTCTAGTCATAGTCTTAGACTGTTTTAGGAAATAGGAATTAGGCCAAGAATATACTCAATCACAATTAGGGAATTCTGATTCTTATGATACTATTCTTAATGATTAATTCCTTTAGAAATTTTCTGTCCTTCCTTGATATCATATCTATTGCCTTAATTGAATCTTTCGATCTGTCTTCAGGATGCCGCCAAGAAGATCCCAGAGACTTGGAGCAGCAGATTCAGAGAGGTCTGCCACCTCTCGCGCTGCCGGACAGACATCAGCAGCACCTCCTACATCTCCAGGACAGGTGGGAGTGTCTGCAGCATTCGGGGGTCCTCCACCACCAGTTCAGAGGGTCCCCACAGCTACGACGGCACCACCACCTCCACCACCACCAGCTCAGCAACCAGGAGGTGTGCCCGTCGATGGGGCCCAGATGTTCGCTTTGATACAGGGCATGGTCGATGCCCAAAGGACGTCGGCAGAGGCCCAGAGAGTGCAGGCTGAGGCACATCAGGCCCAGACAGAGATGATGAGGGTGAACATGGATAATGCTCACCAAGTGGCTCTCCAGGCTGTGGAGAGAGTCGCTCAGCAGCAGCAACAACCTGGTCAGCAACAACAGAGGCCGGGCACCATTGTGGACTTCAAGAGGATGATGCCTCGGGAGTTCAAGGGGACAGAAGGGATACTCTACGCCGATGATTGGTTAGAGGACATCGAGAGGAACTTGCGTTTGGCGCAGATTCCAGAGGCGCTCCAGATCGAGGCCGCTGGCAGCCAGATGTTCGATATTGCCTTGACATGGTTTCGCACGGAGCCGAGACTCTTGCGCGGGGGACTCTCTTGGGAAGCTTTCAAGGAGCTCTTCAAAGAAAAGTTCTTTCCTGATGTCGCCCTGGGAGCTTTGGAGAGTCAGTTCCATGACTTAGCCCAGGGGAGCTCGTCCGTCGACGAGTATGCCGCGGAGTTTTCCCGCCTGAGCCGCTTTGCGCCGTCGATGATTAGAGATCCGGGGGACAGGGCCCGGAAATTCAGAAAGGGGCTGACAAGAGAGATCAAGTCTCGCACGTCGGGACGTCGCACAGCTACCTATGAGGGCATATTGATGGATGCCCAAGTAGCCGAGGATGACTTGGACCTCAGACCCAAGAGGGGACGCGATGTTACCGGAGGGGCAAACAGTAGTACGGGAACAGGCAAGCGTCCACACTTTCAGCAGCAGCATCAGGCACCAGCCCGAGGGCAGATCCAGCAGCAACAGAGACAGAACCAGCCTGCCATCCAGTGTGCGTACTGCGGGAAGACAGGACATACCAGGGAGAACTGCAGGAAGAGGTTAGGCTCATGTTTGTACTGCGGATCGACGACACACCAGCTGAAGGATTGCCCTACCATTCGGACTCGTCCAGGTCAGGGTGGAGCAGCCGCCCAGAGAGGACCAGGCAGGGTACCTACCGTACCAGGAGGCCAACAACAGAGGGGACCACTTCCACCGCAAAATCAGAAGTTCGCCCAGCATCAGCAGCAGAGAGGTGCACCCCAGGGGCGAGCATACGCCATGGCAGTCGAGGAAATCGAGCCAGCAGGAGACTTGATCACAGGTTCGGTTCTTCTCGATTGTATTCCCGCATTTACCTTATTTGACTCTGGCGCTTCCCATAGTTTTGTGTCTGTATCATATGCACTTCGACATCATTTAGACACAGAACCATTAGCTCGGACTTGCAAGATCATGACTGGTGGAGGTATTATCCTAGTCCGTGATCACTGCAAGGACCGGAGAGTATCAGTAGGAGGCCGAGACTTGAGCGTGAGCTTACTTGTTATGCCACTTCCGGGGTACGATATTGTACTCGGAATGGACTGGTTGAGTAGGCATCATGCTACTATAGATTGTTATAGAGGCAGAGTATTGTTTAGACCACCAGGAGAGCCGGAGTTCGAGGTCGTCAGAGGAACAGCGGAACAGAGAGGGAGCACATTTTGCGGAGCCAGGACGGAAGAAGAGGAGTTGCCACATCCTCTGATAGCGGAGTTCCTGGATGTATTTCCAGAAGAGTTGCCAGGCTTGCCGCCAGACAGGGATGTTGAATTCTCTATAGACTTGGTTCCAGGAGCGGAGCCCATTTCACAACATGTCTATAGAGTCAACAACAGCGAGCTGGCAGAACTGAAGAAGCAAGTTGAGGAGCTGCAGGACAAAGGCTTCATCAAATCCAGTTCATCGCCATGGGGAGCTCCGGTATTGTTCGTACCGAAGAAGGACGGCACGGTGCGCATGTGTATTGATTATAGAGCTTTGAACAATATCACTATCAAGAATAAGTACCCGCTACCGAGGATAGATGATCTTTTCGACCAGTTGAGCGGGGCGAGGGTGTTTTCGAAGATTGATTTGAGGTCAGGCTATCATCAGGTGAAGGTGAAGAAAGAAGACACGCCGAAGACAGCCTTTCGGACCAGATACGGCCAGTTTGAGTTCATGGTGATGCCATTTGGTTTAACCAATGCACCGGCAGTATTCATGAACTTGATGAACAAGGTGTTCCACCAGTACCTTGACAAGTTCGTGGTGGTGTTCATCGACGATATTCTTGTGTATTCCAAGACCCCGGAGGAGCACGAAGAGCACCTGAGATTGGTCTTAGAGACTCTCAGGAGGGAGAAGCTGTACGGGAAACTCTCTAAGTGTGAATTCTTCCTTGACAAGGTTGAATTTCTTGGGCATGTGGTATCGGGTGACGGAATCTCGGTTAACCCACAGAAGATCGAGGCAGTGGAGTCATGGGCTACCCCCAGTTCGGTAGCTGAGATCAGGAGTTTCCTCGGGCTAGCAGGATACTACAGGAGGTTTGTACAAGACTTCTCCAAGATTGCAGCGCCGATGACCAGACTGACTAGGAAGGATGTGGAATTTGTGTGGACAGAGGAGTGCCAGGCTGCATTTGATGAGCTGAAGAAGAGGTTGACGACAGCTCCAATCTTGACGTTGCCATCAGGGACAGGTGGTTTCACCATCTACAGTGATGCTTCAGGGAAGGGTCTGGGATGTGTTCTTCAACAGCACGGGAAGGTAATTGCCTATGCTTCCAGGCAGTTACGCCCTCATGAAAAGAACTACCCCACCCACGACTTAGAGTTGGCAGCAGTTATCTTCGCTCTAAAGCTGTGGAAACATTACCTGTACGGAGAGCGTGTGGAAATCTTCACAGACCACAAGAGCTTGAAGTACGTATTCACACAAAAGGAGCTGAACATGAGACAGAGGAGGTGGTTAGAGCTGATGAAGGACTTTGACATCTCATTGCAGTACCATCCAGGGAAGGCTAACGTAGTCGCCGATGCCTTGAGCAGGTATCCGATGGCTATGTACTTGACAACAGATAGGCATTTGTTGGCTGATTTAGAGAGCTTGGAGATTGAGGTGTTAGTTCCCGGTACCGAGATTCAGATGTGGGGATTACAGATACAGTCCGGACTGATGGACAGGATCAGAGCTGCGCAGTACGATGATGAGACTCTGAGGAGTATCAGAGCCCAAGTTCAGATGGGATTGTCGGACGATTTCACTATCGCAGATGACGGTTCCTTACGGCACGGCACAAGGATATGTGTGCCTAGCGGGGAGCTGCACGAGGAGGTTTTGCAGGAGGCACACCGCTCTCAGTACTCAATGCATCCCGGTGCCAACAAGATGTATCGAGACTTAAGGGAGCACGTATGGTGGTACGGAATGAAGCGCGGGGTAGCACGCTTCGTATCTCGGTGTCTAGTGTGCCAGCAGGTAAAGGCAGACCGGCAGAGGCCAGGAGGTTTGCTTCAACCTTTACCAATTCCAGAATGGAAGTGGGAGCACGTGACCATGGATTTCGTTTCAGGGCTCCCCCGTTCTCCAGGAGGGAAGGACGCGATTTGGGTCATCGTGGACAGGTTGACCAAATCAGCCCATTTCTTACCTTTTAAAGTGGGCACGTCGACAGAGAAGCTAGCAGAGATGTACGTGCGACAGATTGTTAGGATTCATGGAGTTCCTGTGAGCATCGTCTCAGATCGGGATAGTCGTTTCACTTCCCACTTCTGGAGGAGTCTGCAGGCTAGCTTGGGCACCCAGCTCAAGTTCAGTACCGCGTATCACCCCCAGACAGACGGGCAGTCTGAAAGGACTATTCAGACTCTCGAGGATATGCTACGCACTTGTGTTCTAGATCTCGGAGGTTCTTGGGAGGATCATCTGCACCTGGTCGAGTTTGCTTACAATAACAGCTACCAGGCCAGCATCGAGATGTCACCGTTTGAGGCTCTTTATGGACGGAGGTGTCGTACACCGCTATCGTGGGACGACGTTGGAGAGAGAGCCTTGCTAGGACCAGAAATGGTCGTGGATGCAGCAGAAAAGGTGAAACTCATCAGAGACAGACTGCGAGTGGCGCAGGACAGACAACGGCATTGGGCCGACAGCCACCGTAGACCCCTTGAGTTTCAGGTATAGATTGTTGTTTTTCTGGTTGTGTTGTTTGTCTGTTTTAGACTGCATGTTGAGACTGTTTTGTGTTAGGTTGGCGATCTAGTATTCCTACGGATTTCTCCGACGCGTGGAACGATTCGTTTTGGCAGAGGCGGGAAGCTTAGCCCGCGCTACATCGGACCCTTCAGTATTCTGGCGAGGGTAGGTGCAGTGGCATATAGACTGGACTTGCCGCCTGCATTGGAGGGAGTGCATAATGTGTTCCACGTGTCACAGCTGAGGCGGTACGTGGCAGACCCTAGTCACGTACTTGATCACTCGGAGATTGAGGTTGGTCCGACGCTCAGCTACCCTGAGCAGCCAGTAGAGATCTTGGACCGCAGAGAGAAGGTGTTGCGGAACCAAACTATTCCTTTGGTTCGTGTTGCATGGAGACATCACTCTCCAGGGGAGTCGACCTGGGAGAGGGAAGACGAAATGCGCGAGCAATACCCGTATCTCTTCTAGACTTGAGGTATATTCCTTTTCTGATTTCGCTCTTGTTGTAGTTCAGTCCAATTTCGAGGACGAAATTTCTTTTAGGAGGGTAGACTTGTCACTACCACTTTTCCATATAAGGGCAATTCTGTAATTTAACAATTTAAATAATTATGTATTAAATTATTTGCTGAGTTTTATAACTATTATATTATTATTAGGGATATTTGATTTTAGGTCAACCCTAGAATGCTTTAGGACCAAACCCTAATGTGTAAATCCTATTCTAGCATAACCCTAGAATTTTAAATTAGGATGGAACCCTCTAAACCCTAGACTGACTTAACTTGAGTCTATTAGGTTCTACATGAGAGGGCCAGAGGTTTAAACCTAAAGCTGTGCAAGGAAACCCTAGAAACTAGGTTTATATATAAAAGGAAACCTCTCATTCTTCATGTAGAAAGGAAACCCTAGCCTCCTTCTTAAAACCATTCCCTCACCCAAGACTCAGAAGCAAACCCTAGGGATCCCATTCTTCTCCTCCAAAGCAAGGAACGTGGGTCAGGAAGCCTTGGAGAAACCATCTCAATAGGTAAACCCTAATTTGATTCTTTATTTCTGTTCTCTGATGATCCATGGCCATTAGGAACCCACCCTTGCTGTGTATTTCGATTTTTTAGGGTTTTGTTTTGGGTTTTGGTGACCAACATTTGGTTTTCCCCTAATTTCGTAAACCCTAACCCTAGGTGTTGAAGGTAGACTGATTTCATCTCATAGGGGGTGAGTTGAACTCGATTTCTTGGGAGTTTGATTTGAGGATTGATGGATTTGTATGTAATTCGTTTCTGCACTTCTTGTGCTTGATGATATGATTAGTAGGATGTTAGCTTTTAGATCTATGTTGATCTTGTTTTGTTTTGATGTATATACATATATAGATGTGCATACGTTGGAGATGTGTTTGATGAAATGTTCTTAGGGTCTTTTTCTATTCCTGTATTTTGACATATGATGGCACTGGGAACAGGTTGTGTTCGATTGGGGGGAAATCAGTGTGCAGTCGGCATTGGAGAGGTGTACTGTGCACAGAAGGGAAATGGGTGGCTGTGTATTTGAGGAGTAAATTCTCTGTGTTTGGGTAGGATAATGTGTGAACCTAGACAGGTCTATGTGCAGCAATTTTATACTGTGTGTCCCTGTGTGTGGAGTATCAGTAGGTGTAGTTTGGGGTGTGGCTGTGCAGTTTCAGTTTGTATACTGTGTTCAGTATAAATTTCAGTTAATTCCTGTGTGTATCCTAGTTAATTCCAGATTTCTCAACCTATGTGTCTATGTGCAGTGTCTAGTTGAGTGTCAGTTAGAATTGGTATAGGATATGTGTCTGTGTGTGTAAGGATTTAGGATACCTGTGTAGTTAACTGTGCCAGTTTATGAGGGTTAATATGAGCAGTCTAGTATTATGTTGTGTGTGTCTATACTGTGTGTGTGTGTATGCTGTTAGTTTAGTGTGTCTAGTGTGTAGAATTTCAGTAGTTATCAGTGTGCAGGGGAGGGAAATCTGTGAGTTTAGAACTCAATGATCAAAGTGTGTGGAAGTATATGTGTGACAGTGGATCAACCTCAGTGTGCAGGTGTAGGGGGTGTAGCAGTAGGCCTAGAAATTAGTAGATGTGTCTCAGAAATTCCCAGGCCTAAGGTATAATGTATAGTGTGTAGTCTTGAGTAGCAGTGGGGAGTTCTGTTGTGAAATTCAGTGATCAATGTGTGAGTACTGTGGGTTAATGGTATTAAGTATATGAGTAAGGTATAAGTTAAGTCACTAATTAAACACTATCCTATAGATAAATTGGGCAGTATATTTATAAGTCATATATATATTATTACGACTCACTATATAGTCTATATAGCTATATGATACCTAGTATCTAGATACTCATGAGATGGACCTAGAAACCTAGTCACAACCTAGTTTTAACTAGTATTAGTAAAATAGCTAGTATGAGCCTAGAAGCAAGGTATTAACTAGTTTTGACCAAAAACCTAGAATTGACTTGGTTGGACCTAGTATTGACCAGAAAACCTTAGACATGACCTAGAAACCTCGTTTTTAAATTGTTAAGCATGTTATTCTTTTAATTCAATATCTGACATTGAAATTCCATAAATAGGTCATTGTGATTCCATTTTGGACCTCGATCCTCACATTTTGCTCAGGACCACAGGCGAGTACATTCTCTGACAGTTTTCATGGTTGATTACTTCTATAAATTGTAGTGTATTTCATACTTGATTCCGACACTATGGATACACGGGTTAGCACCCTAGATCCCCATCATGAGGAGTCGTGATTGGAATCCATCGTGCTGGCTGGGGGATGGGGAACTATTAGTAGATTATGTGATCGTATCCACACTTACCATGCATCATAGCTCACCCCACATCTCACGTCGGGTGCGGCCTGACCATCATCATGCATCATAGCTGTTATATATGATTAGCCTGACCATTATCATGCATCATAGCTAACCATATGGTTAGCCTGACCTTCAAGAATCATAGCTAATCATATATAACCAGCCTGATCCAGTCCCAAGCCGATCACATGATAAACTAATATTTCAACCACTTAGCTAGATGTTTTATCTCTATTCAGATTTACCTGTTCTAGCATTCACTAATTATTGCTCATTGCTAGTTGCTCTTTTGTCTATTTCATTTTCTCCAGTACTCCACATGTTCAGTTTTTATTTCCATCTTGTATCTCTTACACTGTTTATAGATTTTGTCAATTTAATGAAACTGCTGTTAGTATTTGTGCTTCGCTCCAATCCTGACTGGATAACAACATTTTTCAGAGGACCTGGAGGACTTTTGCCCTACTCATTACGGTCCAGGAATAGAGGAGGATTTCACCCCAGAAATCCCAGAGGAGGTGCCTATCCTAGAGGAGAACATGCCTGCCCATGTTTAGATTATTTTTCTGCATTTATTGTTTTAGACTGAGACTGAGACTGAGATGTATTTATTTTTATTGTGACTTTGCGAGGTCATTTAGACCCAGGATTTGAGTTGGACTTCTTGTGTTTGGTTTAAATAGAACTCTTTTCAATTCTCATCGTGCCATTATGTTATAGTTGTGATTGAGTGTATTATAGAACTGTGGTTTATTTTATCATTGTCCTCCGTACGGAGTTGAGACTGTTGACAGGATATACTATATTTGTGACCTAGACAGCGTTCTACCGCCGATGCTGCGGCGTAGGCTGGACGTACCCACGACTCATGCCCAAATTCCGGGTGCGGGTCGTGACAGATGGTAACCATGTAGTTTGGATAAAGGGTATATATGGAATAAACAAGAAGAAATCTCAGGTTCAAGGTGAAGAAGGTAGAATGGTAACCCGAAGAGATTCACGAAGAGTACGTGATCTTGAGCATTTTAAACTAAGAGAAGGATTTAGGAAGGACTGAAGATTTTATCACTCGGCAGTTGCCTAGAAGATCTATACTATAAAGGGGAAAGTAGTGGGTCATGATTAGCGAAGCTTAAAGTTGAAAACAAGATTAACATATAAAATGATATAAAGGTGCGTAGGAAATAAATGATAATGGAAAGATATTATGATCGTATAATCTAAGAAGAAGGGATTATAGTGTGGACTTGAGGGATAATAATTCTAGTATTTATGAATTGTAATACTTTTGGAATTTTGAGAATTTAGTGCAAGTAGAAATTATTGATTAGTCTCGAAGTGATACGAACTTCAAGAAATTAAATACAGGTTCAGAATCACATAATGACTTGATGGTTATTCTGTAGAGGATTATCAAAAGACCCTTAGAGTATAGATTTACACATGGTAGGGAAGTGTATATGTAAGATAGAAGTCTTATAGGAATGATAGCTGAATATTGTGGGTTACACATAAACTGATTAGGGCCAAAAATTTAGATTTTTGACCAATAGGGTCTGAGCCTAACTGGACCTACTTCACTCATGACCCAGCTGTTACGCCAAAGTATACACTCTCATGCTCCATATAGACTCCACAACATTCGCGACATACCTCCTTATAGAAAACCCTACACTTAAATATTCAATTCCGTTGCAATTAAATTAAATTATACATCGGCAACCCAATTATCCTAACCACCGATATACCCGTAGCCAAATCAAGCCAAACAAAGTCCATGACACTGGTGTTGTATTAAGTTGAGCCCTTGAATCTCTATACAATGTTAATCACCTTGACAAGATTTGTGATGAAGTATTCCTCTATACTATTTCACCCTAGTTGAATTTGGATATGATATTTCCTATTGTCTTGTAGACTCATGACCTAATTAGAAGCAAGAAGAACTGGTAAAACTTTCTTTATAGAGTTATTGACTCATTAACGCCATGGTAGTATCTAGATTTTTTCTTTGATAGGCTGTGACAACGGTCACAAAATCCTCACCATCTCGTATCCCTCCTTGAAGTTAGACTTTCTAAAAATCCTTAGAAATATGATCATGACTATAATTCCTACGGCCAACTTCATTCTTATAAGTTGGGTAGAGCCTTGATTAAGCGTACCCTTACTCTTAGAATGCGACATCAAACTAGGACTCCATTTGGTTACTGCGTCCCCCATCTTTTGATAAGTAAGTGCGACATTATTTAACTAAAATCTTTTCTACTATGTTTATTTTTAATTTCGAAGACAAATTTTTTATAAGTTGGGTAGATTGTAAACACCCTAATTTTTAGAGTTAAATTTTAATTTTAATTTTTTATTAATATTGGTATTATGTAATTATTAAGATTTAAGGGAGAATTTTTAGTAATTTTAGTTAATTAGAATAATATAAATTCAAGGATAGATAATTTTGTATAATTAATTAATTATAAATATTGTATAGAAAATATTTTTGTTTGGTGTACAACTATTATTAGAGTATTGTAGAATTTTTTGGGAATTATTTGGGGTTCAAACATATTCTTTATGGCAATATATATATATATATATATATATATATATATATATATATATATATATATATATATATATATATATATATATATATATGATTAATATATAATAATTATATTAAATCCCTAAACCTTAGACCCGCACCCAAACCCGTACCCGGCTACCCAAACCCACTCACACCAAAACCCGAAACCTACTGCTACAGTAAATTCCCTCCCCCGACCCCCTCGGATTCCTCTTTCGTGAATGGACCGCAACCCCTCCTTTCCCATCATGTAACCCCTCCTTCACCCTATATAACATCGCCACTAGCAAACCACCACTACCACCCTTCTCTTCTGCCTTCAGACGACCACCATCAATGCCGTCGACCATCGCTGCACGCCAGCGCAAGACGACCGCAGACCCACCCAGAATTCCCGAATAACAGAGACTATACGAGGTACTCTTCTTCTCGCCCCTATATCTCCCTGCACAGTAATCCAAACAGCGATATATCGAGTCCTATGTGAAGACCACATGACCCCTATAAAATATGTGTAATTATTTTAGCTTATCGTGTCATATGTCGATCATAAATCGTGACACAAAACAGGGAAAAATATCCGAGTTTTGAGATCAGAAACTGTCCCAGGTGGCGTATTTGAGTTCCGTTATCTTCATAACGGCACACGTTGTTAAAATACTACTTAAGCAGTAATTTAGACAACATAACCTTGTTTTAATCCCTTTAAACACTTTCTTTTAATTTGATTTATGTTGTAATTATTTTGCTGTTGAATTATGCAAAAAACTTAATTTTATAAACCCAAATTTTCTCGATTCGGGTGCGTCCCGCTAAATGATGCTACTTCGTCGTGTGCAAATTTCACCGAAAGGCGTGTATCATCAACGCGGACGTGTGGGATTTTACAAAACTTGATTTAGATGTACGTGCACAACGGAATCAATGCGTATTCGTCAAAAAGTATCGTATCGGCCTGTTCTGACACTCGTCATAGCTTCGTGTGTGCTTGTCGTTCACAACAAAACTTGCGCCATCGGATTTACAGCATTACGTTGGTCCTGTGACCCAAGTTTGGTTTGATTCTGAGAACGTTAATAAAATACCATTTTGCGGGCCCCACGGTTCCACTTGACTGATGATTTCATGACCGGCTCATCGAAATCCAGTTCTGGATGTTCCATTGGGTTCGTATCATCGTTCTGGACTCGTAGACACTAAGTTTAAAAATTTTGGTAAACTTTATATTTGGCACATTTTTTGGTGTGAAGTGGGCTAGTGGACCCCACTTTGACCCAAAATTGTTAATTCTGCCCCTGTGTCCAAATTGGACTTATGGGTAGTCAATCCTAGCTATTTTATGTATTCTGAGAGCAATGATGATGTTTGTTTCACCATCCGGAGGCGTACTTAGAGATTTTACTTTTACATGAGCAACTGAAGGAGTTCAGAACCCAGGCAAGTGTACATTGCCAACTTACAGTAAATCCTGTTATATTATCGACTTGTGTTTCATTTTATATATTCTTGTGATGTGCATGTTCAACCTAGGACCGTGAGACAATGCTTAGCGTCCGAACAAGATTCGGGTGTCGACGTCGTACGCGGAGTCGTGTAACGTCATTTAGAGAGTTGATTCCACGATCATATATTTTTGCATGCTTGATTTACCAAGTACGTCATACCGTAGGATACTTGACACTATTTTATATGACAAAATCTTTCTTGAGTTATTTATGGTAATTCTGTATAGGCTTACAGGATTCGTGATATGAGACTTGCATATATAGAGATATCATTATGACTCGTTGTACTAGCTAGAGGTCATGATCTTGCATGTTATGGACATGAGACATCGTGGACATAAGACGTGATGTTACATTGGGTGGGGAGACACACACCATAATATAAGCTGATTATGTTTATATGTATACTACATTACTGGAGGTGCCTTAGACTCTGTCTCAGATCTTTGGGACATTTACTGGCCCTTCGAGATATTACTTGCTGCTATGGGCTCCCCGACACAGAGCCTATAGTAGTTTCAGCTTGAGTATGAGTGATTTTCTCATATGCATATCACTTAGATGGTTACAATAGTTTACCTTTGAGTATGTGGCATTATATTATTTTACTTTGGTATGCTGTTTCTTGTACCTTGTTACGTCCCTCTGAGGACTTGGTCCCTTGCCAAATTTGCAGCATAGACCATTGTGGAGCCTGCCTGGAGTTGCTGATGTGTGTTGCTTTGTCATGCAGGCATTGGTGCCAGGTACTTATATCAGTTCTTCCGGAGTTATGGTTATTATTCATATTGTTTATTCATCTGCTGATGTAGCCTAGTTTTATAGACTCATATTCCTTTCTCGAGTATATTCGAGCTTATGTGTTACTGTGCGGTCGACTTTAGCACATGTAGTTCATTCTTGATATTTTATTCTTTATGTGGATTGAGACATAAAGATTTCAGTATTCTTAGATAGTTACCCTTATCATATAGCTTATACGTATTTGAATCGGACCAAAGTCTGGTCGAATGCGTAATTGGCATGTTACGTATTCCTAGTCCTACGTATTTTGGGACTGGGGCATTACATATATGGATGCCATATTATCTGTAACATAATTTAGTAAATTAGTATGACCCAAAAGAATCTAAAAAAATATGCTCTATTTTTACCTCTTCTACCGCCATATCTTCAATTGCGTTGTGTATGGTGGCCAATATTTCAGCATGTTTGGCATCAGCCAAAGTTGGCTTCCATCGGCACATTCTTTGAAGTTGCTCGTCATAGCGTAGATTAACCACAGCCCGCTTCAAAATCGTAAAGTGCTAATATATCCATGGCTGTACGTATATTAGAATGGTCAATAATTTAACAAAAAAATATTATATTATGTATAGAACTGGACAAAAATATTTCCATGCCTGGAGTAGATTCTGGCAGCCTGGTATTGTCCTCGTACTGAAGCGGGATGCTCTACCAAGCTCGCGGTAAAGATATGCTAGTATACAGCTTTCACAAGAAATTTCATCCACGGTATCCATGTCGAAAAAATTCAATAGATATCTGACATGAATTGAAGTTTCGGACTTGTCCAGAATGCCGACGGCTCCTAAGACAAAAAGCATGTATGCACGGGCCACCATATCGACAGTTTTCCCTTCGGCCTTCTTGTTTTTGAATATCTCCTCCTAATATTTTAAAGGAAGACCATATGTCACCCCCACTTTTTAGATTAGGGGTATTTTTATCTTTTCGTAATTAATGAGTAACTGATTGCATGATAATTGATTATTCTCAATTTTCGGTAATTTTAATTTGTTGCACCTCACCGTCGTTTTGAATTTTTAACCCCCACGTGCATTCACTTTTATTAAATTGATTCATAAGTCGAACTTGTACAACCTTTCATTGTTTAGACACCTTGGTGCAAGAGTACATTGCGGTATCCTTTCCGTTGAACGATACGTATATAAACCCAAATTCTCCTTTAGGTAAATTCCATAAATTCTTGGGAGTGTGTAATACGACATCAAAATTCCTGAACCATGGCCTCAGACCATCGAACCAATGCATCTTAGCAATTTCTTTATTAAAATTTCAACCATTGTAACACCCATAAGAAGCCCAATTCCAGGAAGGCCTTGACCAGACCTAATTCTAGGTCAACCCAAAGTCTACTATGATTATATATATACATAAGTATAGCTTCCTTATTCTTTTCAACCAAAACCTAATACACCCCAGCCGACCATCTCAAACCCCCCCCCGACCTTGCTGTTCCTCATCGGACACCCCCGAGCGCCGGACACCCGCTGCCCCGAGCGCTGAACGCCGAGCGCTGAACGCCGAGCGCCGGACACCCGCTGAACGCCGAGCCCCGAGCGCTGAACGCCGAGCCCCGAGCCCCGAGCGCTGCACACTGCCGACCGAGAAGTTCCCGCGAAGACCGACGCTGCCGACCGGAGTTCGACGACCGACCCTGCACATCGACCAGCCTTCCCTGTTCGTGACCATCGCCTCGTAATCGTCATCGTGCCGAGTGCAGGTTAGCTCCTGTCCACGTTCCCATCATTTCCTGCAATGATATACAAGTAACTAGGGACGTGTGTATATACGTATTTGCATACGTATTGGTATATTGGTGTATATATATAATGTTTCCAACTAATATCTATATACTTGCGTATAAGTAATGTGTAGGTATTCCCTAGTATATCAATACGTGTATTATAATCATAATTAATGTAGGTTAATATATATGCCTACGAACCGTATAATGCTCAATTAGGTTAATACACTTATACATATCTATTATAAATGTAATTAATTAGTACGATGAGAGATTAGTTTATATTAAGTCCTATGTATCACATGTCCGAGATGTCTTGATTGTGACCACGGATACCCCATAGCCACATCTACCTGTGACCATGTAGCATGATAGTAGACTGTCATATATACACTAACATACTGGCAAGACCGTACCATTGACTGTCTGTTATGCACAGCAATTACAGACGCGACCCCTAGTATAATCCTTGATCATTCTGTTGATCGTGTATTAGTGTGATGCCTGATGCAGTATTGTGTTTATGATATATCTATAGGACTGTTGGATCACTTAGACGGTACCTTGGAACCCGAACTTTGGTATTGCCAGCTAAGGACCATAGGCGAGTACATTCTCTGACAGTTTCCATTATGTTGATTATCTCTATAATTCTTGTTGTATAGCGTACATGACTCTGACACTGTTCTTTACACGAGTTGGCATCATTGAGACCTGTCACGGGGAGTCGTGATGGGAATCCATCATGCTAGCAGGGAAAACGGGAAAGTATTAATAGCTTATGTGATCATACCCCTTACATGCAGCATTAGCTCACCCACATTTCACGTCGGTGCAGCCTTACCCTTACATGCCTCATCGCTGTTACATTCTGGTTAGCCTGACCTGTTAGGGATGATCGCTAATCCATGTAATGAGTCATATAACCCAAGCCGATCACATGATATACTGATGTTTCACACACTTAGTTAGATGATTCTTGACATGTATCTTGATAGATTGATCATGTATTTCCATATGTTCTAGTTGTTGTTCTTACATACACTTACATACCAGTTCTTTGTACTTGCGTACACTTGTAGTTCTATTCCATGTCAGATGCTATTGATGATGACGTTCCAGTACTTTATTCCAGCATTCTTTATTCCAGTATTTCTTATTTCCAGTTATTTCATATCTGTCTTGTATTTCTTTACACTGTGTTATAGTTTTTGTCAATATGTGGAACTGCTGTTAGAGGTGTATTTTCGTTCCAATCCTGACTGGATATTTTTTCCAGAGAACCTTGAGGATTTCTGTACTACGCATTACGGACCAGGTATAGAAGCAGACTATGTACCAGAGATCCTAGAGGAGACTATGCTTCTAGATGAGACTTTGCCTACAACTATTTAGATAGTATTTATTTATGCTTGAGACTTATGGAGGATATTTCAGTTTATGTTTAGTCCTATGTTAAGTTTAATTGGAGACTTGTGTTGGACAGTTTGAGACATGGTGTTTAACTATGTCATTTCCTTTTATCTTTTATCGTGCCTTATAGTTGTGGTGATTGAGTTATATTGTGAGATTATGGAGATGTATATTATTGACAGGTGTTTAGTTATCTAGTATTACTGTGACCTAGACAGCGTTCTACCGCCGATGCTGCGGCATAGGCTGGACGTACCCACGCTCTCGTGCCCCTATACTGGGTGCGGGTCGTGACACATTTTTAGTGGTGGCCCATGCAGGTCTGGTTTTCGCAAGTTATGCGATATCGTGGTAGTGCGACAACTTAGTTGTATTGCTACGAGCCTGTGCTAGGATATAGGAATAGGATCTAGGATGAGAGTATGCTCAATCACACTAGGAAATTCTGAACTTCTTATTGCTATTCTAATGAATTGCTTCCTTAGCACTTTAGTGTCCTTCCTTGATAATATCACATCTATCACCTTAATTGATTCTTTGATCTGTATTCAGGATGTCGCCGAATACTAGATCCATGAGAATGGGAGCAGCCAATTCAGAGAGGACTGCCACCCCTCAACCTGACGAACAGATACCTGGAGATTCTCCTACATCCCCTGTTCGTGTGGGAGTGTTTGCAATTAACGGGATTCCTCCTCCACCTATACAAAGGATTGCCCCAACTATGACAGACGACCTTCCACCACCACCGACACCAATTTCCGGAGGAGTGCCCGCTGACGGGGCACAGATGTTCGCATTGATGCAGGGCATGCTAGAGGCCCAGAGAGTAACCGCAGAAGCTCAACGTGTTCAAGCTGAGGCTCGGAGAATGCAAGCAGAAGCACACTAGGCGCAGACCGAACTAATGAGAGAGAGCATGGAGAATGCTAATCAGATGACTCTCCAGGCTGTGGAGAGAGTAGCATGACAACCGCAACATCAAGGTCAGCAATAACAGAGGCCCGGTACCATAGTGGACTTTAAGAGGATGATGTCTCGAGAGTTCAAAGGCACAGAAGGAATACTATATGCTGAAGAATGGTTAGAAGATATAGAAAAGAATCTTCGCTTATCACAGATTCCAGAGATTCTTCAGATAGAGGCCGCTGGCAGCCAGATGTTTGATATCGCACTGACGTGGTATCGTATAGAGCCGAGACTCGCCGCTGAAGGACTTACTTGGGAGAACTTTAAAGAACTCTTCAAAGAGAAATTCTTTCCTGACGTAGCCTTGGGAGCTTTAGAAAGTCAGTTTCATGACTTAGTCCAAGGAGGCATGTCAGTCGAGGAGTATGCTGCAAAGTTTTGCCGATTGAGTCAATTTGCGCCATCGATGATTCGAGACCCAGGAGACAGAGCTCGGAAATTCAGAAAAGGATTGAATAGGGAGATCAAGTCTCGTACTTCGGGACGACGTACTGCTACATTTGAGGGTATTCTGATGGATGCCCAGATTGCCGAAGACGACTTAGACCTTAGGCCCAAGAGAGGACGCGATACGTCTGGAGCAACAGGAGGTAACACAGGACCAGCCAAGCACCCACACTTTCAACAACAACAACAACATAGGCCGTACCAGCAGCAACACCAGCAACAGGTACCAGTTCGAGGACATACTCAACAACAGCAACCACAGAGGCATAATCAACTCGCTACCCCATGTTCGTATTGCGGAAAGATGGGACATACAAGAGACATGCCCAGAAAAAGGTTGGGCACTTGCTTATCGTGTGGATCAGCAGCACATCAGCTGAGGGACTGCCCAGCTATTCAGACTCGCCAAGGAGGAGGAGCAGCTCAGAGAGGACCAACCAGAGCACCTATTGTACCAGGAGGCCAACAGAGAGGACCTCCACTTTCATCACAGCAGGAGAGGTTTGCTCAGCAGCAGCAGCAACAGAGAGGAGCACCACAAGGACGAGCTTACGCCATGACCACTGAGGAGGCCGAGCCATCTGGAGACATAATTTCAGGTTCAGTTTTACTCGATTCTATTCCAGCACTTGTATTGTTTGATTCTGGCGCTACCCATAGTTTCGTATCTGTATCTTATGCCCTTAAACATCATTTAGAAATGGAACCATTAGATAGGACTTATAAGATCACGACAGGAGGAGGCATTATCCTAGTCCGTGATTGTTGCAAGAATCGGAGAGTGTCATTAAAAGGCCGAGAGTTGAGCGTGAGTTTACTCGTTATGCCACTTCCGGAATACGATATTGTACTCGGAATGGACTGGCTGAGTAAACACCATGCTTCTATAGATTATCGCAGAAGAAGAGTAGTATTTCGACCACCAAGAGAGCCAGAGTTCGAGATTTCCAGAGGAGCAGAGGAGCGGAGCAGAGGCACTTTTTGCGGAGCCAGGGCAGAAGAAGAAGAGTTACCGCATCCACTTATAGCGGAGTTCCTGGATGTATTTCCAGAGGAGTTGCCAGGTTTGCCACCAGACAGAGATGTTGAGTTTTCTATAGACTTGATACCAGGAGCAGAGCCTATTTCACAATATGTCTATAGAGTTAACAACAACGAGTTGGTAGAACTGAAGAAACAAGTTGAGGAGCTGCAAGACAAAGGTTTTATTAGATCCAGTTCATCGCCATGGGGAGCACCGATATTATTTGTACCCAAGAAGGATGGCACGGTACGTATGTTTATCGATTATAGAGCTTTGAATAACCTCACTATCAAAAACAAATACCCGCTGCCGAGGATAGATGATCTTTTCGATCAATTGAACGGAGCAAAGGTGTTTTCAAAAATAGACTTGAGGTCAGGCTATCACCAGGTGAAAGTGAAGAAAGAAGACATACCGAAGACCGCCTTTCGAACCAGATATGGCCAGTTTGAATTTACAATAATGCCGTTTGGTTTAACCAATGCACCAGCAGTATTTATAAACTTGATGAACAAGGTGTTCCACCAGTACCTTGACAAGTTCGTAGTGGTGTTTATTGACGACATTCTAGTATATTCAAAAAAACCCCAGAAGAGCACGAAGAGCTCTTGAGAATAGTCTTAGAAACTCTCAGGAGAGAGAGATTGTACGGGAAGCTTTCAAAGTGTGAGTTCTTTCTTGAAGAGGTTGAATTTCTTGGACACATGGTGACAGGTGACGGAATTTTAGTTAACCCAAAGAAGATAGAGGCAGTGAAGTCATGGACTACCCCCAGCACGGTAGCTGAAATCAGGAGCTTTCTCGGACTAGCAGGATACTATAGAAGATTTGTACAAGACTTCTCCAAGATTGCAGAGCCAATGACTAGGCTGACCAAGAAGGATATGGAATTTGTCTGGACAGAAGAATAACAAGCCGCATTCGATGAGCTGAAAAGGAGATTGACGACAGCGCCAGTTTTGACGTTGCCATCAGGGACAGGTGGATTCACTATCTACAGTGATGCTTCAGAAAAAGGGTTGGGATGCGTTCTTCAACAACACGGGAAAATAATTGCCTATGCTTCAAGACAATTACGCCCTCATGAAAAGAACTACCCCACTCACGATCTGGAGTTAGCAGCAGTTATCTTTGCCCTAAAGCTGTGGAAGCACTATCTGTACGGAGAGCGTGTGGAAATCTTCACAGACCACAAGAGCTTAAAGTACGTGTTTACACAGAAGGAGCTGAATATGAGACAGAGAAGATGGTTGGAATTGATGAAAGACTTTGATATCTCATTACAGTATCATCCAGGGAAAGCCAACGTAGTCGCGGATGCCTTGAGAAGGTACCCAATGGCTATGTGTTTGACTTCGGATAGACACTTATTAGCTGATCTTGAGAGCTTGGAAATTGAGGTATTAGTTCCAGGAGCTGAGATTCAGATATGGGGACTGCAGATTCAATCAGAACTTATGGACAAAATTAGAGCACAAGTTCAGGCAGGATTGATAGACGATTTCACTATTGCGGATGATGGATCCTTACGACATGGCACGAGGATGTGTGTGCCGAGTGGAGAGCTGCGTGAAGAAGTTTTACAGGAGGCACACCGCTCTCAGTACTCGATGCATCCCGGAGCCAACAAGATGTATCGAGATTTGAGGAAGCATATATGGTGGTATGGTATGAAGCACGAAGTAGCACGCTTCGTATTCCGATGTTTAGTGTGCCAACAGGTGAAAGCAGATCGACAGAGGCCAGGGGGATTGCTTCAACCCTTACCCATTCCAGAATGGAAGTGGGAGCACGCGACTATGGACTTCGTTTCAGGACTTCCTCGTTCTCCAGGAGGAAAGGACGCAATTTGGATCATCGTGGATAGGTTGACCAACTCAGCCCACTTCTTACCTTTCAAAGTGGGTACTTCAACGGATAAGCTAGCAGAGATGTACGTACAGCAGATTGTCAGATTACATGGAGTTCCTGTGAGTATTGTCTCAGATCGAGATAGTCGTTTCACTTCCTATTTGTTGGGAGCCTGCAGTCTAGCTTGGGCATTCAGCTCAAGTTCAGTACCGCATATCACCCTCAGACAGACGGGCAGTCTGAAAGGACTATTCAGACTCTAGAAGATATGTTACGCACTTGCGTATTGGATCTCGGAGATTCTTGGGAGGATCATCTACACTTGGTAGAGTTTGCTTACAACAACAGCTACCAGGTCAGCATTGAGATGTCACCATTCGAGGCTTCATATGGACGGAGGTATCGTACACCTTTATTTTGGGATGATGTTGGAGAAAGAGCCTTGTTAGGACCAGAAATGGTCGTGGACGCAGCAGAAAAGGTAAAACTTATCAGAGACAGACTGCGAGTGGCGCAGGACAGACAGCGGCATTGGGCAGATAGTCACCGTAGACCCCTAGAGTTTCAAGTATTGTTTTGATTTGTTTGGTTTGATTTGTGATTGTTTTGTTTAGATTGCGTGTTAAGATCGTTGTTCTATATTGGCGATTTGGTGTTCCTACGGATTTCTTCGACACGGGGCACGATTCATTTCGGTAGAGGAGGAAAGCTTAGTCCATGATACATCGGGCCCTTCAGTGTTCTTGTAAGGGTCGGTGCAGTGGCCTATAGACTAGACTTGCCACCTGCTCTAGATGGAGTGCATAACGTATTCCACGTGTCACAGCTGAGATGGTACGTGGCAGATCCTAGTCACGTATTAGATCACTCGGAGATCAAAGTTGGACCGACACTCAGCTATCCTGAACAACCTGTGGAGATCTTGGATCGAAGAGAGAAGATATTGCGGAACCAGACTATTTCCTTGGTTCGTGTTGCATGGAGAAATCACTCTCCAGGAGAATCAACTTCGGAGAGAGAGGACGAGATGCGCGAGAGGTATCCATATCTCTTCGAGACTTGAGGTATAATTCATTAATTGATTGTTTGATTCATGTGATAGTTTATTTTAATTTCGAGGACAAAATTCTTTTAAGGAGGGTAGACTTGTCACCCCCAATTTTTGGATTAGGGGTATTTTCGTCTTTTCGTAATTAATGAGTAAATAATTGCATGATAATTGATTATTCTCAATTTTCGGTGATTTTAATTTGTTGCACCTCACCGTCGTTTTGAATTTTTAACCCCCACGTGCACTCACTTTTATTAAATTGATTTATAAGTCGAACTTGTACAACCTTTCATTGTTTAGACACCTTGGTGCAAGAGTATATTGCGGTATCTTTTCCGTTGAACGATACGTATATAAACCCAAATTCTCCTTTAGGTAAATTCCATAAATTCTTGGGAGTGTGTAATACGATATCAAAATTCCTGAACTATGGCCTCAGACCATCGAACAAATGCATCTTAGCAATTTTTTTATTAAAATTTCAACCATTGTAATACCCATGAGAAGCCCAATTCCAGGAAGGCCTTGACCAGACCTAATTCTAGGTCAACCCAAAGTCTACTATGATTATATATATACATAAGTATAGCTTCCTTATTCTTTTCAACCAAAACCTAATACACCCCAGCCGACCATCTCAAACCCCCCCCGACCTTGCTGTTCCTCATCGGACACCCCCGAGCGCCAGACACCCGCTGCCCCGAGCGCTGAACGCCGAGCGCTGGACACCCGCTGAACGCCGAGCCCCGAGCGCTAAACGCCGAGCCCCGAGCCTCGAGCGCTGCACGCTGCCGACCGAAAAGTTCCCGCGAAGACCGACGCTGCCGACCGGAGTTCGACGACCGACCCTGCATATCGACCAGCCTTCCCTGTTCGTGACCATCGCCTCGTAATCGTCATCGTGCCGAGCGCAGGTTAGCTCCTGTCCACGTTCCCATCATTTCCTGCGATGATATACAAGTAACTAGGGACGTATGTGTATACGTATTTGCATACGTTTTGGTATATTGGTGTATATATATAATATTTCCAACTAATATCTATATACTTGCGTATAAGTAATGTATAGGTATTCCCTAGTATATCAATACGTGTATTATAATCATAATTAATGTAGGTTAATATATATGCCTACGAACCGTATAATGCTCAATTAGGTTAATACACTTATACATATCTATTATAAATATAATTAATTAGTACGATGAGAGATTAGTTCATATTAAGTCCTATGTATCACATGTCCGAGATGTCTTGATTGTGACCACGGATACCCCGTAGCCACATCTACCTGTGACCATGTAGCATGATAGTAGACTGCCATATGTACACTGACGTACTGGCAAGACCGTACCATTGACTGTCTGTTATGCACAGCAATTACAGACGTGACCCCTAGTATAATCCTTGATCATTCTGTTGATCGTGTATTAGTGTGATGCCTGATGCAGTATTGTGTTTATGATATATCTATAGGACTGTTGGATCACTCAGACGGTACCTTGGAACCCGGACTTTGGTATTGCCAGCTAAGGACCACAGGCGAGTACATTCTCTGACAGTTTTCATTATGTTGATTATCTCTATAATTCTTGTTGTATAGCGTACATGACTCTGACACTGTTCTTTACACGAGTTGGCATCATTGAGACCTGTCACGAGGAGTCGTGATGGGAATCCATCGTCCTAGCAGGGAAAACGGGGAAGTATTAGTAGCTTATATGATCATACCCCTTATATGCAGCATTAGCTCACCCACATTTCACGTCGGTACAGCCTTACCCTTACATGCCTCATTGCTGTTACATTCTGGTTAGCCTGACCTGTTGGGGATGATCGCTAATCCATGTAATGAGTCATATAACCCAAGCCGATCACATGATATACTGATGTTTCACACACTTAGTTAGATGATTCTTGACATGTATCTTGATAGATTGATCTTGTATTTCCACATGTTCTAGTTGTTTTTCTTACATACACTTACATACCAGTTCTTTGTACTTGCGTACACTTGTAGTTATACTCCATGTCAGATGCTATTGATGATGATGTTCCAGTACTTTATTCCAGTATTCTTTATTCCAGTATTTCTTATTTCTAGTTATTTCATATCTGTCTTGTATTTCTTTATACTGTGTTATAGTTTTTGTCAATATGTGGAACTGTTGTTAGAGGTGTATTTTCGTTCCAATCCTGACTGGATATTTTTTTCAGAGAACCTTGAGGATTTCTGTACTACGCATTACGGACCAGGTATAAAAGCAGACTATGTACCAGAGATCCTAGAGGAGACTATGCTTCTAGATGAGACTTTGCCTACAGCTATTTAGATAGTATTTATTTATGCTTGAGACTTATGGAGGATATTTCAGTTTATGTTTAGTCCTATGTTAAGTTTAATTGGAGACTTGTGTTGGACAGTTAGACTGTGAGTATCTTTATGTTTGAGACATGGTGTTTAACTATGTCATTTCCTTTTATCTTTTATCGTGCCTTATAGTTGTGGTGATTGAGTTATATTGTGAGATTATGGAGATGTATATTATTGACAGGTGTTTAGTTATCTAGTATTACTGTGACCTAGACAGCGTTCTACCGTCGATGCTGCGGCGTAGGCTGGACGTACCCATGCTCTCGTGCCCCTATACTGGGTGCGGGTCGTGACACCATATGACTTCTTAAAATCTTGAAGGGTTCTAAAACTACTATCCTCAACTCCAATAGAATATGATACAAAGTCTGTGACATGTTCGTGCCATGATAAGTCCTTCTCAACAAATATATCATTTATCATGACCCGACCTTGGACATTGAGGACCAATATGTGATGTGTTGGATTGTATCTCGTTTTTGGTTGAGCGCTCAAAAGGGGGGTGATAATGTAGTTGGTAATTTAGTCCCACATCGGGTAGGAGGTGGGATCATGAGGTATGGATAATTGAGATTGGTTCAGGCCTTACATGGCTAATCCCTTTTAAGTCATATGGGCCCAATCTAATATCATATCTCATGGACCAACTCTGGTTCGGGTCACATTACGTTCCGAACAAGTGGTATCAGAGCCCAACATTACGAGGCTGATTTGAGCGGCTTTAATTGGTTCAAAACAGATAGTGCTGAATGTTAATGGATTATACGGGCTCTTCTCAAGGTGGATTAGGAGCATCAACTATATGAATTGGCTTTAAAGGTAGATCTAACGAGTCCAAGGTGGATCTGACGAGTCCAAGGTGGAGCAAGACGTTATAGTTGGCACACAATGGCGGTATTGATGAATATGTCAGGTTTGGTTCTATGGTCGAATAGATCGAGATGACAATATGTTGGATCTTCTGGGTGCTCGGTTAGCGAAAATGAACAAATATAGCCAGAGTGTGCTAAGGTTGTTCGGTTATCGAAAACAAGCAAAAGTAGCCAGGATGTGCTAAGGGTGCTCAGCTAGCGGGAACGAGCAAAGGTAGCTGGGGTGTGCTAAGGTTGTTCGGCTAGCGAAAATAACCTAAGGTGTAGATTGTTGGATTGTATATCATTTTTGGTTTAGCCCTCAAAGGAGGGTGACAATAGAGTTGGTAATTTAGTCCCACATTGAATAAGCGGTGGGATCATGTGGTGTAGATAATTGGGATTGGTTCAGGCCTTATATGAGAATTCTCTTTTAAGGCATATGGACTCAGTCCAATATCTCACCTAATGGGACAACTTCGTTCGGTTTATACCGCGTTCCCAACAAGTGGTATCAGAGCCCAATGTTACGAGGCTGGTTTAAGCGGCTCTAATTGGTTCGAGATAGATGGTGCTGAACGTTCATGGATTATATGGGCTCTTCTCAAGGTAGAGTAAGAGCATCAACTACACGAATTAGCTTTAAAGGTGGATCTAACGAGTCCAAGGTGGAGCAAGACGTTGTGGTTGGCATACAATGGTGGTATGGATGAACATGTCAGGTTTGGTTCTGTGTTCGAACGTATCGAGATGACAATATATTTGATCTCTTGGGTGCTCGATTAGCAGGAACGAACAAAGGTAGCCAGAGTGTACTAAGGTTGTTGGGTTAGCGGGAACGAGCAAAGGTAGTCGGGGTGTGCCAAGGGTGCTCGGCTAGTGGGAACGAGCAATGGTAGCCAGGTGTGCTAAGGTTGTTCAGTTAGCAGAAATGAGCTATGATGGAGATGTTGGATTGTATCTCATTTTCGGTTGAGCGCTCAAAAGAGGGTGACAATGGAGTTGGTAATTTAGCCCCACATCGGGCAGGAGGTGGGATTATGAGGTATAGATAATTAAGATTGGTTTAGGACTTACATGGAAATTATATTTTAAGGCATATGGGCCCAATCCAATATCGTATCTCATGGACCAACTCCGGTTCGGGTCACACCGCGTTCCCAACATGATGGACGTTGTCCAAAGTAATCGTCATCTCCCTTGCTGGGAGATAAAAAGTGTTAGTTTCTGGATGCCAGTGCTCTATAAATGTTGATATAAGTGCAGTGTCTACCGTATGGTACGCGTACAAGGCCAAATTATGCAAACCGTCAGGAAAGATTTTGTTCGTGATGGCTTTCCCTAATCGTTCAAACTTTCAGCTACTGCACTTCTTTCCGTGGTTCATGACCGTCGTGAACATACGATAGTTCCTCTGAAAAGTTAACAATCGGAGGAAATTAGCTTCTTGAAATATATAGTAATCTAAATCAAAACTTTATATTTTATAACTTAGTGTACATACCGGCTCTTTCCATGTTTTAAATGCAATATGGTTGTCGAATGACAACAACATAGAGCAGCCTTTTGGACGAGTCAAAATTGGACTAGTCAGCTGCTGAGCAGGTCCTGAATCATCATCTGGCCGGGTTCGGGCAGTACACACATCTTCATCGGAGGAGGAAGGAGACGAAGGAGTAGTAAGAGCCACATATTCATCGGAAGAGGAAGAAGAAGAAGACGGAGGAGTAGGAGGAGCCGGTTTCTTCGAACGAGACTTGGCGGCTAAGCAGTGACTGGTTCGGCTTCGGCGATAGTGAGTGTCTCTCAACCACACGGTTCACATTGCGTTCCTTGCGCGCCGATGCTGTGTGTCGTTTTCATTTTTACAACTACCGATTTACTGAGAAAGAAATTAATATTCAGATATACAGATAAACAACTGGGACTGTAAATAAATTCTACATTCCAATTTATATGCAGGACTGTAGAAAATCCTTCAGTCCATATATAATACAGGACTATAGTCTTTCCTACATATACAATATGACTGTAGTCTTTCCTACAGTCCTAAATATACAATAGGACTGTAGATTTTTCTACAGTCCTATATATACTATAGGATTGTAAAAATTTTCTATAGTCCTGTAGGTTTGAAGCCCGACTGTCGTCGTTGTTCGGTTTTTTAAAACCCTAAAGTTTGATTTTTAGAGTTCATCAGTTCGTATATAAACCCTAAATTAGTTCTAAACTAATTTATCTAACTATTTTAGGCATTAGCAAGGATTCATGAAAATAAAATCAAATTTACACATAAATAAAATTAAAACTCTAATGAAGGAAGAATATTGGATACATACATAGATTTTGAAGAAGGATTTGGTGCCATTGCTTGGAATCAAAACCCTAATGGAGGAGTTGGAGAGAAAGGGGGAAGGGAATTTGAATAAGGAAAGAGAGAAAGAGGCTTGAGAATTTGAAGAGAGAGAATAAAAAATTAGAATGAAGAATTTTGGGAAGGTTTATGGGGATTGGGCTGTCCTAAGTAAAATTTGGGATGTCCTCAGTAAAAAATTACAAAAGTTTGGGTTGCCTTGAAGTAATGGGCTGTCCTAAGCAAACTATGGAGTGCCTATGAAATTTGCCTAAAATCTTAGTAAAATAAATGATTTGGGAGGAGGGAAATATTTGGGAACTAGGGCTAGTGTAGGGTCGGGCGGGGGAAACGAAAACTTGGGAAGGATCATTTGATTTGGAATAAGGGATTTTAAAATTTTGAGAAAATATTCTGAAAGTCTTCTTTTTCTTTTGTTTTCTTTTTTTTTACTATCAAAATAAAACTTTCGGAATGTTTTAAAAAATTATGTTGTATTAAAATAATTCATTACTAATCCAAGCAAAAAAAATCATTGTAAAAAAAATCCATGTAAAAATATAAAAAATATTTAGCCATGCTATATTTTGTTGCTATACGTATAAACGTTTTAGCAATGATATAATTCTTTGCTACAATCTATGTTGATTTAGCCAACTTGTTTTCTGAAATAACTTTTATTTTATTTACAACGATAATTGTTATGTTGCTAAAAAGTCTGTTGCATGCATACTGCTAATCGGTGTTTTAAAAAGTTCGTATGGTTACCAAGAAGAATCAAGAATTTATATCAGATTTTGGTCCAATTTTTAAACCCTGATGATGATATCGTTCATATCTGTATGGTTACCACAGAAGAACCAACAACACCTATCTCAGTCCTACCCGCCTGAGATCAAGATTTTGTTTTTGCCTAATCTTCAGAAAAGCAAATAAAAAATAAAAAAGTCCCACCTGCACTGTATTGACTATCCCAATGGAAAAAAGTCGAACTCATCGTACCATTTTACATTTCCATTATTATTTTCCCAATGGAAAAGCCCAATAGACTTATTGGTCCCCTAAAAGTCCCGTTATTTCTAGCCGTTGGATCATCTTTAAGTCATCTAATCTTGAACGTTATGTTGATCAACGGCCAAGATTAGTTGACTTAAAGCACCATCCAATGGAGTGATGAGGCTTTTTAGGGACTTTATAAGCTGGTCTCTTGATCCGGATCATATATATATATATATATATATATATATATATATATATATATATATATAATGTTATTCATCAACTAAGTTTTTTTTTATAATACCATCACCCATGATATGGCAATGATGTGATACTGATGTGTCGGCAACGTGATAATTATATTAGTGTTACAAATAATATATTTTCAAAAATTTCATTCTTGATATTCTAATTTTCTTTTTAAATTCTATCATGAAATATCTCATTTGTGATCAATTCAATGACACTAAAACATGATGATGATGTGACGTAGACGTGACAACGATTTTAGTGTTACAGATAACATATTTTTCTGAATTTCTCATTTGTGATATTCTATTTTTATTTTTGAATTATATCATGAAATCTCTTAATTTTAATCAATATTTTCTAACACTAAAATCTTCACAACGTCAGCATCACATCGTTGTCATGTCATGGCTGATGGTATCACCCAAAAAACTTGAGTGATAAATAATATTTTCTTTTTTTAACTCAAAAGACACTTTCCAATGTGATCAAGTTGTACTCCATAAAATAATCTTAAAAATAAACAAATAAAATAATAAAAAATCCTTGAAAATGCCTATAGTATGGGCATTTAATTTTTTTTATAACTTTCGTTAAAAAACTTCAAACGCCTTTAGTAAGGACATTTTTCAAATATACCCCTTACATATATTTATTACTCAAACTGTTCATTAAAGTTAATTGGACAGTTAGGTAATTATGAGATCTATTTTTTGGTCTTCCTAAATAGTCTCATGTATTATCTATACTACTATATAATGAGAAAAGTTTAGTTTCACCATAGAACTTTTTTTTTAAAATATATCCCTTGCACATGGCTGGTCCTGAGCTCATTGGGGCCCCAGATGAACATTAAAAATGGGGCCCATATATAATATAAAAATAATTAGAAAATAAAATTATTTTTATCACCAAAATTTGAACTAAAAACTCTAAAGTGCAAGATTAGTATGTTAACCTGTCACGACCCGCACCTAGATGAATCGGGCACCGGTTCGCGAGTACGTCTAGCCTACGCCGCAGTGTCGGCGGTAGTACGCTGTCTAGATCATATTCACAGGTAATTTAAATCTAGCTCATTCACAAGAATAAATAGGCAAGGATAATAACAGGAAATAAGAATGCTAAGATTTCATAAGACAATTTTTTGTGACATCCAAATCCACAGTTAATACAGAACCAGAAGATAAATCGGGGACAAACCCGAGTATTATGCTGAAAGAAAATACTAGCTAACTGGCTAACTACTCCTCAAAAGTAGTCTCCTGAGTAGGAACCGGCTCCTCAAAAGTATCATCTGCTACGCCATATGGGCCATAAAAGGTGGGGGCATAGTCCTCATCATCGCCTAAATGTCAACGGATCCAGTCAGGAAAGGAGCAAAGTACCAATACATGACAAAGCTTAAACTAAATAATTATGACAAGTAGTAAAAAAAACTGACTAAGCATCATGATAAAAATTATACATAATAAGTAGTAAAATTAACTAAGGGTTAATTGCTAGAAATCAGGGATATGAGTAAAACAGGGAGATAATGAGAGAAAAAAATGGAACTGCAACAAGACAAAAAAAACTATGTGTGTGAAATTATGTATTTAGAATACATAGTTGGCATGTAGGGGGTTATAAGGCTAATCAGACACGTCATAGATGGCTAGCAGTCAGGAATAATCGAGTATCAGGCTGATGGTACAGTCGCGTACTCAACAGCTAGCAGTCAGGACATGAGGGAAAGGGTAAACTACATGCCTCCTAGTATTCTTCCTCCCGACACGAAAATCGAGACATAAAATCCAAAATTCTAACACTAAGTGTAATCATCCAATGGTGCTAGTAGAGCAAGGAACTAATTATCATAATATAACGAATAAACTTGAAGTGCAAGTACTTGCCTGATGTTTGGATCCCAACTACGGTTCTGTCCTCGGAAAATTTCTAGATATGTCTTCGGATGCTGAAATAATCATTACCATCATGCTCAGAAGATATCAAATAGCTAGAAATGCCTGTCCTTGCGTCCAATTTGGACACAGGGGCGAAAATGACAATTTCGGGTCAAAACGGAGTCCGCATGTGGGCCCGCTTTGCACCAAAAAATGTGTCAGGGACAAAGGTCTCCAAATTCGTCCAACTTAGTGTCAACAAGTCAGGAACGCTGATACGAACTCAACGGAACTTTCAGAATTGGATTCCGATGAGCCGGTCACAAAATCGCCCGTCGGGTGGAGCCTATGGGGCCCACGACACGCGATTTTGTCAACGTTTTCAGAATCGAACCAAACTTGGGTCACACGACCAGCGTATCGCTACGAGTCTGATGGCGTAAGTTTCGTTTCAATCTGACGTGTGTACACAAAGTTAGGGCACGATCCAGAAAAGTTGGATACGGGACGTTGTCCGCGGATACGCGTTGATCCCGGTGTGCACGCACACCCGAATCGACTTCTGCGAAATCCCACACGTCCGTATCGACGGCGCGCACGTATCTGTGAAGACCGCCCGCGACCAAGTCGTCCCGTTTGGCGGGGCGTACCCAGTTCCGGGGTGAATCAGGGCGTTGTTTTTCCTATTTTTGGATCGCGGTTCGCGATCGCCACAGGACGCGATGCACCGAGCGGGTTGCACGGGCACCGAGGGGGTCATGCAGGCTACGCAACGCAACTGACGGAATCGAAAACGGGTAAACGAGCAGGGAGATACGCATACCTGAACAGGGTCCGAAAAACCCAGAAAGTTTCGTGTCCGACACGTGTCCGACACGCGTCCTGTACACAGAGTCCTAGGGTTAGGGTTTAGGGTTCTCAGGCGGAGCTCCGGTGGCACTGCGGCGGGGGTGGCCGGCCGGAGGGGCTAGGGCGGTGGTCGACGAGGCTGGGCGGAGGCACGGCGGCCGGAGTCGGGCTCGGGGCGGCTGGGAGAAGAGAGGGGAAGGAAGAGGGAGGAGGCTGCTGCGTCGCGGCGCTGGCAGCGGGCGGGCACGGCGGCGCTGGCGGGGGGGAGGCCGGAGGCGGGTCCGGCGGCGCGGGTGCGGTGAGGAGCGGCGGTCGGAGCGGGGAGGGGTGTGGCCGGAGAGGAAAACGTCCGGGGGTTATATAGGGGGAGGAGCGAGGCGAGGGGGCCGAGGGATGCGACAGCCGGAGCGGGGTCGTGGCGAGGGTGCGGGGGCGCGTGGCCGCGGGCGGGGCGGCGGAGGAAGCGGGCACGCCGGGAGACGCGGGTGGCGCGGGGGACGCGGGGGAACAGAAGCGGGTCGCGGGTCGGGCGGGTTCGGTCGGGCGGACCCGACCCGATCCGATAGCCCAACGGGCTGGACTGAGGGTTTGGGCTTGGGCTGGGCTGGGCTCGGTTTAAATAACAAAGTAATTAAATAAATAAATAATAATAGTGAATTAATTAAATAAATAGTTTTGAGGTAAAAAAAAGGTCCGGAGTCCAATAAATTCCAGAAAAATTACCCTAAGTCCGGTTTTTAATTCTACACCATAAAATATTATTTTTATAATATTTTAATATATTTTAAAAATATTTAATTTTATTTAATGCCAAAATCACCTTGTTTTTAATTAGCAAAAATTCCCGAAAAAATTCCAGAAAATTCCGAAATATCCAGTTTGAAAATATTGAAGAATCAGGGGGTTTACATAACCACTATACCACAATTATTTTTGTTAACTACTACTACATCATAATTTTTTTTATAACTAACAACTTACATCTTAATTTTGGGGCCCAAGTAAATATGGGTCCCGGAGCGGGTGCACTCGGTGCACTTGCTCAAGGCTGGTCCTGCCCTTGCATATATTTAACTGTTCATTAAAATTTATAGGACAACTAGGTAATTACGAGATATGTCATTTAGTCTTCATAAACAGCCTTACGTATTAAATAATATATATAATAATATTATAATAATTTTAGAATAGTCAATGGAGTGTCTTTTAGTTTTCCTAAGTACTCTTAATAAAAATTAGAATAATTATAACAATTGCCTTCTAGTCTTCATGATAATAATCTATAAAATACGGTGCAACGCACATGCATATATATATATATATGTATATTAAAGGCTACAAGTATCACAAACGATTTGAAATAAAAAAAATATCAAAAAAGAGCAAAAATAAAAAAATGATCAAAAACAAAAAAATGATAAAGAAAAAAGATCAAAAACGATAAAAAAACGATCAAAAGAACGAAAAATTGATCAAAAGACAAAAAAATGATCAAAAACGAAATAATGATCAAACTGATCAAAAATGAAAAAAAAAGGATCAAAAAAAAATTAAAAATGATATAAAATGATAAAAAACGATTTTTTTGATAAAAACGATCAAAAACAAACAAAAAAAAAATGATGAAAACAATAAAAAAGATAAAAATGGAAAAAATGAAAAAACAATCGAATAAAATTTATCAAAAAGGATACAAACAAAAACATTTGATAAAACAGATCAAAAATGATAAAACAAAAAACAAAAAAATAACAAAAATGATCAAAAATAAAAAAAATTGATACAAAAGGATAAAAAATTAAAAAAATGATAAAAAAACCATTAGAGTTTTCCAAATCATTCAGTTGCTGTCATTGAGACCGATCATCCATATGCTTGCTCTCTTTTATTATGCTATTTAAAGTGTCCAGTTGTGGTGCGTAGAATCGATTCTTTCTTCTTCAATAGTTAGAAGGAACAAAACTGATAAAAAACGAATAAAAACGATAAAAAGAAAAAAATGATAAAAAATGAATAAAAATGATAAAAAGCGAAAAATTTGATAAATAACGATAAAAATGAACAAATTGATAAAAAATGATCAAAAATGAAAATGGATTAAAAACAGAAAAACTTTTTGATAAAAAGATCAAATACGATAAAAAAAAACGAACAAATTGGATAAAAAAAAGATAAAAAATGAACAATTTTTTTACTTCTAATTTCAATTATTTTGTCCTTTTTGTCACTAAACATGATGTAACGCCCTAGTCCCAAAATACGTAGGAAAAAGAATACGTAACATGCCAGCTACGCATTCGACCAGACTCTGGTCTGACTGCAATACGTATAAGCTGTATAATAACGGTAACTATCTAAGAATACTGTGAATATCTATGTCACAAACCACATAAAGAACAAAATATCAAGAATGAACTGCATGTGCTAAAGTCGGCCTCCCAGTAACACATAAGCTTGAATAGACTCAAGAAAGAAATATGAGTCTATAAAAACTAGGCTACATCAGCGGATAAATTAACAATATAAATAAATGAATAACATAACTCTGGTAGAGATGATATAAGTATCTGGTACCAATGCCCACATAACAAAGCAACATACATTAGCAACTCCAGGCAGGCTCCATAACAAATCTATGCTGTAAAACTGGCAAGGGACCATGTCCTCAGAGGGACGTAACATGATACAAGAAATAACATGCCAAAGTAAAACAGTAAAATAATAAGCAATGTGCTCAAGGGTATCTATCATAACCAGTTAAGTGAATGCAAGTGAGAACGTACTCGTCCGCTAAACCACCGTATTTCATACAAATACTAGGGGTACTAGTGATAGTAGTAATAATAGTAGTAGATACGTACAAGCCCCGTCAACGTACCTGCAGTACTATGATACTAGTAGAGTTTGGTAGTCCTGCGGTACGGTAAGTTCTCCCCAACCCCATGTATCCCATGCCTCATGTCAAGAAATGCAAGACAATCACTATCTATGTCTCAAGTCCAGATGTAAATAACATCATGTCAACTAGCACATGTCTCAAGCCCTGTCCTAAAATAGAAGCCGGAATCCTCGAATATCTTAAGTGATGGTTCTGTACATGCAATTTGTGTCTAGTGTCCTAAGGTATATCGTGCAAGCATTAGCACGAACAAAGGAATATGATAACAATGCAATCTAACGATACCCGATTTTGGGTACGGAAGTCGGCACCCGAATATAATTCGGATGCTAAGTATCGCAACAGTCCTAGGGTTACAATAAAATATATGCAAAAACTAAAAATATAATATCAAAATCTAGTAATAGCAATAAGCACAGAATACTGTAACAAAGGCAAAGTACACTTGCCTAAATTTTGGTTATGGCAACTTCCAAGTGGCGATCTCAATGCGTCAACTGCTTCTGAAAAGTTGGAATCTGTACGAACGTCTCTGAATGCTTCAACAGACATCACCAACGTTTCCAAAACATAAAAAATAACTACGATTCCAATTTGGACACAGGAACAAAAATGGCAGTTTCAGGTCGAAATAGTATCCAATTGTGGCCCACTTTGCACCAAAAAATATGCCAAAGATGAAGTTATCCAAATTTAGCAAACTTAGTGTCTACGAGTCCAGAACGATGACACGAACTCAATGGTGTGTCCGAAATTGGATTTCGGTAAGCTGGTCACGAAATTACCCATCAAGTGGAACCGTAGGGCTCGCAAAATGGTATTTCGTCAACGTTCTCAGAATCGAACCAGACTTGGGTCACCGGACCAGTGTAATGCTGCGAATCCGATGGTGCAAGTTTTGTTGCAAAATGACAACCACACACGAAGTTATGACAAGGTGTCAGAATAGGTCGATACGATATTTTTCGACGGATACACGTTAATTTTGGTGTGCACGCACGTCCAAATCAAGTTTTGCGAAAGCCCATACGTCCTCGTTGATGATACGCGCCTTTCGGTATAATTTGCTCGCGATGAAGTTACCTCGTTTGGCGGGACGTACCCTATTTTGAAAAATTTTGGGTTTTCAGAATCATATTTTTATTGATTTTGGAACTCGATTAATTATCAACCTAATTCAAATTAAAATAAACTAATTGAAGACGCTGGAAGGGGGCTAGATAGGGATCATACCAGAGAAGGAGATTCGGGCGAGCGAGAAGAGCGGTAATGCACCGTGAAGTTAACTCGTTGGCTCTGCGATTCTGTGCATGGTCAGCGTACGGAGGGTCGAACAACGGTTCAGGCGATGTGGGGTGTCCACAAGTGGCGCACGGGGTCGTCGAACCACTGGCCGACGGTCGGGGGTCAGCTGGATCACCGGGGACGTCGACGCCGAATTGCTGCTGTTGTAGACTTTGTCACCCGAGCCCGCGCTCGAGGGGAGGCTGCGGTCGATGCCGGTGTCGGCGGCGACGCTGGAAGTCGGGGTCGACTGTGGTGGTGGTGGTCTGATGGTGATGATGACGATGGCTGTATATAGAAGGAGAGAAGGGGGTTACGGGTTGTTGAATCAGAGGGGTCGTAGATTTAGGATTTGGGTTTTGGGTTTGGTTTTATTCTTTTTATTTTATTTTCTTTTCTTTTATAATACCATATAAATATATATATATATATAAATAAATAAATAAATAAATATATATATATATATATATATATATATATATATATATATATATATATATATATATATATAGCCATCTATAACAATGATAAAATATAAGAAAATTGGTTTGTACCTAAAATAATTTTTAGAAAAATTCTACAATACTCTAATAGTAGTTGTACATCAAAAATATATTTTCTGTGAAATATTTATAATTAATAATTATACATAAATATCTATACAAGTTAATAAATCCATAAATTTTATATTTTTCTAATTAGCTAATAATAATAAATATTTATTAATCTCAAATAATTACATAATACCAATAATAAAAATAATAAAATTTAAAATTTAAAATTTAAAATCAGGGGGTTTACAATCTACCAACTTATAAAAAATTCGTCTCGAAATTAATCTTACACAGTAATAAGAATAAGAGATTTCATTTCGGGAGAAGGTTAAATACAACTCATTGTGTTAGTTTTCTCGATATTAAGAATAAGGTACGATCTAAGCACAAAAGCGGTAGAAATTTATTTTACATGTGCAAGGTCATATATGGATTCTCGAATGTTGGGAATGCAATTACTAAGGAGATCTTAATCTGAAGCCATATTCTAAGAATAAGGTACGCTTAACCTAAGGCTCTACCCAACTTATAAGAATTAAGTTGGTCGTAAAAATTTTGGTCACCCTCATGTTTACAAGGGTTATAGAAGTATATATTCAAGGGAGGTACAAGATTTTTTGGCTTTTGTGATCGTAGTCACAGACTATCAGAAGAAATCTAGGAACTACCATAATATTTTTGAGTCAATAATTCTATAAAGAAAGTTTACCAGTTCTTAGTGCTCCTGATTTGGTGATGAGTTTACAAGACAATAAGAAATGTCTTAGTCAAATACAACTAGGGTGAGATGGTACAGAGAAGACGTTCATTGCATATCATGGATGCCGATCAACAGTTCAACAATAAGTGTCAAGAGATAATATAATTTACCAAGGTGATTAGTATTATGAAAAGAGTACAAGGGGGTTCAATTTAATGCAACACAAGTTTCATGGACGTAGGTTGGCATGAATGGACTACGGTTACATTAGTGGTTAGAGTAATTGGGTTGCTAATATAAAATTTAATTTAATTGCAACAGAATTGAATATTTAAGTATAGAAATACGTCATGGATGTTGTTGGGTCTATATGGAGCATGGGAGTGTATCTTTTGGCGTAACAACTGGTTCATGAGTGAAGTAGGTCTAGTTAAACTCATAAATCTCAAAGTTGTCGAAAGAATTGAGTCGATGTTGCATATTAAAATTGTCCTCAACGGAAAAGGATATCTAGGTATCATTTGGGTGCACAAATGCGTCACGAATATTGTATGACTAACACAAAAATGGGAAGGCGAGTTTGTGAGTGATAGTCATATCATGGGTGCAGAGTGGCTAGTCTAGGTCATAAGAGTATAAGTTGTTGGAAAGAAAATAATAGTATTGTGATACAAATATCTGATTCACAATAAGGGTATTAAAGGATACAAAATTAAAGAGGTAATTCAATCTGTTTGGAACTAATCAATACCAAATTAATTCAAATTTACCCTGAAATTCGAAAATAACCCCACACTAAAACCAGGGGGCTACGATCTACCCAACTTGTAAAATTAAGTTGGTATCCAAAACTATAGTCAGGGTCCTGCTAACAAGATTTTTGGAAGGGCCTACTTCCTAAATAAAAATACAAGAAATCTAGAGTTTACTGGCCGTAATTAAAGATTCTCTAAGGGAACCTAAATACTATCAGGGTGCTATTGGTCAACAACTCTATAAGAAAAGTTGCTACCAACCAATATTGCTCCTATATAGTTTATGTCTTCAACAAAACATAAGAAAGGGTTTGGTCGGGTATAACTAGGGCAAGGTGGTATAGAGACTTCGATCATCGCATGGCATTGATAACGAAAGGACGAATTAAGGGAATCACAAAGGAAGAAATCTACAGACCAAGACAAGAGAATTTTATGATAAGTTTAGGGAGTATGGTCACAGGATTAAATAAGGTACGATTAGACAAGTATCTAGAGAATCAAGTCATAGTGACTAGATCAGGAAATTAGAAATAAAAAAGAACTGATACCTACAGTGAGATGGATATTAACACCATGAAGAGGGTACTAACTAAAAGATAAATTTGCTAATAGGGCACGACTAGGAAGGGAAGAAGGATCTACTCAGTTGATATAATTAGAAGGATCTTTGTTGCAAAAGCACGAGGCTATATATGCAAAACAAGATAAGAATTTGATAGGAAGGATATGAATGCAGTCGAGGGAGTAATACAACTATTCTTTAAACTCAATACTATATTTATATAAGTTATATTCTATATAACCTCTCTCATACTATTGGCAACCTACATCTGGCTATAGGTAAACAATATATGATCTTTACAACTTCGTCTTCCTTGCATATTCCTAACTTAGTAGGTAAGGGTCTAAACTAAGCATATACTTAGGTCTATCACTCATGGCATACTATTCACTAAGGACACTCTTCAATACTAGTCTAATCTTTAATGGAATGCCTACCCATTTTTATACAACTTACTCTATTCTATTGTCTATCTTTCTAAACTGTTGTTCGTCTAGTCTCTGCCATCTAAAACCTATCTTCCTTACGAGAATCTTTCGGCTAGGCTACTACCCTATTACACAAGCATGATGTCATGGTTATCTTGAGTGGAAATTTTTCGAACTCAATGAGATGATAAGATTTCTAAAATCCAAAAATCTATCGGCTATGGTAAATTGAAAATAGGTTCTCATCTCCTACTACTAAGGATAGTTCCAGCAAGCTCATACCCTATTAGTCAAAATCTAAATTCCTGGCCCTAATCAGTTTATGTGTAAACCCACAATATTCAGCTATCATACCTATAAGACTTCTATCTCCCATTTATACTTCCCCACCATGTGTAAATTTATACTCTAAGGGTCTTGTGATAATCCTCTACAGAATAACCATCAAGTTAGTATGTGATTCTTAACCTGTATTAATTTCTTGAAGTCTGTATCACTTTGAGACTGATCAATAATTTCTACTCGCACTAAATTCTTAAAATTCCAAAAGCATTATAATTCAAAAATATTAAAATTATTATCCCTCAAGTCCATATCACAATCCCTTCTTCTTGGATTATGCGACCATAATATCTTTTCCTTATCATTTATTTCCTACACACCTTCATTTCCTTTTAGTATGTTAATCTTGTTTTCAACTATAAGCTTCATCAATCATGACCCAATCTTTTTGCTTCGTAGTATAGATCTTCTAGGCAACTACCGAGTGATAAAATCTTCAGTCCTTCCTAAATCCTTCACTTAATTTAAAATGCTCAAGGTCATATACTCCTCGTTAATCTTTTCTTGTTACCATTCTACATTCTTCACCTTGAACCTGAGATTTCTCCTAGTTTATTCCATGTATACCCTTCATCCAAACTACATGGTTACTATCTTGTTATAGCTTGTCTATTATAGAAAATTTACTATATCTAACTCAGACTATAACATCTATCAAAACTCTCATCCTTCAACCTATTTACTTTTATTCTATTAGTAGCAACATGAGGTTTGAAATACGTTGAGCAAAAGTTTGTAATCACCTCGAGAATATAAGCTTCACAAATAGAGTCCTCAACCCGTGCCTTATTTTTTACCTTTCTTTTTAGGTGATTCAGATGTCGCTCGAACGGGTACATCCACTGATAACCGACAGGACCACCAACGCGTGCCTTAGGAAAGATAAATTGGCAAATGCTCCATAGAATCGAAGAATATGCTGAGCTCTGTCAATAGATCCCAAATGACCTGCGGTAAGAATTCTCGAAATACAATCAGAATTAACCTCTTCATAAATACGTGACAATCGTGGCTCTTCATACCCGCCAAGTTTGTTCTCCTTGAGGTCGACGCATCTTCTTAAGTTCGACACGTACCCGTCTGGGAATTTTAGACCCTGAATCCACCTATAAAGTTTTCCTTTATCCTCCTTCTCCAGTGAGAAAATTGACTTAGGCTGCTTTAACTTTCTATTTCCCTCCTCTATCAAATGCTACGCAGGACGTCTACATATTTCTTCTAAGTCCAACCTGGCCTTCGGATTATCTTTTGTCTTCTCCTTTACCTCCATTACAGTATTAATTATGTTACCAAACACATTATTCTTGATATGCATGACATCAAGGTTATGTCTGATCAGATTGGTGCTCCAATATGGCAGATCCCATAATATAATCCTCTTCTTCTATTATGGGTGCGACCAAATCTGTTACACTTGTACCCCTTAGCAGGCTCTTCGATAGCACTTAGTAAATCTTTTACCTCTTCCTATATCTTATATCCGGACCTCCTTGGCGGTGGATTGGCCTTCTCCACAATGCCCGCACGAAAAGCATTCCTGTTCTTTCGTTACAGATGATCCTTCGATAGAAATTGTCGATGACAATCGAAGAAGCATGGTTTGCCTACGTGTTTCAAACGGAAAGCCTTAGTATGGTCCATACAATACGGACATAGGAGACGACCATGAGTGCTCCATCCTGATAATATTTCATAGGCCAAAAAGTCATTGATGGTCCACATAAGTGCTACCCTCATATGAAAATTATGCTTTCTAGAAACATCGTACGTGTTGGCACATACTTTCTACAGCTGATTCAACTTATATATCAAAGGCTATAAATATACATCGATGTTCCTCTTCGGATTATTCGGACCCGGGGTAAAAATAGTTAGGAACATATACAGAGTCTTCATGCACATCCAAGGTGGTAGATTATACGGAGTGACGATCACAGGCCAACACGAATCCTGGGAGCCCAAAATTCTGAATGGGATAAAACCGTAGGAGGAGAGCCCCAATCTGACATTATGCGAATCAGAAACAAAATCTGGATACTCTCGATCAAAGTGCTTCCATGTTTCTCCATCGGATGGATGATCTAATACTCCTTTAATCTATTTTTGCCTGTTCCAACTCATGTTTTCTGCAGTCTCCTTCACCATAAACAACCTCTGCAACCGCAGCGTCAAAGGCAAGTAGTGCATCAAATTGGTAGGCTTTTTTGCACCAACAGACTTTTCTCTTCTAGTGGCCTTGTAGCGATCAGCACCACAGAATCTGCATGCATCTTCATCCTTGTCTTCTTTGTAGTACAACATGCACTCGTTGCGACATGCATCAATTTTTTCGTATCCCATCCAGAGCAGTCTCACCATTCTCTCAGATCGGTAGAAGTCTTTAGGCAACTTTGCACCCTCTGGTAAGATCTCTATAATCAAATCCATCAGTCAGTTATAGCATTCTTGCGACATATTAAAATTGGACTTGATGCTCAATAATCTTGTAACCACCTCCAACGGTGAATGATCCTCATAACCAGGATATAATGCAGTTCTTGCATTCTCCAACAACTCTATGAACTTTGCAGCATCGGCATTCGATGCCTCCTCAGCTGCATCACGATTGTTCGGATCAAAAATAGGCCCTGCCTCATCAAAAACCATGTTCACCCACCCGTCGTCGTAAGCAGAGTGGTCGTGGACATCCATATATGGCTCCACATAAGGCTTCAACTCCGATGCTTAAGACACAAGTTCTCCGTGCGTGGTCCATTGATAGTAATTCGGTGTGAAACCCTTCGAGTACAAATGATATATGACTTCCACTTCTGGATGATATTTCAAATTGTGACATCTCACATACGGACACTTAATTTTGGTACCGTCCATGTAATGAGGGAACGCCTTGGCGAACTGTAGGAACTGCTGTATACCCTCAAGGAATTCATCTGGCACAACACACATATCATCAGGATGATGGTTGTACATTCGCGAACGATGACGCAGATAGTAATTTATATCAATTTCTAGATACTTCTGCAAAGATAAATAGACATCGTTCAAGTATATACTCATCGTTAAATATAGTACATGCACCGATACTCCTAGTCCTAGCATATATACTCAGGAATACCCAATTATGTTATACACCTACTCGTCTTCACATACATAAGAATACTCAGGAATATAGTACATGCACTGATACTCATATTACAGTGTTTCAGTTAGTGTCAACTGAGCATATTTGGGTTAGGGTTAGGGTTTGTGCACTGCTTTAAGTATTAGTCATCTAGTTATAAGGGAGTGCCTGTCCATAGAAGTATATGTCATATTGACAACAGATTTGGGGAGAAACACAGTGAGTAGTGAGATGGGGAGAGCTGTTGCACACACCATCTGCACAGACCCGATAGTGCATATTTGATGTGCACTTGAGTGTTGCGATAGACTTTACAGGGTCTGTGCACACCATCGTAAAAAGTAGGGTGCGACATTAGGCAGTAGTAATTTGAAGTTGCATTTTAAACTTGAGTATCACAACATGCATTAGAAGATTGGGGGAATCTCTGTGTATCTTACTTAGTATTGAGTATCACAATAGGCATTTTAAACTTGAGTGTCATCTAGCATTAGTATTGATATTAAGTTGGTATCAGTTATATTAAGTTAATAGCAGTTATTGTAAGTTAGTAAGTCATGATAGTATAAGTTATATACTAATTGTATAGTATTAAATGTCAGAGAGGGAGAGAGAGAGAGATGGCTAGGGTTAGGGTTTACACCCTTTGTGACAGTGTCTGTGTCGTGTCTATGTCAGTATGTGTGTGTCGTACATATCAGTGTCAGTGTTATGTCGTGTCTGCATCTGAGAGAGAGAGATAGAGTTAGAGAGAGAGAGAGAGATCGGGTTAGGTTTAGGGTTAAGGTTTATACCATCTGTGTCAGTGTGTGTCGTGTTTGTGTCAGTGTGTGTCGTGTGCATCTGTGAGCGAGAGAGAGAGAGAGAGAGAGAGAGAGAGAGAGAGAGAGAGAGATTGTGTTAGGGTTTACCTAGAGGTGGAGGAGGAGGAGAAGCTCGAGGTCCGCCGGAGGGGGCTGTGGGGGAGCCGGTAGGGGGCTGTGGGGGAGCACTCGGGGGGTCCGCTGGAGTAGGGGCTGTGGAGGATGCCGGAGGGGGCACTTCGCCGGAGAGGGGGGGAAGAGGGTGGACTTTTGAAATTTTGGGGGAAGATTTTGATAGAAGGGGGGAATCGAAACCTATATTAAAAAATTTAGCGACGTTTAGCGACGTCAACTTATGATGTCGCTAATAATAATAGCGATGTCATAACTAGATGTCGTTAAAAGTCGCTAATTATCAAGTTTGCGACGTTATAGACGACGCTAAAAATGTCGTTAAATATTAAAAAAACTAATGTCGCTAAATACATTTAGCGACCGTAAAGAAGCTTATAGCGACTATTCTTTTAAAAACTGAATTACAATCGCTAAACGTCGCTATATGTCGCCAACAGCGATGTATAACGACGTTTATTTTTGGAGTCGCTCAAATCTTTAATATTAGCGACGTTTTAATATGATGTCGCTAAAAATGTCACTATTTTATCATATATTGGTAGTGTTGGGTCACAGGACCATCGTAATCCTGCGAATCTGATGGCACAAGTTTTGTTACAAAATAACAAGCATACATGAAGTTATGACAATGTGTTGGAATAGGCAGATACGGTAATTTTTGGCAGATACGCATTAATTTCGGTGTGCATGCACGTCCAAATCAAGTTCCACGAAAGCCCACACGTCTGCATTGATGATACGCGCCTTTCGGTGTAATTCGCACGTGATAAAGTCGCCTCGTTTGGCGGGATGCACCCTATTTTGGGAAATTTTAGGTTTTTGAAAACATTTTTATTGATTTTGGAACTCGATTAATTATCAACCTAATTTAAATTAAAATAAACTAACTAAAGACCCTGAAAGGGGGTTAGATAGGGATCATACCAGAGAAGGTGTCACGAGATTCGGACGAGCGAGGAGAGTGGTAATACACCGTGAAATTGACTCGTTGGCTCTGCGGTTCTGTGCATGGTCAGCGTACATAGGGTCGAACAATGGTTCAGGCGACGTGGGGTATCCACGAGTTGTACACGGGGTTATCAGACCACTCGTCGGCGGTCGGGGGTCACCTGGGTCACCGGGGACGTCGACGCCGGATTATTGCTGCTGCAGCCGTTGTCACTCGTGCACGTGCCCACGCTCGTACTGTCGCGGCCACGGGGGAAGGCTACGGTCGGAGCCGGTGTCGGTGGCGGCGCTAGAAGTCGAGGTCGACGGTAGTGGTGGTAGTCTGATGGTGATGATGGCGGTGGCTGTATATAGATGGAGAAAAGGGGGTTATAGGTTGTTGAATCAGTGGGGTCGCAGGGGATGGGGTAGCGGGTTTAATATTTTGGTTTGGGTTTGGGTTTTGGGTTTGGGTTTGGGTTTTGGGTTTGGGTTTGGATTTGTGTTTGGGTTTGGGTTTTGGGTTTAGGTTTTATTCTTTTTATTTTCTTTTCTTTTCTTTTATAATACCATATAAATTTGTATATATATAGCCATCTATAGTATGGTAAAATATAAGAAAATAGGTTTGTACCTAAAATAATTTTCTGAAAAATTCTACAATACTTTAATAGTAGTTGTACACCCAAAATATATTTTCTGTAAAATATTTATAATTAATAATTATACATAAATATCTATACAAGTTAATAAATTCATGAATTTTATATTTTTCTAACTATCTAAGAATAATATAAAATTTCCTTAATCTCAAATAATTACATAATACCAATAATAAAAATAATAAAATTTAAAATTTAAAATCAGGGGTTTTACAATCTACCCAACTTATAAAAAATTTGTCCTTGAAATTAAAAATGCACAGTAATAAGAATAAGAGATTTTATTTCGGGAGAAGGTTAAATACAACTCGTTGTGTAGGATTTCTCGATATTAAGAACAAGGTACGATCTAAACACAAAAGCGGTAGAATGTATTTTAGATGTGCAAGGTCATATATGGATCCTCGAATGTTGGGAATGCAGTTACCAATGATATCTTAATCTGACGCCATATTCTAAGAATAATGTAGGCTTAACCCAAGGCTCTACCCAACTTATAAGAATTAAGTTGGCCGTAAAAACTTTGGTCACCCTCCCGTTTACAAGGGTTATAGAAGTCTATCTTCAAGGGAGTTACGAGATGTTTAGGCTTTTGTGACCGTAGTCACATATTATCAGAAGAAATCTAGGAACTAACATAATGTTTTTGAGTCAATAATTCTATAAAGGAAGTTTATCAGTTCTCATTGCTCCTAATTTGGTCATAAGTTTACAAAACAATAGAAAATGTCTTAGTCAAATACAACTAGGGTGAGATGGTACAGATAAGACGTTCATTGCATTTCATGGATGCCGATCAACACTTCAACAATATGTGTCAATAGATAATATAATTTATTAAGGTGATTAGTATTGTGTAAAGAGTACAAGGGTGTCATAACTGCCATTATATTTTTTTTCTAATTCATTTGATATATATATATATATATATATATATATATATATATATATATATATATATATATATATATCAACATAGTTAAATTGATGTAAATATCAATGTACAATTTAGCTTTATCTAATTCTTGGATTAAAGAGGGGGCTTCATGCATAAAACCAAATCCATGGGCGGGGGAAAGAGAAACCAACAACAAGCTCTCATGAGTCACTCACTACATGTTTCCTCCTCCTTTCTTCCTCATTCCCCATGGGAAACCTGGCTTCACCTTCTTTCACCTCGCATTTCCAATAAACCTAACACTCTCTTACTTTTCCCATCTATTTCCTATCTTCATCTTCTTCAACTCTTCCTTCCTCTCTCCACCTTAAACCTACTGCTACTGCTACTACTACTATGCATGTTGTTGCTGTTATTATGCTACTTCTGCTGCTGTAGCTGCCGCGACTGTTGTTGCTGCCGTCCGCTACCGCTGTGCAGCCGCCAGACCCGTTCCACCCGGCGCCTTATCTTTTATGCTGCTGTCGCCGGACACCACCGCCGTCGGACCTGCGACACCACCTGTCATGACCCGCACCCGAAATTAGGGCACGAGTACGTGGGTACGTCCAGCCTACGCCGCAGCATCGTCAGTAGAACGCTGTCTAGGTCATGATACTATCTAAACAATCTCACACGAGAATCCAACTCCATAAGGAGACACGGATAACACAATATAGTATGAACAATATACTCAATCACATAACTACAACACGATAAGATATCGAAGAAATAAATAAACCAAAATGCAACACAAGTCTAAATAGAAATAATCTAACTCAACAATAAAATCCAAGTCTCAACCAAGTATGCCGAAGATAAATCCGGTACTATAAACTGCTAAAAGAAACTAACTAGATAACTAGTGATTCCGGCTAGACCTCCCAGAATCACAACTGAACTACCAAGTCCAAGTCTGCAGCTACTCTCCATGTGGTCCATAAAATATCGGACACCAGTCCTCTAAGGCATAATCTGGAAAAATATTTTCAGTCAGGATGGAGCAAAGTACGTCTCAAATAACATTTCTATTTAATTGATAAGGACTATAAAATAATAAACAGATGATGCTATATACTGAGAGAAGACAATGAATAAATACAATGGCAAAAAAATAAAGAGATAGGCAATATAGGCAATATGGTACAGTCAGTGCATATGTGAAATAAAGAGAACGAGATACAATATCATATACGGGTGATGTAGTATATGAACTAAATAGAGAACTGTAACTATTCTAAGTGTTTGAAATAGTAGCTTCGATATGGGATCGACTTGGTAACATGTACGATAGCTATATGGCCTGGCTAATTATACGTGAGGTGTATGATTAATACTAACATTATTCTATACTTGTACAATATGGATTTGATCATATTTCTCACTAACTACTTCCCCGCCCCCAACTAGTACAGTGGATCCAACCATGACACGCCACGATACACGAGCAATATCTAAATATCAATGTCGTGTACAATGTTAATGCGATAACCAATGTAACATCTCATGACTAAAGATCCAATCTATATACTAGTCCGTGTAGCACAGTGTCAAGAATCAGATATAATATTTCTAGATATTGGAATTATAGGAATGATCAAATAATTAGAAATTATCAGAGAATGTACTCGCCTTGGGTCCTTAGCTGGTAATACCAATGTCCTGTTCTAGAGTATCGTCTGAATGATCGAATAGTCCTATAGACATATCATAAAATATAATATTTGGATCAAACGTTAAACTAACGCACAATCATAAAAACATTGAACTCAGGGGCTACGCTAGGTATGACCCTGGTCAACTAGGGTCAAGTGCGCGTCTAATTGCGCGGGTGTCGCGTCTGTTATACTGTGTAAGACAGACAGACAGTAATAATATGGGTCTTGCCAATACATGAGTTTACATATGGCAGTCTTCTAATAATTTACAGGGTTACAGGTCAATGTAAATATGGGATATCCGTAATTACACTCGGGTCGCCTAGTACATTTATAATTATACATATTATCAATTAGCATATATCATTAATTACTTATAATATATATATGTGTATACCAAATAATTATATACAAAAATATGTATATGTGTATATACACTAATAGAATTTTATACTATATATATATATATATATATATATATATATATATACACACACACATACCATATATTTATATATATATAACAACCAATAATTATATGTATACAAAAGAATACATATACTGAATATATATATACATATACCAAGTGAAAATATACATATACTATATTTATATATATGTACCAATTGAATGCATATACCATATACATGTATATATGTATATATATATATATATATATATATATATATATATATATATACACACACCAATACATACATGCTAACATATACATATGCTACATATATATATGTATATATATATATATATACCAAATACGTATATACTAAACATATACTATATACATACCAATTATATATACACCCATCAAATACGTACACGCGTACGTGTTCGCGAGGGGGAGAACGTGAACCTGTGTGCGTGCACGAGATCGACGATGACGACGGTGTCCATGAGGTTGAGGATGACGATGACGACAACGAAGGTGACGATGATGATGACAAAGATGTCGACGATGATGACGACGACGACGAAGACGACGAAGATGGTGTGGGGTGGTGGTACTGGTGGTGTAGGGTGGTGGTACTGGTGGTACGGGGGTGGTGCTGGTGGTGAACGAGGTGGTGGAGAGTTCAGGCGGGGGAGGATCGGCTGAGGGGGAGGCTCGGGATGGTTCGGGTGATGGTGTAGAGTGGTGGTGTAATGGAGGTGGTGGTTCTGATGATGATGGTGGTGCTGCCGGAGGGGAGTTGGCCGGTGGGAAGGTTTGGCCGCCGGGGTTGGGTCGAGCGAAGGTGAATGGGGTGGTGGAAGGAGATGTACAGCGGGGTCGGGACAGTGGCAGCAGCAGCCGGGGAAGGAGGCTGCGGGCTCGTGGTTGCTGCCGGAGTAGAGGTCGGCCGGGGTGGTAGTCGATGGGGATGCTAGAGGGAGGTTTTGGCGGCCAGGGGGGGAGGAAATCTTGGCCGGAGTAGGGAGGTAGGTGGTACGGGTTGGGTGCAGTGGTGAGCTCCGGCGGGTCGGCCGGAGTTGGGGGCCGATTCAATCAGTTTGAACCAAATAAAAAAGAGGTGAAGAGGAAGAAGAAGAAGGAAGAAGAAAGAAAGAAATGGAAAAGGAAAAGTCTACGATTGGGTTTGTGTATGGAGAAGAGGGAGGAGAGAGAAAGGGGTATGGTTTTCTAGGTTTGGGGATTAGGACATGCTCTTGGGAAGGGTGTGAGGAGACATTAAATAGGGGATGTGATGTAGAGTGTGTGGTGATGATGAACCCCATTTTGAATGGGTGGCTCAGATTTGACATGAGAAAATTATTCATACAAAGGAGAAGGTTGGGTTGACTAGTCAAAGAACTAGGGCTTCTCCATTTGGCTTGAACCAATGGGGTGTTGACACCTAATGCAATATTTGCAAATAAGCCCCCTTAAATTTGGATATTTGCACAAACACATGAAATAATAAAAAATTGGTGGGCGATATGGTGTTTGGTGTTTTGTAGGGTGAGGGGGTGTTGGGTGTTTTACATGGGCTCAATTAATGGGGTATTTGGATTAAATTGGGATTAAAATGAGATTAGTCAAAGTTGGTATCCCCAATTTAATTAAATAAATGCAAGCGATGTTCTAAAATTAATTGAAGGTACATGGGGCTAAAATTAAGTGGGACAGAAGTATCATGAATGAAGAAGGCTTAGAATAGAATATTACCCTAATTTGGGTTGCACAAAATGGGTCAAGATTGTGTCTCCAATTTTGATTGGAACGCACAATGATACAAAGTTGAATTTTGTTTAGAAATTAAATAAACGTCCGCGACGAATATTGTGCGCCTAAAATGAAGCACAAGAGAGCATAATTATGAGTTACACAAAGATCATGAAAGGTGTAGGCTTGGTGTCAGTCTTGGACCCTTTAATTGGTCTGGCTAAACGGGTTGAGTTCGTGTCTCAAAATTGATGGCAACGACACAGGTGCGCGACACAGGATTAAATAATGGATTTCGGATACGGGAAGTTGTGCAATTAAATTAGAGCACAAAGGATTATGATTTTGAGTAACGGAAAAGTCCAGCGCCTAAGTTGGCGTGTCAAGTCTAGAATACAACAACTTATTGGAAATTATGGGCTAATATTGGGCTCCGAATATTGCAACAACGGTAAAGTATAACAATTTAATAAAATTACGATAATTAATTACAACCCTAAATAATTAAATCCTAAATAATACAATTTAAATTGATAACCCTATAATTCGGTCAGGGGTCCATCTAGTGGGCTTCTAGGTCAAGTCTACTAGCTCAAACATTAAGAACACTGTGTATATATGATATATATATATATATATATATATATATATATATAAATACACATCTGATACAATTATTTAAAATAACTACACACAATATTAATAATATATAAAAGTCAAAAATACCCCTATTTTTAGAATGTGATAGTGACAAGTCTACCCTCCTTAATATAATTTCGTCCTCAAAATTTAAGATCCTCATAGTTGTATTTACTCATTATATATTTTCCATCAAAATTTAAATTCATCAAGCCATATAATCATAAAGTAAGTACACTTTCAAATTTCTATAAGTATCATATTCCTGCAAATCTTTAAATTTAAAAATCAAATTCCATTCTTATCAGAATCTCCTCCAAAATTTTAAGTTCATATCTAAATACTCAAAATTTAATATCCAATCTTCTAATTTAAATTTACTCAATGCACATTTTTATAAATTAAAAAATCCCATCTAAAAATACTAATCCATTAATGATCTTATTCCTTGATTTTTTTTCCATAAAATACTCAAACAATGCGATACTTATGAAATCTTCAAATGCAACATTCATAATATAAAATTTTAAATTCATATCTTGCAATCAAATAAATATAATGATAATCTCCCTAATTTCCTCCAATTTTAATAACAAATTCAATCATATCATAATCTTCCTAAAATTAATAAATCATCAATTCTGCCATGTTAAATTCTTAACTCTTTATTTAAATAATATTTATCCTCAAAATTTAAGCATTTTGTCTCTCTCTGTCAAATCATAACATCTTCATTAACTCTACTACGGTCAAACCCCCAATAATCACAGTCTAAGAAAATTCTACCTACAGTCATTCAATATGCAATCTAAGGAAAATATGTACGGTTATGGTGTCTTTTGTCATGGTATTGCAGTCTCTGTCAGGGTGTACTATTAACTATATTCTAACAAGAAAATCATGAATACAAGCTACGATACTAAGGAATCAATCAATCAATCAAATAGGAAGGACAGAAGGAAAGAAAAGAACAGAACCTGCTAACATGTCACCTGCAGTATCGGTCTCCTCGACCGTCATCGCAAATGCCCCGCCCTGCTTGGGTGGCTCCCTTCGCGGGTGCTGAGCAATCTACGGTTCCACAGGTGGCCTAACGGGATCTCTATGATTTGGAGCTGCGTGCTGGCCGGGAAGATAAGGGGCTAGAAGACAATCCCTCACTCGATGTCCTGCAGTGCCACAGTGCAAACAAAGTCCTAGCCTCGTTCTACAGCTCTCCCAAAGGTGACCGGGCTTCTTACATCTGTTGGGTCTCTCTCAAAGGCTGCTGCTGGTCCTGTTGAACACGAACTGGTGCCTGGTACTATTGTTGATACTGAAACGTCCTCGGCTGCTGCTGAATATGGGGACGCTTGGCTGGTCCTGCGCTACCATTCATATCTCCAGAATTATTGTGACTCCTCTTAGGCCTAAGATCCAAATCCTCTTCTGCAATCTGGGCATCCATCAAGATATCCTCAAAGGTAGCGGTACGACGACCAGAAGTATGCGACCTAATCTCTTTCGTCAGCCCCTTTCTAAACTTCCGGGCTCGATCTTCTGGGTCCTGAATCATAGACGATGCAAAATGGCTCAAACGATAGAATTCTATGGCGTACTCGTCGACCGACATGCTCCCTTGGACCAAGTCATAAAACTGACTATCCAAGGTTCCCAAGGCCACGTCGGAAAAGAACTTCTCCTTGAAAAGCTCCTTGAAGGTCTCCCAAGTAAGCCCTTGTGCAGTGAGTCTAAGCTCCGTACGATACCATGTGAGTGGAATATCGAACATCTGACTGTCGGCCGCCTCTATCTACAAGCTCTCCGGAATCTGGGCCAATCGCAGGCTCCTCTCTATATCCTCTAGCCAGTGGTCAGCGTAGAGTATCCCTTCGATGCCCTTGAACTCTCGAGGCATCATCCCCTTAAAGTCCACTATAGTGCCTGATCTTTGTTGTTGCTGCTGGCCAGGAAACTGCTGGTGTTGAGCTACTCTCTCCACAGCTTAGAGAGCCACCTGATAAGCATTCTCCATGCTCTCTCTCATCAGCTCTGTTTGTGCCTGGTGTACCTCTACTTGCACCTTCTAAGCCTCAGCTTAAACTCGCTGAGCGTCTACCGTCACTCTCTGGGCGTCTACCATGCCCTGGATCAAAGTAAACATCTGTGTCCCGTCAATGGGCACACCTCCGAAAATCGGAGTCGGTGGAGGAGAAAGGTTGTCCGTCACAACTACGGCAATCCTCTGAATAGGTGGGGGGTGGAGGACCCCCCAAAAGTGCATATACTCCCACATGCACCGGAGATGTAGGAGAAACTACGAATGTCTGTCCATCAGGTGGAGAGGTGGCAGACCCCTCTAAAGCTGATGCTCCCACTCTCATAGATCTTATCTTCGGCGACATCCTAAAGACAGACCCAAAGAATCAATTAAGGCAATAAATACGATATCATCAAGGAAGGATAGTAAAGTTCTAAAAAAGCAACATTCAGAAGAAAATAAGGATAACAAGATAAATGGATTGGAGATATTCCTACTTTCATCCTAGTATGCTATATCCTAGATCCTATCGCAGGCACGCAGTAGTGTAACTAAGATGTCATACTACTACGATATCGCACAACTTACGAAGTCTGACCTGCATGGGTCGCCACTAAAAATGGGTCATGATCCACACCCGGAATTGGGGTACGAGTACGTCGGTACGTCCAGCCTACGCTGCAACATCGGCTGTAGAACGCTGCCTAGGTCATGATACTATCTAAACAATCTCACACGAGCATCCAACTCCATAAGGAGACACGAATAACACAATATAATATGAACAACATACTCAATCACATAACTACAACACGATAAGATATCGAAGAAATAAATAAACTAAAATACAACACAAGTCTAAATAGAAAAATCTAACTCAACAATAAAATCCAAGCCTCAACCAAGTATGCCGGAGACAAATCCGATACTATAAACTGCTAAAAGAAACTAACTAGATAACTAGTGATTCTGGCTAGACCTCCCGGAATCACAACTGAACTACCAGGTCCAAGTCTGCAGCTACTCTCCTTGTGGTCCATAAAATGTCGGACACCAGTCCTCTACGGCATTGTATAGAAAAATATTTCCAGTCAGGATGGAGCAAAGTACATCTCAAATAACAGTTCTATTTAATTGATAAGGACTATAAAATAATAAACAGATGATGCTATATACTGAGAGAAAAAAATGAATAAATGCAATGGCAAAATAAATAAAGAGACAGACAATATAGGCAATATGGTACAGTCAGTGCATATATGAAATGAAGAGAACGAGATACAATATTATATACGGGTGATGTAGTACATAAACTAAATAGAGAACTGTAACTATTCTAAGTGTTTGAAATAGTAGCTTCGATATGTGATCGTCTTGGGAACATGTACGAGAGCTATATGGCCTGGCTAATCATACGTAAGGTGTATGATTAACACTAACATTATTCTATACTTGTACAATACGGATTTGATCATATTTCTCACTAACTACTACCCCGGCCCCAACTAGTACAGTGGATCCAACTATGACACATCACGATACACGAGCAATATCCAATATATTATATACAAGGTCTAAATATCAATATCGTGTACAATGTCAATGCGATAACCAATGTAATATCTTATGACTAAAGATCCAATCTATATACTAGTACGTGTAGCACAGTGTCAAGAATCAGATGTAATATTTTTAGATACTGGAATTATAGAAATTATCAAATAATTGAAAATTATCAGAGAATGTACTCGCCTTGGGTCCTTAGCTGGTAATACCAATGTCCTATTCCAGAGTATCGTCTGAAAGATCCAACAGTCCTATAGACATATCATAAAATATAATATTTGCATCAGATGTTACACTAACGCACAATCATAAATACATTGAACTCAAGGGCTACGCTAGGTATGACCCTGGTCAACTAGGGTCAAGTGCGCATCTAATTGCGCGGGTCTCGCGTCTGTTATTGCCGTACAAGACAGACAAACAATAATAATACGGGTCTTGCCAATACGTGAGTATACATGTGGCAGTCTTCTAATAATTTACAGGGTTATAGGTCAATGTAAATACGGGGTATCCATAATGTAAACCCCCTGAATTTTTAAATTATTAAATCTTGGATTTTTCTCAATTTTCTGGAATTTTCTGGGAATTTTCTGTAATTAAAATCAAGGCTCTTAATTATTAAATGATTTTTAATTATTAATAAATAATATTAAAATATCATGAAAATAACATTTTTGGGTGTAAAATGGAAAATTAGACTTAGGGTAATTTTTTTGGATTTTTCTGGGCCTCAGACCTATTTTTAAATGCCTAAAAACTATTTTAATTAATTAATTAATTAACTATTTATTTATTTATTTAATTATTATTATTATTATTATTATTATTATTATTATTATTATTATTATTTTTATATCTCAGCCCAGCCCGCACCCTGGCCCATTGGGCCGCGGCCCAGACCCAAACCTTAACGGGTCGGGTCGGGCTCACCCGAACCCGACCCGCCGCCAGCCCGACCCAGCCCCCACGACCCCGACTCCTCCGGCGCCCTCCGCGCACAGCGCCGCCCTCCGCGCGCAGCGCCGCTCTCCCCGGCCACGTCCCCTCGACCTCCGCCGTGCTCGGCCTCCCCTAACCGCCCTCCTCTCCTTTTTAAACCCCCCTCTTCTTCTTCCTCCTCCCTCTCGAAACCCTAACCCTAGCCGGCGCCGCCCCTCTCCGCCGAGCTCCGCCCTGCCTCGCCGCTGCCCAGCCACCGCCCTGCGCTGCCCTCCTCCCTCGGCGCCGCCTCCTCCTCCTTCCTCCTCCGTCCCCGACAGCAACAGCAACCAGCAGCAGCAGCCGCAGCGCCGCCCTAGGCCGCCCCCGCGCCGCTGCCTCCGTCCGAGCGCTGCGCCGCCCTCCGCCGCAGCACCCCCGGGCAGCCTCGGCCTCCCCGCCGCCGTGCCGACCATCGGCCACCGCCATCAGCTTCCCAAACCCTAACCCTAGGATCCTGTGTCCGACACGAGTCGGACATGTGTCGGACTCGGTTCGACCCTGATTTTTGGGTCCCCTTCAGGTGCGTGTAACTTTTTGTTTGTAGCTCCGTTTTTAATTCCGTAAATTGCGTTGGGAAGCCTATATGACCCTCTCGGTGTCCGGACAAACTGTTCGGGGCATCGCGTCCTGTGGTGATCGCACACCGCGATCCAAAAACAGGAAAAACCAGACCCTGTTTCACCCCGGAACTGAGTGCGCCCCGCCAAACGGGATGACTTGGTCGCGTGCGGTCTTCACAGATACGTGTGCGTCGTCGATACGGACGTGTGAGTTTTCGCGAAAGCTGATTCGGGTGTGCGTGCACACCGGAATCAACGCGTATCCGCGGACATCGCCCCGTACCGACTTTTCGGTATTTTGCCCTAACTTCTTGTACACTCCTCAGATCAAGACGAAACTTGCTCCATCGGACTCGTAGCGATACGCTGGTCCTGTGGGTCAAGTTTGGTTCGATTCTGAGAACGTTGACGAAATCGCGTGTCGTGGGCCCCACAAGCCCCGCTCGACGGGCGATTTTGGGTTTGGCTCATCGGAATCCAATTCTGGAAGTTCCGTTGTATTCGTATCAGCGTTCCTGACCTGTTGACACTAAGTTTGGTGAATTTGGAGACCTTTGACCTGAACACATTTTTTGGTGCAAAGCGGGCCCACTTGCGGACCCCATTTTGACCCGAAACTGTCGTTTTTGTCCTTGTCTCCAAATTTGACCCAAGGATAGGCGTTTCTAGCTATTTGACATCTTCTGAGCGTGATGGTAATGTCTATTTCAGCTTTTGGACTCATCTCTGGAAATTTTCCCCAAGAACCAAATTAATCAGATCCAAACATCAGGCAAGTACCTGAACTTCAAGTTAAATCTTTATATTGTGATAATTAATTCCCTGCTTTAATAGTACCCTTGATGATTACACCTAGTATTAGAAATGCTGGATTTCATGTCTTGAATATTGGAGTTCATGTCTTATTTTTTCATGTCGGGTGGGAGAATACTAGAAGGCATGTAGTTTACCCTTCCCCTTGTCATGTTTAATAGCTGTTGGTACGCGACTGTACCTCAGCCGGATCTCGATTTTCCCTGTTTAATAGCCGTTTATGACGGCCGGATTAGCCTTATAAACCCCTATATGCCAACTATGTATTCTAAAAACAAACACAAGTTCACACAGATAGTTTCTGGTCATGTTATATTTCTTGCTGACTGTTGTAGTTTTATTTCCTGTCTCATTTATTTCTGCTTTCTCATATTCCTGCTTACAGTTTTAACTCTGAGATAATGATGTTCTGTTATGCAGTCTCTTAACATGATATTCATTTTAATTGTCATAAATATTTAGTTTAATCTTGTTGTGCACTGTGTACTTTGCTCCTTTCCTGACTGGATCTGTTGATTTAGGCGATGATGAGGATCTTGCCCCTACTTATTATGGTCCTAAGAGGGGACTGATAATACCTATGAGGAGCCAGAACCCACCCAGGAGACCCCTGCTGCAGAGTAGCTAATAGTAGCTATCTTTTATTTCTGTTTCTTATCTTATTAATCGGGTTTGTCCCCGATTTCATTTTGAATTTCTGTACTAAAATATTTGAATCTGTTGTCGTATTTAATTCAGTTGCAATCTTAAGTTTCTGTTCTCATTATTATCTTGCCTATGTTATTTGTGAATGAGCTAGTTTAGTAAATATGGATTTGACCTAGACAGCGTACTACCGCCGACTCTGCGGCGTAGGCTGGACGTACCCACGCACTCGTGCCCGAATTTCCGGGTGCGGGTCGTGACACATTTTTATGGTGGCCCATGCAGGTCCTATCCTAAAATAGGGTAATACCCTAGGACAGGGTATGGAATAAGATTGAGGATTCTAGGAAAAGCTCATTCACAGTATAGGGTCCTTATTTCAAATTCTTGATATCATTGCTGCTCAATTTTCCTATCGCCTTTGATTTCCAAGTATTCTATTCTGATCTTCCTATCCCTTAATCTTTCAGAATGGTCCAGACCAGGAACACAGTAGGAGGCACATCAGAACCAGCTGAGCAGAATGTGCCCGAGACTCTTGCACTCCCGTCGCCTCCATCTGTTCCGGCAGTTACTCTAGATGAGGCACAGCTACTTGGAGTATTCCAGGGATTGGTGGAATCCCAGAAAGAACAGACTGCACTTTTGCGGACCAGCCTCTCAGAAGCTCTTAAGTCTCAGGAGTCGTCACTCAAGAGGCCAGGGAGTGCCAAAGACTTCAAGAATCTTAGACCCCTGGAATTCTACGGAACTGAGGGCATTCTCTATGCCGATGAGTGGATAGAGAATGTCGAAAGACTCTTGAAGACTGCTCAGGTCCCTGATGACCTCAAAGTGGAGTCCGCAAGCCTGCAACTGTTCAACATTGCTCGAACCTGGTTCAGAGATGAACCCCAACTATCTGCTCCTGACCTCACCTGGGAGGACTTCAAGAGGCTATTCAAGGAGAAATTCTACCCCGAAGTGGCTCGGGAAGCTCTCGAAAGCCAATTCGAGAGACTGGAACAAGGTACCCTGTCTGTTGATGAATATACTGCTGAATTTAGCAGGTTAAGCCACTTTGCGGAGTACATGGTTCGTACCCCGAAAGACAGAGCCCGTAGATTCAAGAAGGGACTGTCTCCGGATATTCGCCTTGCTGTCACCACCAGCCGAGCTCGCACCTATGAAGAAATCCTTAGCGTGGCACAAGGCGTTGAGAGAGATATGGGGCATAAACTGAAACGAGAGAGAGATACCGGAAATGCGGGACCCAACAAACGCCCTTTTCAACAACAACAACAACAACAACAGCAGAGGGCCCCGCAGCAAACTCAGCGTCCTCTCCCTCGAGCTCCAGCACCCCAACACCAGGCTCAAGGACAGAACCAACAAGCTGCTGCTTGTAACTTTTGCCAAAAACCAGGTCATACTTGGCAAGTCTGCAGGAAGAGGCTAGGTGCCTGCCTCTACTGCGGCTCAGCAGCGCATCAAATGAGGGACTGTCCAGCTGCTCAAGGACGCACCGCTGCACCCAAGGCTCCAGCCCAGGCCAGGGCCCCAGCAGCACAACAGAGGGGACCCCCGCTTCCAACATAACAACAACGTTTTGCTCAGCACCAACAGCAGCAGCAACAGAGGGGTGCACCGCAGCAAGGCCGTGCTTATGCAATGACTCTGGAAGAAGCTGAAGCCACAGCAGACGTGATCACAGGTTCTTTGCTTATAAATTCAATACCAGCTATTACTTTATTTGACTCTGGTGCTTCATATTCATTCATGTCAGTAGATTTCCTTATGAAGCATAGCTTAATCACTAAACCCCTTAGGAATTGTTATAAGATCATTACCGGTGGAGGAATCATCCCGGTTAGTGATGCCTGTAATAATTATCCTATTACATTGTGTGGAAGAGAACTGTATGCTAGGCTACTTGTAATGCCAGTTCCCAATTTTGATATTATACTGGGTATGGATTGGTTAAGTTAACATCATGCCACTATAGACTGCCACAGAGGTAGTGTAATCTTCAGGCCCCCTGACAAGCCAGAATTTGAATTTGCTAGAGGTTCTAGAGAAATGGGTAATAACAAAATTTGTGGAGCCCTAGTAACAGAAGAATTGCCACTACCTATCATCTCTGAATACCTTGATGTCTTCCCTGAGGATCTCCCAGGCTTACCCCCAGACCGAGAAGTTGAATTCTCTATTGACTTAGTGCCAGGAGCAGCACCAGTATCTCAAAATCCCTACAGAATCAACAAGAAGGAGATAATAGAACTAAATGAGCAAATCAAAGAGCTAGAAGACAAATGCTTCATTAGGTCTAGTGTCTCACCCTGGGGATCTCCAGTATTATTTGTGCCCAAGAAGGACGGAACATCCCGAATATGTATTGACTATAGGGCCTTGAATGCCTTAACAATTAAGAATAAGTATCCCCTGCCCAGGATAGATGACCTATTTGATCAGTTGAGTGGAGCTCGGGTATTTTCAAAGATTGATTTAAGGTCTGGATACCACCAAGTAAGGGTGAGAAAGGAAGACATCCCTAAAACTGCTTTCAATACCCGGAACGGACACTACGAATTCTTAGTAATGCCGTTCGGGTTGACGAATGCACCAGCAGTTTTTATGAACTTGATGAACAAAGTATTTCAGCAATATCTAGACAAATTTGTAGTGGTCTTTATTGATGATATTTTGATCTACTCCAAGACCCCCGAAGAACATGAAGAACATTTGAGGTTAGCATTGGAGACTTTGAGGAAGTAAAAACTTTATGAAAAATTATCTAAATGTGCTTTCTTCCTAGACAAAGTAGAATTCTTGGGACATGTTGTGACTGGAGATGGAATAGCAGTAGATCCTAAGAAGAAAGCGGCAGTAGAATCCTGGCCCACTCTAGCTCGGTAGCAGAGATTAGAAGCTTCCTGGGACTAGCTGGCTACTATCGGAAGTTTGTGAAGGACTTTGCAAGAATTGCTGAACCCATGACAAAATTAACAAGGAAGGATGAAGAGTTCACCTGGACTGATGAATGTCAGCATGCTTTTGAGGAATTAAAGAAAAGGCTGACTACTGCCCCTATTCTGACCTTACCTTCTGGAACCGGAGGTTTCGCTATTTATAGTGATGCTTCTGGAAAAGGTCTAGGTTGTGTATTGGAGCAGAACAAGAAAGTAATAGCATATGCCTCTAGACAGCTTCGACCTCATGAAAAGAACTATCCAACTCATGATTTAGAATTGGCAGCTGTCATTTTTGCTCTTAAGCTATGGAAGCATTATCTTTATGGAGAAAGGGTGGAAATATTTACGGACCATAAAAGTCTAAAATATATCTTCACTCAGAAAGAGCTGAACATGAGGCAAAGAAGGTGGCTGGAACTAATGAAAGACTTTGATATCACCCTTCAATATCATCCTGGGAAGGCCAATGTAGTTGCTGATGCTCTAAGCAGATATCCTATGGCGATGTACTTGACTATGGACAGACACCTGCTAGAGGACTTGGAAAGTTTAGGTATTGAAGTAATTATCCCAGGAAAAGAAGGCCAAATGATGAACTTGAAGATTCAGTCTACTTTAATAGACAAGATCAAGGACACTCAGTTTCAAGACGAAGGCCTGCGAAGCCTTCGAGGACAAGTGCAAGCTGGATTAGTGGAAGATTTCAGAATTCATGAGGATGGATCACTGAGGCATGGCGATAGATTATGTGTACCTCAAGGAGACATAAGAGAAAAAATTATGCAAGAGGCGCACAGATCGCAATACTCTATACATCCAGGAGCGAACAAGATGTACAAGGACCTGAGGACGCATGTTTGGTGGCATGGCATGAAAAGAGAAGTAGCCAGGTTTGTATCTCGTTGTTTAGTGTGCCAGCAAGTCAAGGCAGAAAGACAAAGACCTGGAGGATTGCTTCAACCACTACCCATTCCGGAGTGGAAGTGGGAACATATCATAATGGATTTTGTTTCCGGATTTCCAAGGACACCTAGTGGAAATGATGCAATTTGGGTGATAGTAGATAGACTGACCAAGTCTGCACATTTTCTACCTTTCAAAGTGGGGCTATCTACAGAAAAGCTGGCAGATTTATATATCAGACATATTGTTAGGCTGCATGGAGTTCCAGTAAGTATTGTCTCCGACCGAGATTCAAGATTCACCTCTCACTTCTGGAAGAGTTTACAAGCCAGCTTGGGGACGCAACTCAAATTCAGTGCAGCTTATCATCCCCAAACCGATGGACAATCGGAACGTACAATCCAGACACTTGAAGATATGCTCCGTATATGTGTTCTAGATTTTGGAGGATCCTGGGAAGACTACCTACATCTTGTGGAGTTCTCTTATAATAACAGTTACCAAGCAAGTATTGAGATGACTCCATTTGAAGCTCTGTATGGATGAAGATGTCGTACCCCGCTATCATGGGACAATGTTGGAGAAAGAGCCCTGCTGGGACCAGAGATGGTGATCGATTCAACTGAGAAGGTAAAGCAAATAAGGGACAGACTTCGAGTGGCTCAAGACCGGCAACGACATTGGGCAAATAGCCACCGAAGGCCCTTGGAATTTGAGGTAATTAAATTTATGAAATTCAAGTCAATTTAAACATTTTGATTATGGAACTAAGACTTGATTATGACTTTGTTAAAGGTTGGAGAGCTGGTATTCTTAAAGATTTCCCCGACATGTGGCACCATTAGGTTCGGAAGGAGTGGAAAACTCAGCCCAAGATTTATTGGACCTTTTGGCATACAGGAGAAAATCGGAGAAGTGGCATACCGACTGGCATTGCCACCCTCTCTGGATGGAGTCCATAACATCTTCCACGTGTCGCAGCTGAGAAAGTACGTGTCAGACCCCAGCCACATTTTGGATCACTCAGAGCTCAAAGTAGGCCCAAGTCTGACTTACCAAGAGCAACCCGTGGAGATACTGGATCGATCGGAGAAAGTTCTGCGGAACCAGGTTATCTCCCTGGTTCGCGTAGCTTGGAAGCACCATTCTCCCGGCGAATCCACCTGGGAGCGAGAAGACGAGATTAGAGAGCGATACCCCTATCTTTTTGAACCCTGAGGTATATTTTATTTCTCGGCCTTTCCTTTCGTGCCTTGTTATTCTTAAATTTCGAGGACGAAATTTTTGTAAGTTGGGTAGGTTGTAAACCCCCTGAATTTTCAAATTATTAAATCTTGGATTTTTCCCAATTTTCTAGAATTTTCTGGAAATTTTCTGTAATTAAAATCAAGGCTCTTAATTATTAAATGATTTTTAATTATTAATAAATAATATTAAAATATTATGAAAATAATATTTTTGGGTGTAAAATAGAAAATTGGACTTAGGGTAATTTTTCTGGATTTTTCTGGGCCTCAGACCTATTTTTAAATGCCTAAAAACTATTTTAATTAATTAATTAATTAATTAACTATTTATTTATTTATTTAATTATTATTATTATTATTATTTTTATTATTATTATTTTTATATCTCAGCCCAGCCCGCACCCTGGCCCATTGGGCCGCGGCCCAGACCCAAACCTTAACGGGTCGGGTCGGGCTCACCAGAACCCGACCCGCCGCCAGTCCGACCCGCACGACCCGCACGACCCAGCCCCCACGACCCCGACTCCTCCGGCGCCCTCCGCGCGCAGCGCCGCCCTCCGCGCACAGCGTCGCTCTCCGCGGCCACGTCCCCTCGCCCTCCGCCGTGCTCGGCCTCCCCTAACCGCCCTCCTCTCCTTTTTAAACCCCCCTCTTCTTCTTCCTCCTCCCTCTCGAAACCCTAACCCTAGCCGACGCCGCCCCTCTCCGCCGAGCTCCGTCCAGCCTCGCCGCTGCCCAGCCACCGCCCAACGCCGTCCTCCTCCCTCGGCGCCGCCTCCTCCTCCTTCCTCCTCCGTCCCCGACAGCAACAGCAACCAGCAGCAGCAGCCACAGCGCCGCCCTAGGCCGCCCCCGCGCCGCCGCCTCCGCCCGAGCACTGCGCCGCCCTCCGCCGCAGCACCCACGGCCAGCCTCGGCCTCCCCGCCGCCGTGCCGACCACCGGCCACCGCCATCAGCTTCCCAAACCCTAACCCTAGGATCCTGTGTCCGACACGAGCCGGATACGTGTCGGACTCGGTTCGACCCTGATTTTTAGGTCCCCTTCAGGTGCATGTAATTTTTTGTTCGTAGCTCCGTTTTCAATTCTGCAAATTGCGTTGGGAAGCCTGTATGACCCTCTCGGTGCCCGAACAAACTGTTCGGGGCATCGCGTCCTGTGGTGATCGCACACCGCGATCCAAAAACAGGAAAAACCAGACCCTGTTTTACCCCGGAACTGAGTGCGCCCCGCCAAACGGGATGACTTGGTCGCGTGCGGTCTTCACAGATACGTGTGCGTCGTCGATACGGACGTGTGAGTTTTCGCGGAAGCTGATTCGGGTGTGCGTGCACACCGGAATCAACGCGTATCCGCGGACATCGCCCCGTATCTGACTTTTCAGCATTTTGCCCTAACTTCTTGTACACTCGTCAGATCGAGACAAAACTTGCGCCATCGGACTCGTAGCGATACGCTGGTCCTGTGGGTCAAGTTTGGTTTGATTCTGAGAACGTTGACGAAATCGCGTGTCGTGGGCCTCATAGGCCCCGCTCGACGGGCGATTTTGGGTTCGGCTCATCGGAATCCAATTCTGCAAGTTCTGTTGGGTTCGTATCAGCGTTCCTGACCTGTTGACACTAAGTTTGGTGTATTTGGAGACCTTTGACCCGGACACATTTTTCGGTGCAAAGCGGGCCCACCGGCGGACCCCGTTTTGACCCAAAACTGCCGTTTTTGCCCTTGTCTCCAAATTGGACCCAAGGACAGGCGTTTCTAGCTATTTGACATCTTCTGAGCGTGATGGTAATGTCTATTTCAGCTTTTGGACTCATCTTTGGAAATTTTCCCCAAGAACCAAATTAATCAGATCTAAACATCAGGCAAGTACCTGCACTTCAAGTTAAATCTTTATATTATGATAATTAATTCCCTGCTTTAATAGTACCCTTGATGATTACACCTAGTGTTAGAAATGCTGGATTTTATGTCTTGAATATTGGAGTTCATGTCTTGTTTTTTCATGTCGGGTGGGAGAATACTAGAAGGCATGTAGTTTACCCTTCCCCTTGTCATGTTTAATAGCTGTTGGTACGCGACTGTACCTCAGCCGGATCTCGATTTTCCCTGTTTAATAGCCGTTTATGACGGCCGGATTAGCCTTATAATCTCCTACATGCCAACTATGTATTCTAAAAACAAACACAAGTTCACACAGATAGTTTCTGGTCATGTTATATTTCTTGCTGACTGTTGTAGTTTCATTTTCTGTCTCATTTATTTCTGCTTTCTCATATTCCTGCTTACAGTTTTAACTCTGAGAAAATAATGTTCTGTTATGCAGTCTCTTAACATGATATTCATTTTAATTGTCATAAATATTTAGTTTAATCTTGTTGTGCACTGTGTACTTTGCTCCTTTCCTGACTGGATCTGTTGATTTAGGCGATGATGAGGATCTTGCCCCTACTTATTATGGTCCTATGAGGGGACTGATAATACCTATGAGGAGCCAGAACCCACCCAGGAGACCCCTGCTGCAGAGTAGCTAATAGTAGCTATCTTTTATTTCTATTTCTTATCTTATTAATCGGGTTTGTCCCCGATTTCATTTTGAATTTCTGTACTAAAACATTTGAATCTGTTGTCGTATTTAATTCAGTTGCAATCTTAAGTTTCTGTTCTCATTATTATCTTGCCTATGTTATTTGTGAATGAGCTAGTTTAGTAAATATGGATTTGACCTAGACAGCGTACTACCGCCGACTCTGCGGCGTAGGCTGGACGTACCCACGCACTCGTGCCCGAATTTCCGGGTGCGGGTCGTGACACGTAATTACACTCGGGTCGCCTAATACATTTATAATTATACATATTATCAATTAGCATATATCATTAATTACTTATAATATATATATGTGTATACCAAATAATTACATACAAAAATATGTATATGTGTATATACACTAATAGAATTTTATACTATATATATATATATATATATATATATATATATATATATATATATATATATATTTATATACCACATATTTATATATATATAACAACCAATAATTATATGTATACAAAGGAATACATATACTGAATATATATATACATATACCAAGTAAAAATATACATATACTATATTTATATATATGTACCAATTGAATGCATATACCATATACATGTATATATGTATATATATATACCAATACATACATGCTAACATATACATATGCTACATATATATATGTATATATATATACCAAATACATATATACTAAACATATACTATATACATACCATTTATATATATACCCATTAAATACATAGAAGCGTACGTGTACGCGAGGGGGAGAACGCGAACCTGTGCGCGTGCACGAGATCGACGATGATGACGGTGTCCACGAGGTTGAGGATGAGGATGACGACGACAAAGGTGACGATGATGATGACAAAGACGACGACGATGGCCACGACGACGACGACGATGAAGACGACGAAGATGGTATGGGGTTCTGGTATTGGTGGTGTAGGGTGGTGGTACTGGTGGTGTAGGATGGTGGTACTGGTGGTACAGGGGTGGTGCTGGTGGTGAACGGGGTGGTGTAGAGTTCAGGCGGGGGAGGCTCGGCTAAGGGGGAGGCTCGGGATGGTTCAGGTGATGGTGTAGAGTGGTGGTGTAATAGAGGTGGTGGTTCTGATGATGATGGTGGTGTTGCCGGAGGGGAGTTGGCCGGTGGGGAGGTTTGGCCGCCGGGGTCGGGTCGAGCGGAGGTGAACGGGGTGATGGGAGGAGATGTACAGCGGGGTCGGGACAGTGGCAGCAGCAGCTGGGGAAGGAGGCTGTAGGCTCGTGGTTGTCTGCCGGAGTAGAGGCCGGTCGGGGTGGTAGTCGATGGGGATGCTGGAGGGAGGTGCTGGCAGCCGGGGGGGGGAGGGAATCTTGGCCAGAGTAGGGAGGTCGGGTGGTATGGGTTAGGTGCAGTGGTGATGTCACACCCCAGTCCCAAAATGCCAAGGGACTGGACCCGTGGCAATGGCCAACAGCACATACCAAGGGGCAAACCCAATTTAAGGGACCCATTAGGGTGTACTTAAGCTGTAAAACGACAGTAAATAGGTCTACGATACAAGTCACAGTCTAATTCTAATCTCATCCACAGAAGGTAATCACAGATCCAATATCAGAATAATCGAAATATAATATAATCTAACAAGTCTCAATAAAGTGTCTCGGAAAACAACCCGATAATAAGTTTGATACATCAATACAATAGACAGGAAATAAGAGAAATAATTGAGTATAGATAAAGTAGATACTCAGGAGAAATCCTCTGGCATGACCTCGTCCTCGAGTTATGGTACTACTCCAATATCGGCTCCTGTCCCGTATACCTTGGGGTAGATCTCCTCTGCTAAACCTGGGGACATAATCCGGATCTAGGTCCTCAGGGGACATAGCAAGGTACAAGAATAACTCAAGCCAGAATAAATACAGTGCAATAATAAATAAAATAATAATAATAAGATAGACTATGTAACCAGCTATGTGATATGCAAGTGAGGGCATCACTAGTACTCAGGCTGAGACCACTACAAGCTCTGTGTCGGGGAGCCGGTAGCAGTCATACTATGTATTTATACTATATAGTTTACTATGTAGTGGGCCTACGGTACCATATATAAAATTAGCCTGTAGCCTATGTGTCTTTCCCCACCCAATTTAATCACACGTCTCATGTCCACGATATCTCATGTCCATGTCACACAAGATCATATCTAATTCAGCAAGTCATATGATAGTTATGAACATCAAGTCTATGTCACAAATCCTTTAGCCTATATAGAATCACCATGAATATCTCAGGAAGATTCTGTCTCATGAACAATGTCAGGTGTCCTATGGTATGACGTACTTGATGATGCAAGCACGCAGATATATCGGGTCGCGATATCAATCTCTAGTGACGTTACACGACTCCGCGTACGGCGTCGACACCCGAGTATTATTCGGACATTAAGCAACGTCTCACGGTCATGGGTTGACTATGTACATCACAGCAGTATATATATATATATATATATATGAATAACTCAAGAAACAATGTCAGATAACTATTGTAAGTTTGACAAGGTACACTTGCCTTGTGTTTGGTTTCCAACTGCGGCTTTGGTATTCATGAAATCTTCAAGAACGTCTTCAGATACTGAAACAAATATTACCATCATGCTAAGAAGATATCAAATAGCTAGAATTGCCTGTCCATAAGTCCAATTTGGACACAGGGGCAAAGTTGAAATTTTTTTGTCAAAGTAAGGTCCACATATGGCCCACTTTGCACCAAAAAATGTGTCAGAGATAAAGTTCTCTAAATTCATCAAACTTAGTATTTACAAGTCCAGAACGACGATATGAACCCAATGGAATGTCCAGAACTGGGTTCCGATGAGCCGATCACAAAATCGCCCGTCAAGTGGAGCCGTGGGGCCCACGATACGGGATTTTGTCAACGTTCTCAGAGTCGAACCAAACTTGGGTCACAGGACCAAAAAAATACTATGAATTCGATGGCGTAAGTTTCGTTTCGAAACGACCAGCACACACAAAGTTACAACGAGTTCCAGAATAGGGCCGATACAGGGCGTTGTCGACGGATACACGTTGATTCCGGTGTGCACACACATCCAAATCAAATTTCACAAAATACCACACGTCCGTATTAACGGCGCACACCTTTTGGTGAAGTTCGCACGCGACCAAGTTTCCTCGTTTAGCAGGGGGCACCCAGTTCCGGGAAAATTATGGTATTTAAATAACCAAGTTTTTGGCCATTTTTACCCTCGAATAAAATACAACATACAACACAATAAATTGAACAAAAATAGGGTTTTAAAACTAGGTCATAAGGTCTAAATTATTTTTTAAGTGGATTTTGAAATTAGTTAACAGGTTGCACGTAAAACGGTCGTAAACTTGTGAGTTCGGGATAAATTCTAAATTTTTAGAATTTGGGTTTATTTTTCTGTTTTTGCGTCACGGTTTACGACCGACACAAGATACGATACCCCAAACAAATTGCACGGGTATCGAGAGGGTCACGCAGTCTACGCGTTACAACAGACGAAACAAAAAATAGGACAGCGAGGAGAGAGAAATAGTTACCTGAACAGAGCTCCGAATATACATTTTCGCGATGTGACGCGATACGTCACGACCGGCTAGGGCACGACGGCTTGGGCACGGTGGCGGCTAGGGCTTCTGCGGGCTGCTGCTCGTCTCGGTGGTGGCATCTTCGGGTTCACCGGAGGAGCTCGGCGGAGCTCTAGGAAGTGGAGGCGGTGGGGCACGATGAGGGTGGGTCGGCGATGGTGGAGAGATGGGGAGATGGCAGTGGCGGGGATCCGCGGGGCGGGGGTTTTAAATGGAAGGGGAGAGGAAGAGGGGAAGCGGGGAGGCCGAAGCGGGGGGATCATGACAGCGTGGCCTGCAGAGCGGGGGAGAATCGTGGGGTACCGGAGGCAGGCGGTTGCACCGGTGAAGGCGGGGTCGGGGGATCGTTCGGGTGAGGGGAGAGGGGAGAGGGGTGAGGGGGCGGGTCGAGTTCGGGTCGGGTCGTGTCAGGTCCGATCTGATCCGACCCGTTAGGCCTAGGGTCAGTTCAGTAGGGTTTTAGGCCTGTCCGGTTCGGTTCGGTTGGATCGGGTTCAGTCCGGTTTGAGCCCGATTCAACCCGATTTAATTAAAATAGGATTTTGGCTATTTTAAAATTAGTTTTTGAGCCCAATAAATTCCAAAAAAATTACACAATATTCAATAATTAATAATACATCCAAAAATATAATTTTTTAAATATTTTAATAATTAATTTAATCTAAAAAAATATTAATCCCTGAAGGACATTTATAATAATTAATTAAAAATCACCGAAAATTCCAGAAAATTTATTTTTTAAAAATTTTAAAAAAGTCGGGTGTTACAATCTACCCACCTTAAAAGAATTGCGTCCTCGCAATTAATAAAGCATAACCGGTCAGAAGAGATGACGCATTTGCAAGACATGTTCGAAGCACGAGACCAACGAAGATTTATGATCTAGGATAAATTCTGAATTTTTAGAATTTGGGTTTATTTTTCTGTTTTTGAGTCGCAATTTGCGACCGACACAAGACGCGATACCCCGAACAAATTGTACGGGTATCGAGAGGGTCACGCAGTCTACGCGTCATAACAGACGGAACAAAAAATGGGACAGTGAGGAGAGAGAAATAGTCACCTGAACAGAGCTCCGAATATGCGTTTCCGCGAGGTGACGCGACACGTCACGACCGGCTAGGGCACTACGGCTTGGGCACGGTGGCGGCTAGGGCTTCTGCGGGCTGCTGCTCGTCTCGGTGGTGGCATCTTCGGATTCACCGGAGGAGCTCGGTAGAGCTCTAGGAAGTGGAGGCGGTGGGGCACGGCGAGGGTGGGCCGGCGATGGTGGAGAGATGGGGAGATGGCAGTGGCGGGGATCCGCGGGGCGGGGGTTTTAAATGGAAGGGGAGAGGGAGAGGGGGAGTAGGGAGGCCGGAGCGGGGGGATCATGGCGGCGTGGCCTGCAGAGCGGGGGTGGATCGTGGGGTGCCGGAGGCAGGCGGTTGCACCAGCGAAGGCGGGGTCGGGGGATCATGCGGGTAAGGGGAGAGGGGTGAGGGGGCGGGTCAGGTTCGGGTCGGGTCAGGTCCGATCTGATCCGACCCGTTAGGCCTAGGGTCAGTTCAGTAGGGTTTTAGGCCGGTCCGGTTCGGTTCGGTTGGATCGGGTTCAGTCCGGTTTGAGCCCGATTCAACCCAGTTTAATTAAAATAGGGTTTTGGCTATTTTAAAATTAGTTTTTGAGCCCAATAATTTCCAAAAAAATTACACAACATCCAATAATTAATAATACACCCAAAAATATAATTTTTTAATATTTTAACAATTAATTTTATCTAAAAAAAATATTAATCCCTGAAGGACATTTATAATAATTAATTAAAAATCAACGAAAATTCCAGAAAATTCATTTTTTAAAATTTTTAAAAAAATAGGGTGTTACAATCTATCCACCTTAAAAGAATTGCGTCCTCGCAATTAATAAAGCATAACCGGTCAAAAAAGATGACGCATTTGCATGACATGTTCGAAGCACGAGACCAACGAAGATTTATGATCTAGGAGAAATCGAAAGATGAGGGTTAAGCAAAACACCTAAAGTATTTCCCTAACAATGAAAGTTAGGTAATTCAAGGGTAAAGAAATATGGTTAGAGCAAGAAAAACTACAGCTTAGGAAATTAAACTAGGTTATCAATTACTAACAAGTTCAAAATACTAAGGTTTAAGGCTAAGGAAAGGAATTAACAGGCACGTGCTATGGCATCACTAGGAATAAATAACTATGAATAACTCAAATCTTACGCGCATTCGCTACTCCACGAGTCTGTACGTCCTCCATCATCATCGCATAAGCTTGTCCACGTCCTTGTGGTGGTACCCTCTGCTGTTGCTGGGCCTGCTGGAAGAGTGCTGCCTGGGGTGCCAAAGGTGGCCTCGGTGTTGGTAAAGCTTGTCGATTTACCATTTTTGCTCCCTCTCGATGTTCAGGATAATCCTTGGCTAAATGTTGGTTGGATCCGTAAATTAAGCTTAATCCCAACTTGCGTGTGTACTCGCTCTCAATATGGCCTCGATTGTGACAATATTGACATATAGGTAGTATCTGTGAAGATGCTCTGGGTGGCTGGTGCATGGGAGATCTCTTTACAGCTTCTCCCTGTGGTGCTCTGGCTGGTGCTGATGTGAATGGCCGCTTAAGGCTGGACTCTCTCCTGGTGATGCGCTCCATGCGTGTGGCTGCAGCAAGGACATCCGTGTATGAAGTAGGTGCAACGGATCCGATCAATCTCTGTAGCTCAAAGTTTAGTCCGTCGAAGAACTTCTCAGCCAGGGTAGGGGCGAAGCGACTTAGACGAATGAACTCCGTATTGTACTCTTCCATTGTCATACTGTCTTGAGTGAGGCGATTGAACTTGTCCCAAAGTTCTGATCGAGCAGTAGATAGAATATACATCTCCTGAAAGAGTCTAGAGAACTCCTCCCAAGTGACTCGGTCTGGTCTGAGCCGACTCTCCCAAGATAGCCACTAGTGATGTGCATTGCCCGTCAACTGCATCCGGACGGCAATCATCCAACGCTCTCTTGGAAGCTCAGCTGCTTCTAATTGATGTTGAGTGTTTGTGAGCCACTCATGAACCTCAATGGGCTCCTCCTTGCCTGAAAAGGTGTGGGGCTTCAGTTAGCAAAAATCGGTGATAGAGCCCGTCGATGATCGTCGAGCTGGTAGGTTCGCCTGCTCCAGTGCAGTCATTATACTATTTCTCATATTCTCTGTCTTGTGACTTTGAGCCTCTTGATGAATCTGTTGTTGGGCTTGCATCATTGCGTAGAACATTTGGAATATTTGCTGACCATCCATAGGCTGTCCTGGTGGAAAGGGAGGCATCTGCGGAGTAAACTGCGACGGTGGTAGAATATCGTCTCATCGAAATCTTGAGGTAGGTTGACCTGCTTGATGGCTTTGTTGAGCTGATTGACCTCCAACCACTGGTGTCACTTCATCGTCGTAGGTGACTACTGCAACTTGTGGTATTCCCGTAGGAGTCTCGTCGCATGCTCGTGAATCCATTACTCTGCATCCAAAATAAACTATGAGAAGCGTACAGAAAAATCAAGGTAGGATGCAAATCAATAAATTATTTTGAAGTCGATATAGAGGTCAAGAACGAATCAATCAAGTGGATGAGATCCTATAACTTATCATATCTTTCTCACAGGCTAGATCGGTCCCTTAGTTGAAACCGAAACAATTTAGTCGTAGACCTGCATAGGCCACCATAAAAACTATGTCACGTCCCAGTCCCAAAATACCGAGGGACTGGACCCGTGGCAATGGCCAGCAGCACACACCAATAGGCAAACCCAATTTAATGGACCTATTAGGGTGTACTTAAGATATAAAAGAACAGTAAATAGGTCTACGATACAAGTCATAGTCTAATTCTAATCTTATCCACAGAAGGTAATCACAAATACAATGTCAGAATAATCGAAATATAATATAATCTAACAAGTCTTAATAAAGTGTCTCTGAAAACAACCCGAGAATAAGTTTGATACATCAATGCAATAGACAGGAAATAAGAAAAATAATTGAGTATAGATAAAGCAGGTACTCAGGAGAAATCCTCTAGCACGAACTCGTCGGGTTCTGGTACTGCTCCAATGTTGGCTCCTGCCCCGTATACCTCGGGGTAGATCTCCTCTGCTAAACCTGGGAACATAATCCGGATCCAGGTCCTCAGGGGACATAGCAAGGTACAAGAATAACTTAAGCCAGAATAAATGCAGTGCAATAATAAATAAAACAATAACAATAAGGTAGACTATGTAACCAGCTATGTGATATGCAAGTGAGAGCATCACTAGTACTCAGGCTGAGACCACTACAAGCTCTGTGTCGGGGAGCCGGTAGCAGTCATACTATATAGTTATACTATGTAGTTTACTGTGTAGTGGGCCTACGTTACCATATGTAAAATTAGCCTGTAGCCTGTGTGTCTCTCCCCACCAATGTAATCACACGTCTCATGTCCATGATGTCTCATGTCCATGTCACGCAAGATCATATCTAATGCAGCATGTCATATGATAGTTATGAACATAAAGTCTATGTCACAAATCCTGTAGCCTATACAGAATCACCATGAATATCTCAGGAAGATTCTGTCTCATGAACAGTGTCAGGTGTCCTATGGTATGACGTACTTGATGATGCAAGCACGCAGATATATCGGGTCGCGATATCAATATCTAGTGACGTTACACGACTCCGCGTACGATGTCGACACCCGAATATTATTAGGACATTAAGCAACGTCTAACGATCCTGGGTTGATTATGTACATCACAGAAGTATATATATATGAATAACTCAAGAAACAATGTCAGATAACTACTACAAGTTTAGCAAGGTACACTTGCCTGGTGTTTGGTTTCCAACTACGGCTTTGGTATTCGTAAAATCTTCAAGAACATCTCCGGATGCTGAAACAAACATTATCATCATGCTCAGAAGATATCAAATAGCTAGAATTGTCTGTCCATAAGTCCAATTTGGACAAAGGGGCAAAGTTGACCGTTTTTGGTCAAAGTGGAGTCCACAGGTGGCCCACTTCGTACCGAAAAATATGCTAGCGACAAAGTTCTCCAAATTCACCAAACTTAGTATTTACAAGTCCAGAACGATGATACGAACACAATGGAATATCCAGAACTTGGTTCCGATGAGCCGATCACAAAATCGCCCGTCAAGTGGAGCCGTAGGGCCCTCGATACGGGATTTTGTCAACGTTCTCAGAATCGAACCAAACTTGGCTCACAGGACCAGAAAAATATTATGAGTCCGATGGCACAAGTTTTGTTTCGAAACGATGAGCTCACACTAAGTTGCAACGAGTTTCAGAATAGGGTCGATACGGGACGTTGTTGACAGATACGTATTGATTCCGGTGTGCACCCACATCCAAATCAACTTTCATAAAATCCCATACGTCCGTATTAATGATGCGCACCTTTTGGTGAAGTTCGCACGTGACCAAGTCGTCTCGTTTAGCGGGGCGCACCAGTTCCGAGAAAATTAGGGTATTTAAATAACCAAGTTTTTGGCCATTTTTATCCTCGAATAAAACACAACATACAACACAATAAATTGAACAAAAATAGGGTTTTAAAACTAGGTCATAAGGTCTAAATTACTGTTCAAGTAGATTTTGAAAACAGTTAATAGGTTACACGCAAAATGGTCGTAAACTTGCGAGTTTGGGACAAATTCTGAATTTTTAGAATTTAGGTTTATTTTCCTATTTTTGCGTCGCAGTTTGCGACCAACATAGGACGCGATACCCCAAACAGATTATATGGGTATCGAGAGGGTCATGCAGTCTACGCGTCACAGTAGACCAAAAGAAAAATGGGGCAGCGAGGAGAGAGAAACAGTCACCTGAACAGGGCACCGAAAACACATTTCCGCGAGGTGACGCGATACGTCACGGCCGGCTAGGGCACTGCGACGGCTAGGGCTTCTGCTTGTCTCGGTGGTGGCGTCTTCGGGTTCACCGGAGGAGCTCGGTGGAGCTCTGGGAAGTGGAGGCGACGGGGTACGATGAGGGTGGGTCGGCGGTGGTGGAGAGAAGGGGAGATGGTGGTGGCGGGGATCCGCGGGGCGGGGGTTTTAAAGGGAAGGGGAGAGGGAGAGAAGGAGCGGGGAGGCCGGAGCGGGGGGGGGGTCGTGGCGGCGTGGCCCGCGAAGCGGGGGCGGGTCATGGGGCGCCGAAGGCAGGACGGTTGCGCCGGCGAAGGCGGGGTCGGGGGATCGTGCGGGTGAGAGGAGAGGGGTGAGGGGGCGGGTCGGGTTCGGGTTGGGTCGGGTCGGGTCTGATCCGATCCGTCCCGTTAGGCCTAGGGTCGGTTCAGTAAGGTTTTAGGCCGGTCCGGTTCGGTTCGGTTGGACCGGGTTCAGTCCGGTTTGAGCCCGGTTCAACCCGGTTTAATTAAAATAAGGTTTTGGCTATTTTAAAATTAGTTTTTGAGCTCAATAAATTCTACAAAAATTCTACAACATCCAATAATTAATAATACACCCAAATATAAAAATTTTGTAATATTTTAATAATTAATTTAATCCAAAAAAATATTAATCCCTGAAGGACATTTTTAATAATTAAATAAAAATTACTAAAAATTCCAGAAAATTTATTTTTTTAAAATTTAAAAGAACAAGGTATTACAGGTGAGCTCTGGTGGGTCGGCCGGAGTTGGGGGCCGGTTTAATCAGTTTGAACCAAATGAAAAAGAGATGAAGAGGAAGAAGAAGGAAGAAGGAAGGAAGAAATGGAAAAGAAAAAGGCTACGGTTGGGTTTGTGTATGGAGAAGAGGGAAGAGAGAGAAAGGGGGTAGGGTTTTCTAGGTTTTGGGATTAGGGCATGCTCTTGGGAAGGGTGTGAGGAGACATTAAATAGGGGATGTGATGTAGAGTGTGTGGTGATGATGAACCCCATTTTGAATGGGTGGCTCAGATTTGACATGAGGAAATTATTCATACAAAAGAGAGGGTTGGGTTGACTAGTCTAAGAATTAGGGCTTTTTCATTTGGCTTGAACCAATGGTGTGTTGACACCTAATACAACATTTGCAAATAAGCCCCCTTAAATTTGGGTATTTGCACAGACGCGTAAAATAATAAAAAATTGGTGGGCGATTTGGTGTTTGGTGTTTTGTAAGGTGAGGGGGTGTTGTGTGTTTGGTATGGGCTCATTTAATGGAGTATTTGGATTAAATTGGGATTAAAATAGGATTAGTCAAAGTTGGTATCCCTAATTTAATTAAATAAATTCAATGGGTGTTCTAAAATTAATTGAAGGTACATGGGGCTAAAATTAAGTAGAACAGAAGTATCATGAATGAAGAAGGCTCAGAATAGAATATTACCCTAATTTGGGTTGCACAAAATGGGTCAAGATTGTGTCTCCAATTTTGATTGGAACGCACAATGATACAAAGTTGGATTTTGTTTAGAAATTAAATAAACGTCCTCGACGAATATTGTGCGGCTAAAATAAAGCACAAGATAGCATAATTATGAGTTATACAAAGGTCATAAAAGGTGTAGGCTTGGTGTCAGTCTTGAACCCTTTAATTGGTCTGGCTAAACGGGTTGAGTTGGTGTCTCAAAATTGATGGCAACGACACAGGTGCGCGACACATGATTAAATAATGGATTTTGGATAAGGAAAGTTGTGCAATTAAATTAGAGCACAAAGGATTATGATTTTAAGTGATGGAAAAGTCCAGCGCCTAAGTTGGCGTGTCAAGTCTAGAATGCAACAACTTGTTAGAAATTATGGGCTAATGTTGGGCTCCGAATATTGCAACAACGGTAGGGTGTAACAATTAAATAAATTATGGTAATTAATTACAACCCTAAATGAATAAATCCTAAATAATACAATTTAAATTCATAACCCTATAATTCGGTCAGGGGTCCATCTAGTGGGCTTCTAGGTCAAGTCTACTAGCTCAAACATTAAGAACACTGTGTATATATAATATATATATAAATACACATCTCATGCAATTATTTAAAATAACTACACATAATATTAATAATATATAAAAAGTTAAAAATACCCTTATTTTTAGAATGTGGTAGTGACACCACCGGGCTCCTTCTCTCTCAAAACTCCACAACTCCTCCTCCCTCTTCCCAAAACTAGGTATTTTCTATTCCTTCCCCAATTCTCTTCTAAAATTTATTTAGAATATAATTTAATTTTGAAACTCCTTGGAATAGGGGGAATCAAGTGCAAATTTGGGAACTTTGGAAGAACCCTAGGTTGCTCAAGCAAATGCAAGTCCTCACCCTTGCTTCCCTTTTATTTTGTTTATTTCCTTTTGGTTAAATTAGGGATTATAGTTAATAAGTATTTTAAGGATAGAAACAAGTTAAAAATAAAAGGATGATTATATGAACATATACATGATATGACACCTAAGTAGAACACAAAATGGATGCCATAATAATTTATAGATATGTTTATATAAGTACTCAAGTAGCTTCATAACTAATTAGTTCGTATATATATATATATATATATATATATATATATATATATATATATATATATATATATATATATATATATATATATATATATATATATATATATATATATGAACATATGAAGATGGGTGTATGTGTGTTTCTTTTCTATGATGCATGAGTGTTAGGACATAAGAAAATTTATATTGCACATATTTTAATTTAATAATGTGGTATTAGTCGATATATATATATTGTCGGGTATAAATTATATATATATATATATATATATATATATATATATATATATATATATATATATATATATATATATATATATATATATATATATATATATATATATATATATATATATATCGACATAAGTAGAATTATCATCGGATGACGCTAGGGTTAATCTTTTAGAAATTAGCTATGAAGATTATATATTTAGACATGAGAAGTGTAAGAACTATTATGAATATTTATTCAAAAATGGATATATATATATATATATATATATATATATATATATATATTATAAAATATTACATACTAAAAGAATTATACATTATTAAAATGATATATATGCTTTAGACTATATTTAGTCTAGTTTTAAATAAGTAAATTGAAATTGTATCAATTTATTTTAGTTAATTTAATTTTGTTTGGATTTAAAATATACCTAATTTGGTATATCTCGTTATGATTATCTAGTTGGAATGTGTATTTTATATGTACCATACATTAGGGTAACCTTAGTATTTAGTTCTAGCTAAAATTATTATTCCTACTTCCTAAAAACTAGTATATAGTACATATAATGAAAATGGGTAATTTATTTATATATTAATTTAAGTCTTTAAAGAATTAAATACCAAATTCTATATAGTTAAACTCTTCCATTTATTATATGTTAAGGATTGTAAATTTAATTATCTTACTAAGAAAATTATGGATTGCTTGAAGCTTGTGCAGCATTGAAAGAAAACCATTGCGTAATAACCAAATAAGTAAATAGCTAGCCTGTTAAGGTATGAAAGAAGCCTTCCTTGTGATTATTTTTATATATCTATTGCGTATGTTTCGATATTGAGAGTTGCTCCACCGAAGGGGTCGGTGAACCCGGGAATGGTACAGAGGGTTGCTCTGGGTCGTATATATAAAACATTTTAGTTTCTGGAAGCCGAAATACAAATGAGACTGTGCCAAAAATTTTAAGAAATTCGGGAGTTAAGCAATATTTCGATATCCAAAAATATTGCCGATATCCCTAACCCTAAACTTTAGTTTATATAATTATAGCGACAGACCATCGACAGCTGTAAATTAACTAGGAGACGATTAGCAAGAATCCAGGATACGTAGCATACGGACACAAGTCACTCAAAAAAAATCTAAAAATATAGATTCCTGATAATCTGCTCTGTATAGATAATGTTCCTAGAATTTATGTTTGATAACTTGACACCTGCATCCTGGATTAAGAATAAGACGAAAAGCATGTATCTTGTTTTATCCTGGAAATACATTTTTGCATAAATAATAGTAAACGTAAGATACATAGTAGAAACTTAAATGCAAGATAATAGATTAAGGATTGTTTGTAGATTTAGGCTAGAAAGCATTGGGCGGGGGAGAAAAATATAAATACCACCTACGAAATCTCGCAACATAATAACAATATATAGCTGATCAGTAGTTAAGCTCTTTCGGAAGGCCTTATAAATTGAGTATGTGAGGCTTAGTTCACTTTCCTGTTTAGGCCCGAGACAGGCTGGGCCAGATTATAACCCCGTGCCATCCTGTTCAAGTCACATGTACATGAATATAAATATACCTACTTCGATTCAAAATCATCGAATAGGTGAAATAAATAATTAATTTAAGCCCATGAGGGCAGGGCCGAATTCTAAGCACCATGCCACTAAGTCACAGCTTGATCCCTGGTATACGAAATTGTTGGCGGAAAACTAGTTAAAGTGGTTATTTAAAGGTTATTCTCCAAATTTTATCATCATTTAGGAAAATTGTTTATATATTATGGTAGTGACATAGGGATTATATTGCTTGAATTATTAGACACTATAGAAATACTAGTATAGGAATTGTTCAAGTCATAGACACAATTATATGATTCACCTCTTTATTCCTATACAAATATTATCTCTTCTTTATCTTACTATCATATCTTTTATTTACTTACCGTTCTTGACCGAGGACTTACTGTCGTTTTGACGACCTACTATTGTTCACTAGGGGAAGACGAAGTATATGCAGAAATGTTACCTTTTTATAATGTGTATGAGGTCGAGGAATGATCTTCAAATGATTCCAGAAAGTATAGCACCAAAACATTTTTGTAAATGAAACTATGTATATTAAGGAGATGTTATTATAAGGACTTATACAGTTGTACTTTAGTTGGAATGTATAACTTCAGTTGTATTAACTAAGTATTTTAGCATGACTTGTATTCTATTCTAAAGATTATACAGGCGACAATCGCTGATACGGGTACGATAGTATTTGTATGGGGCGTAGCCTGGAGATATAGTTACATATCTGGCTCACTGCATCTTGGTAAACGGAGCATGACACGTGTTTTAGTGGTGGCCCATGCAGGTCATAATTTTAGGAAACCTATGTAGGTCCTGAAAGATAAAGAACCTAGGATAAGATGCAAGTTCAGGTAACATAAAGAAACATATTATAGGATATAGGTTAGGAACTTGTATAGGTGAAACCTGGATTCATTATCTAATTGGAGTACCCTAAGATAGGCAGTACCAGTGATTGAAAGAAGGGAGCAGAGGTATTTTGAAGAAATTTTGATTATTTTTAATATAATTATTACTTAATTTCTTATTTTGAATATAGGACATGGATCTATTTCTTTCGAGCGTTTGGTGGGATGGAAGTGACGCACCTTATATGGCTACCAGCAATATATAAGGGAACTATAGAATTTACCAGACTGGTACCATATACCACTCTATGAAGTGCACTATGGTATTATGCGCCCTGTTATTAGAGATTTGGAAGATGGTGCAGAAGTGATTCATGAGAGAAAGACTTATTTTATCTATGTACGGGACCTAGAATATGAGTATGACTATCCCAAATTAGAAAGATATGAAGGAACATTGACTTATTTTTAAGAAATACATCTTGAAGCTATAATCCTTACCCAGGTGTGGACCCGTATCATGGGAAAACTAGACTAGGGATCTTATGTATGCATAGAAGATCTTTCATCTACTAGGTATTTTTTTGTTAGCAACAGATATATATATATATATATATATATATATATATATATATATATATATATATATATATATATATATATATATGTATGTATATATACATAAGTTAGGAAGGAAGGAAGTGTGGAAATATAAATAGTCTGAATATGTATGTATGCCTATGTGTAAGGTGACTAGTACCCTAGCAACATATTTTGTATCATATTTTGGTTATGAGTGAATACAATTTGCTTCATCGTTATCTGTGTGCCTATATGTTCCACTACTACTCAAAACTCTTAGGATTTACAATAACTTTTTCTTATCCTTGAATCTCAGGACCATTCCTGAGAAATTACATTTGAATTATTTAGGACAATGTCTAATCATGACCAATCCCATGCTTCATCATCACAAACTCAGTCGGAACCATCTATTAAGGATATGTACAGGTTATTCCAACAGATCCTGGAATCTAACAGCCAGCATGCGGATACGGCTCAAGCTACAACTGCCACAGTATTGGAACACCTGCAAACATTTGTCAATTCTAGAGATGGTTCATTAAAAGACTTTAGAAACCTAAATACTCTAAAGTTTAAAGGAATCGAAAGTCCGGTCAAAAACGGACAGTGGATTAGAACCATAGAAGGGCTGTTAAAGGCAGCAAAAATTAATCCTAAGGATATGGTATCTACAATCCGAATCCAATTGGAAGATATTGTGGAGCACTGGTGAAGTGCAGAACAACTAGAGGATTCAGAGGACAAAATAACTTGGGGGAAATTCAAAAAAAAGTTTGAAGGAAGGTTCTTTCCAAAATCGGCTAAAATTGAGTTAGAATGGCAGTTCACTCATTTGAAGCTAGGGAAGCTCACGGTAGACGAGTATGTTGCAGAGTTTTCCAGGCTTAGCATTTTGCTTCAAGTCTGATAACCGATGAGGAAACTAGGGTATCTAGATTCCTGGAAGGTCTAGAAAGCCAACTGAAGAGTAGAGTCATCGCATATCGGTACCAAACCTATCCAGAGGTGACTGAAGTAGCGAGGAGCCAGAAAAGAATGCTAAATGAAGAGCAGTCATTTCGGTCTCAACCTCAGAAGAGAATTCTGGAGATAGGAGTTTCATCCTCAAGGAATCCATGGCAAGGATCGTTCAAATGCTCTCAAGCTGGTACCTTGGGAAGACCAGTAATTTGTAACTTTTGTCAGAAACTTGGGCACATGAGGAATAATTGTAGAAAACTCCTGGGTCTCTGTTTAAAATACGGATCAGATAAACATCAGATTGGCCAGTGTCCACAATAACATACCTTAGGGCCAATAATGCAAAACCCGCATCAGGAACCACGACCCACGTTTCGAGAAAATAATATCAGGCATGTACTTCAAGGAAATGGTCCTCGACCTTTGATAAAAGCGCCAACACCTTAAGCTATGTTAACTTATGGGAATCAACGAAGACCACCCTTCGCACCCCAAGCCTACCAATTTCAACAAGCTCAGAAAGCAAGACAGTCTCAGACTGGAAAGAAGAAGAAGCAAGGGCAGGTATTTATGATGGATGTTGAAGAAACAGAACTAGCCGGAGAAGTAGTAACAGGTACTATCCTAGTTTCAGCTTGTCCAGCATCAGTATTATTTAATTTTGGGGCAACCCATTCATTTATAGCATCAGCATTTAAAGCTCTTTATAAAATTGAATCTCAACCATTGCTTAAGAAATTAAATATTCTTACGGGTAATGGCATAGTAGAAGTTAGTCGGGTTTGTAAAGCATGTCCAGTTAAGTTAGGCGATGGGGCTTTTTGGGTAGGATTATTAGTTTTCCTAATGAACAATTATGATGTAGTACTTGGAATGAATTGGTTGACCAAGACATTAGCAAGAATAGATCGTGGCCAAGGGAAAGTTTCATTCTAACTCACTAACGGAGAATTATATGAATTTGTTCGAGACCAGAAGGAATTTGATGCTGAGGAATTAGAAAAGTTTGAACAACCAGTTCAAGGAAGATTTCACGAACTAGAGGGAGAAAAATTCCCAAGGATAGTGAAAGATTTTAAGGATGAATTTCCAGAAGAGTTACCAAAATTACCACCAGATAGAGTAGTAAAATTTTCTATCAATTTGGTGCATGGAGCAGCACCTATAGCTAAGAAAATATACCCAATGAACAAAAAAGAATTGGCTGAGATAAACAAGCAAATAAAAAAATTATTATAAAAAGGGTTTATTCAGCCCAGTGCTTCGCCGTGGGGTGCACCAGTACTATTTATGAAAAAGAAAGACGGGACCTTACGACTGGTAATTGATTATAGAGCCTTGAATGAAGTAACAATCAAAAATAAATTCGTGATTGTATTCATTGACGACATTCTTATATATTCAAAAAATAAAGAAGAACATGAAGAGCATCTAAGGGTAATATTGCAAACTCTAAGATAGGAACAATTATATGCTAAACTTAGTAAATGTAAATTTTGGTTAAATCATATATCATTTCTAGGCCACATTATCAGTGGAAAAGGTATTTCAGTTGATCCAAAGAAGGTAAAAGCTGTTAAATCCTTGCCAACACCCAAATCTGTGACAAAAATTCAAAGTTTCTTGGGATTAGCTGGATACTATAGGAGGTTCGTAGAAAATTTCTCAAGAATTGCAGACCCATTAACTCGGCTGACCCGAAAAGAAGAAAGGTTCAATTGGACGGAGAAATGCCAGACATCTTTTGATGAACTAAAGGAAAGATTGATTTTGGCACCCATACTAGCATTACTGTCGGGATCAGGAGGATACGAGATATATAGTGATGCATCGGGTAAAGGGCTAGGTTGTGTATTAATGCAGCATGGAAGAGTTATAGCCTATGCCTCTTGACAACTAAAGCAGCATGAAAGAAATTATCCAACTCACGATTTGGAACTAGAAGCTGTAGTATTTGTACTTAAAATATGACGACATTACTTATATGGAAAAAGAATCAAGATATATACAGATCACAAATGTCTGAAATATGTATTTACTCAGAAGAAAATAAATATGAGGCAAAGGAGATGGTTGTAATTACTTAAAGACTTTGATATGGAATTAAAATATCATCCGGGTAAAGCAAATAAAGTAGCGGATGCCTTGAGCAGGAAACTAATAACATTTTTTTATGAATACCCCAAAGGAAATTCTTGAAGACTTGAGTAAGATAAAAATTGAAGTAATATATCCAATATCTGAAGGATCATAGGAAAATTTACAAGTACAGTCCTCCCTAGTAGACAGAATCAAGGAAGCTCAACAAAAAGATTCTAAACTTCAGAAAGTATGGAAACAAACAGAAGAAGGATTCCAAACCAGAATAAGAAAGCATCCAGACGGATCGCTGAGATTTGGGGATTGATTGTGTGTGCCCAGTAGAAATCTAAGAACAGAGGTCATGAAAGAAGCTCATAACTCTCAATAATCCATCCATCCAGGAAGTACTAAGATGTATAAGGATTGAAAACAAAATTTTTGGTAGCATGGAATAAAACGAGAGATTGCTAAATTTGTATCCAGGTGCCTTGTCTGTCAGCAAGTGAAGGCAGAACAACAAAGAATAGCATGTCTTCTTCAACCCTTACCAATACCTAAATGGAAATGGGAGCATATCACAATGGATTTTGTAACAGGACTACCAAAGACAAAAAGGTAATAATGCTATCTGGGTCATCATAGATAGACTCACTAAATCACCTCGATTCTGACCATTTCGGGTTGGACAGACAACAAAAGTATTAGTAGACATCTATATAAAACAGATTGTCAGTCAATACGGGATACCATTAAGTATAGTTTCGAATAAAGACCCCAGGTTTACTTCATATTTATGAAAAAGTCTGCAGGAGAACCTCGACACCCAGTTAAAATTTAGTTCTGCTTACCATCCCCAGACAGATGGTCAATCAAAAATAATAATTCAAACTCTAGAAGATATATTGAGAGCCTGCACATTAGATTTTGGAGGATCATGGAATGATCACTTACATTTAGTAGAATTTTCTTATAATAATAGCTATCATACCAGCATTAAGACGACATCTTTTGAAGCATTATATGGAAGAAAGTATAGATCACCAATATGTTGGATAGATGTAGGAGAAAGGCAGTTACTCGGTCCAAAACTAGTAATACAGACAGTAGATAAGGTTAAAGCAATAAAAAATTATTTGCAAGCAGCCCAAGATAGACAGAAGATGTAGCCTGACAAGCATCGAAGGATGTTGAAATTTCAACCTGGCGATCATGCATTTTTAAAGATCTTGCCAACCAAAGGGACAATTAGATTTGGAACTAGAGGAAATCTAAGTCCAAGATATATTGGGCCATTTGATATACTAGAGAAAGTCGAAAGAATTTCTTACAAGTTGGCCCTACCCCCAACACTAGAAGGGGTAAATAATATATTATATGTGTCTCAACTCAGAAGATATATACCGGATCCAAGCCATATACTAAATCATCCGGAGATCACTATCGGACCAACTCTACACATCGAGCAACGACCGGTTGGAACCCTAGATCGTAGAGACAAAATACTCCAGAATCGAATCATCCCATTATTTCGAGTAGCTTGGAACAATGACTCTCCAGGAGAATCAACTTGAAAAAAGGAAGAAGACATGCGAAACCAGTTCCCATATTTGTTTACGAACCAAGGTTAGCAACCCTTTTTAATTTAAAATTCCGAGGACGAAATTTTTCTAAGGAGGATAGAGTGTCATAACTGCCATTATATTTTTTATTTTTATTTATTTTTATTTTTTTCCAATTTATTTGATATATATATATATATATATATATATATATATATATATATATATATATAAAGTTAAATTGATATAAATATTTAATATGCAATTTAGCTTCATCTAATTCTTGGATTAAAGAGGGGGCGTCATGCATAAAAGCAAATCCATGGGAGGGGGAAGAGAAACCAACAATAAGCTCTCATGAGTCACTCACAACATGTCTCCTCCTCCTTTCTTCCTCATTACCCATGGAAAACCTGGCTTCACCTCCTTCCACCTCCCATTTCCAATAAACCTAACACTCTCTTACTTTTCCCATCTCTTCCCCATCTTCATATTCTTCAACTCTTCCTTCCTCTCACTACCAGATAAAGTCAAATTAGCGACGTCTAAAAATATCGCTAAATAACCAAAAATCGTCGCTAATTTGGTTTACCGACGTAATTAGCGACGTTTTAAAGCAGTCAGAAAAAACCAAGTCGCTAAAACAAAAAACGTCGCTAAACGTCGCTATGCCGACATTTTTTAGCGACTTTAATGTGTCGCTAAATTTAGCGACGTTTAGCGACGCCACGTCACTAAATAGCGACGTTTATTGAAGTCGCTACACGTCGTTGATTAGTGACTTATATAGCGACGTTACACCGACGTCTTTAATGACCTGGCAATACTGCCATGTCAATAATTTGCGACGTACAGCAACATTTTTAGCAACGTCATTAGCGACGTATTTAGCGACTTGTTACAGCATCGCTAATTAGCGATGTATTTAGACGTATGTGAACGTCGCTAAAAACGTCGCTAATTTTAAAAAAAATAAAAAAATATTGCATTTCTGGGATTACCAACCCCCTTGGGTTCATTATCAGGTATATGATGGTAGTAGAAATAATTGAATAAAGAACACAGTAGCAGCACCAAGGGGAAAAATTCTAGTACACTGGGTAAATACAGGCCAAGTATCAGTCATCAGTTGTAAACCAAAATATGAATACTATAATAAAATTTGAAGAAAAGAAAGCATCCAGCAAATCTCATCGTAAACGTAAAGAATATGACAAATTTATATCCATACAATCGCATCCTAAATAATAAAAATAAAAATAAATATCCAGTAATTAACTATACTACTACGGATCTGTAGGAGGCTGACCACCGGCGCGCTTGAAGGATAAGAACTGCTCATACTCGTCCCGTGGAATCGATACCGATGTCGATGGAGAAGGTAGTGACGTCGGTGGAGTCTGTGTTGATGTAGGCGCACCAGGAGGCCGTGCTCGCTCCAAGTCTGTGAGTCGCTGGTTATAAGAATCCATGGTAGATAACAGCCTCGTACTGCTATGAACCATTGAATCCTGCATCATCGTCAGCCTCTCGCCCATTGTTACCTGTGACGCCTGCAGCTCCATGATGTTGCGGTCATTGGAGGCTCTAATATCATTTGTCAAATCCTGGAGCTCCGTCATGCTGCGGTCGAGCATATCAAATCGTGCGATGAGCATCGGATCGTCCGCCTGCGGTTGGGACCGGGGCTGCTCCTCCATCCTTCGTAGCAACTCGTCTCGGAGAGACGCAATCTGACGGTCAACGGCCTCCTGGACGGCCTCCTGGACTCTGGCCGACGACTGCGAGGGATGCGACTGCGAGGGCTGTGTGGAATACGCAGCTGTCGGGGAGGCCCTAGATGACTGCGTCACAACCAGGACGCCATAGGAGCCCGTACCATAGTACGTACCCCTCTGGAGACCACCAGCTGCGGTCACCCACAGGTCGTCCGCCGACAGAGCTGGAGCAGGCTGCGACGAAGTACCAGCCTCTCCAGGTGTAGGTGCACTAGCAGTCGTCCGCTCACGCAGCCTAAGATACTCGGCCTAGAAAGGTTTGAAAACTCGATAATTGCCTAAGTTATATTAAAATTAACACAAAGTAAAGTAATACTTACATAGGTCTGCGAGGCCCTCTCATCATTGAGATTTTCGTCCTTGCGATGGGTGGCCAAGAAGACGGTCACCATGTTGGCATCCTCATCCCTCTGTACCTGTTAAAAATATATTATTTAGTACTAAACTTAAATATTTTTTTCTACTACCATTTTATGGTACTTATATTAAAATAATATAAGTTAAAAAAAATTTCCATATGATGGAAATGTTCCGTCATCGGAATCGAGCTACCACACCACTTGGCAGCATTCCGCCTAGCCGCCTTGGCCTTCTCAGACCTTTCCTTGTAGCTCGGATCGTCGAATCTAGCCCTCATCGCAGTCCACTGCTCAGGCGTGATCCAACCTTGGATCAGTTTTCCAGCACAATCACGAGCCTTCTGGTCATCTAGAGCATCTCGGATAAGCTTGGCGGCAACTGTCGAAAAGAGCCGCTCGATCAACTCGGCCCGGTACGGAGGATAAAAGTATGTTTGCTACAATAAATAATTTAGTAAGTGAGCATCACGGATAAGTTATATAATATGCATAAATTAGAGGATTTATTTAATATACTTTTACGTGGAAGTGCGCAAACCAGAATGCCTTTCTCTCCTCCGGAGCCTCAGAGTAGTTGATCCAAGGGCCACCGTAGTTGTTCCTCAAAAATTGGCCCAGGCATCTCTGAACCGACGATGGACGATATCTATACAGAGATAATAATTTAGAATACTGAAAAAGTCAATATACGATGAATAAAGAAATACACGATATATATTATAGTAAATTATCTAATTGACTTACTTTGTACCGTCGGCCCAAATCTCTGTCCTCGTCTCCTCCGAAGGTGCGCATGGAGGAACTTGCTGATGCTGGGACAACGTGGGCACGACCTCCTCGACATGCTCATATGTCCCCATGGTTCCGTCAGCAGGAGGAACGCTGGACGAGGGTGTACTATCACGCCTGGAACTACTCGTCCCAACAGTCGGAGATGTGAGTGATCGATATACTGGAGTACTGGACGACGATGATCCGGAACCCACAGTAGGCAGTACCGGAGGAGCATTCTGTCTACCTTGGGACTTGTCGAATCCTCTGCGTCATTCTGTCATATCTGATAACAACATATGATGAATATAGAAAAACACAAATATATAGTATATTCTACAGTCGAAATGTGATGCATATCTCAAAGCATTCTATAATCAAAATATAATACATATATTCGTTAATGGAATATATTTTACAGTCAAAATATAGTTACATTCTACTTCGTCAATTTTCCAACCTTGATCTACATTCTACAGTCAAAATATAGTTACATTCTACATACAATATATTTTATTTTCAATCATCTTCAGAAAATTCATCTTGTTCGCCTTCCTCGTCCTCCTCTTCCTCTTTCTCGTCTTCACTTTCATCTACTTCGTCTTCCTCTTCGGATAATTCTATATCTTCTATATTATTACTCGTGTAATGAGTAACTTCCGTTGAGTCCATATCTACAATATTTGTTACAAGAGATAGATTGTCCTCCTGATAAGCTATTTCGTCAATGTCAAAGGTATTTCTAGCTTTAGTCTTGCATACTGCCCACCAATCCGACCTCGCTGTCTCCCGTCTAGGATAAGTTGTGAAGTACACGAGCTGAGCCTGACTTGATAGGACAAATGGTTCGTAGTCTTGATATCTACGCTTGTAGTTTATATCCACAAGGCCATGCTTGTCAACTTCATAGGACAAATAGTTCGTTAAAATACGTCGCTAATCCTGCTTTTTCTAGTAGTATCTCCCCACCTTAAACCTACTACTACTGCTTCTATGCCTGCTGCTGCTGCTGCTACTGTGCTACTTCTACTGCTGTAGCAGCCACGGCTACTGTTGCTGCCGTCCGCTGTTGCTGCGCCACCGCCGGACCCGCGCCACCCGTCGCCGAGCTTACTCCGCCGTCTCCGGACGACACCGCCGCCGGACCCACGACACCATCGGGCTCCTCCTCTCTCAAAACTCTATAACTCCTCCTCCCTCTTCCAAAAACTAGGTATTTTCTATTCCTTCCCCAATTCTCTTCTAAAATTTATTTAGAATATAATTTTATTTTGAAACTCCTTGGAATAGGGAAAATCAAGTATAAATTTAGGAACTTTGGAAGAACCCTAGGTTGCTCAAGCAAAGGCAAGTCCTCAGCCTTGCTTCCCTTTCATTTTGTTCATTTTCTTTTGGTTAAATTAGGGACTATAGTTAATGAGTATTTTAAGGATTTGAACAAGTTTAAATATAAAAGGATGAGTATATGAACATATACATAATATGACACCTAAGTAGAACACAAAATGGATGCCACAATAATTTATAGATATGTTTATATAAGTACTTAATTAGCTTCATAACTAAGTAGTCTAGTTTTGAATAAGTAAAATAAAATTGTATTAATTTATTTTAATTAATTTAATTCTATCCAGATTTAAAATAGACATAATTTGGTATATCTCGTTATGATTATCTAGTCGGAATGTGTATTTTATATGTACCATACATTAGGACAACCTTAGTATTTAATTCTAGCTAAAATTATTATTCCTACTTCATGAAAACTAGTATATAGTACATATAATAAAAATGGATAATTTGTTTATATATTAATTTAAGTCTTTAAAGAATTAAATACCAAATTCTATATAGTTAAACTCTTCCATTTATTATATATTAAGGATTATGAATTTAATTGTCTTACTAAGAAAATTGTGGATTGCTTGAAGCTTGTGCAGCATTGGAAGAAAACCATTGCGCAATTAAGGTCTTAAAGAAGCCTTCCTATTGTGATTATTTTTATATATCTATTGCGTGTGTTCCGGTGTTGAGAGTTGCTCCACGGAAGGGGTCAGCGAACCCGGGAATGCTACGGAGGGTTGCTCCGGGTCGTATATATAAAACTGTTGAGTTTCTGGAAGCCAAAATACGAAGGAGACTTTGACAAAAAATTTAAGAAATTCGAAAGTTAACCAATATTTCGATATCCAGAAATATTGCCGATATCCCTAACCTTAAACTTTAGTTTATATAATTCTAGCGTCAGACCATCGACAACTGTAAATTAACTAGGAGACGATTAGCAAGAGTCCAGGATACGTAGGACATGGACATAAGTCACTCAAAAAAAATCTAAAAATATAGATTCCTGATAATCTTCTCTATATAAATAATTTTCCTGGAATTTGTCTTTGATAACTTGACACCTGCATCCTAGATTAAGAATAAGACGAAAAGCATGTATCTTGTTTTATCCTGGAAATACATTTTTGCATAAATAATAGTAAACGTAAGATACAGAGCAGAAACTTAAATGCAAGATAATAGATTAAGGATTGTTCGTAGATTTAGGCTAGAAAGTATTGGGCGGAAGAGAACAATATAAATATCACCTACGAAATCTCGCAACATAATAATAATATATAGCTGATCAGTAGTTGAGCTCTTTCGTAAGGTCTTACGAATTGAGTGTGTGAGGCTTAGCTCACTTTCCTGTTTAGGCCCGAGAGAGGTTGGGCCGAATTATAACCCCGTGCCATCCTGTTCAAGTTACCTATACATGAATATAAATTCACCTACTTTAATTCAAAACAATCAAATAGGTGAATTAAAGAATTAATTTAAGCCCATGAGGGCAGGGCCGAATTCTAAGCACCGTGCCACCAAGTCATAGCCCGATCCCTGGTATACGAGATTGTTGGCAAAAAACTAGTTGAAGTGGTTATTTAATGGTTGTTCACCAAATTGCATCATCATTTAGGAAAATTGTTAGTGTATTGTGGTAGTGACATAGGGATTGTATTGCTTGAATTAATAGACAATATAGGAATACTAGTTTAGGAATTGTTCAAGTCATAGACACAATTATATGATTCATCTATTTATTCCTATACAAATATTATCTCTTCTTTATCTTACTATGATATCTTTTATTTACTTACCGTTCTTGACCGAGGACTTGCTATCGTTCTGACGACCTAGTATTGTTCACTAGGTGAAGACGAAGTATATGCAGAAATGTTACCTCTTTATAACGTAGACGAGGTCGAGAAATAATCTTCAAATGATTCCAGAAAGTATTGCACCAAAATATTTTTCTAACTAAAACTATGTATATTAAGGAGATATTATTGTGAGGACTTATTCAGTTATACTTTAGTTGGAATGTATAACTTTAGTTGTATTAACTAAGTATTTTAGCATGACTTGCATTCTATTCTAAAGATTATACAGGCGACAATCGCTAATACGGGTACAATAGTATTCGTATAGGATGTAGCCTGGAGATATAGTTACGTACCCGGCTCACTGCATCTTGGGAAGCAGGGCGTGACAAAGGGGGTTCAATTTAATCAACACAAGTGTCATGGCGTAGGTTGGCATAAATGGACTACGGTTACATTAGTGTTAGAGTAATTGGGTTATCGATGTACAATTTAATTTAATTATAACAGAATTGAATATTTAAGTAAAGCGATAGGTCACGGATGTTGTGGGGTCTATATGAAGCATGAAAGTGTATCTTTGGGCGTAACAGCTAGGTCATAAGTGAAGTAGGTCTAGTTAGGCTCATAAATCTTAAAGTTGTCGAAAGAATTGAGTCAATGTTGCGTATTAAAATTGTTCACAACGGAAAACAATATCTAGGTGTCATTTGGGTGCACAAATGCGTCATGAATATTGTATGACTAACACAAAAATGGGAAGACGAGTTTGTGAGTGATAGTCATATCATGGGTGTAGAGTGGCTAGTCTAGGTCATATGGGTGGAAGTTGTTGGAAAGAATATGATAGTATTATGATCCAAATATCCGATTCATAACAAGGGTATTAAAGGATACAAAATTATAGAGGTAATTCAATCTGTTTAGAACTAATCAATACCAAATAAATTCAAATTTACCCTAAAATTCCAAAATAACCCTACACTAAAACCAGGGGGCTACGATCTACCCAACTTATAAAAATTAAGTTGGTATCCAAAACTATAGTCAGGGTCCTGCTAAAAAGATTTCTGGAAGGACCTACTTCCTAAATAAAGATACAAGAAATCTAGAGTTTACTGGCCGTAATTAAAGATTCTCTAAGGGAACCTAAATACTATCAGGATGCTATTGGTCAACAACTCAATAAGGAAAATTGCTACCAACCAATATTGCTCCTATATAGTTCATATCTTCAAAAAAACATAAGAAAGGGTTTGGTCGGTTATAACTAGGGCAAGGTGGTATCGAGACTTCGATCATCATATGGCATTGATAACGAAAGGACAAATCGAGGGAATCACAAAGGGAGAAATCTACAGACCAAGATAAGAGAAGTTTATGATAAGTTTAGGGAGTATGGTCACATGATTGAATAAGGTACGATTAGACAAGTATCTGGAGAATTAAGTCACAGTGACTAGATCATAGAATTAGAAATAGAAAAGAACTGATACCTACAGTGAGATGGATATTAACACCATGAAGAGAGTACTAACTAAAAGATTAATTTTCTACTAGGGCACGACTGGGAAGGGAAGAAGGATCTACTCAGTTGTTATAATTAGAAGGATCTTTGTTGCAAAAGCATGAGGCTATATATGCAAAACAAGATAATAATTTGATAGGAAGGATAGGAATGCAGTCGAGGGAGTAATACAACTAATCCTTAAACTCAATACTATATTCATAAAGTTATATTCTATATAACCACACTCATACTATTGGCAACCTACTTCTGGCTATAGCTAAATAATATACGATATACAACTTTATCTTTCTCGCATATTCCTAACTTAGTAGGTAAGGGTCTAAACTAAGCAAGTACTTAGGTCTATCACTCATGGCATACTATTCGCTAAGGACATTCTTCAATACTTATCTAATCTTCAATTGGAATGCCTACCCATTTTTGTACAACTTACTCTATTCTATTGTCTATCTTTCTGAACTATTGTTCATCTAGTCTCTGCCATCTAAAACCTATCTTCCTTACGAGAATCTTCCGGCTAGGCTACTACCCTATTATACAAGCATGATGTCATGGTCATCTTGAGTGGAAATTCTTCGAACTCAATGAGATGATAAGATTTCTAAAATCCAAAAATTCATTGGCTATTGTAAATTGCAAATAGGTTCTCATCACCTACTACTAAGGATAGGTCCAGCAAGCTCATACCCTATTAGTCAAAATCTAAATTTTTGGCCCTAATCAGTTTATTGTAAACCCACAATATTCAGCTATCATTCCTATAATACTTCTATCTTCTATTTATACTTCCCCACCATGTATAAATCTATACTCTAAAGGTCTTGTGATAATCCTCTACAGAATAATTATCAAGTAGTATGTGATTCTTAACATGTGTTTAATTTCTTGAAGTTCGTATCACTTCGAGACTGATCAACAATTTTTACTCACACTAAATTCTCAAAATTCCAAAAGCATTACAATTCATAAATATTAAAATTATTATCCCTCAAGTCCATTATCACAATCCCTTCTCCTTGGATTATGCGACCATAATATCTTTTCCTTATCATTTATTTCCTATGCACCTTCATATCCTTTTAGTATGTTAATCTTGTTTTCAACTATAAGCTTCGCCAATCATGACCCAGTAATTTCTGCTTCGTAGTATAGATCTTCTAGGCAACTACCGAGTGATAAAATCTCCAGTCCTTCCTAGATCCTTATCTTAATTTAAAATGCTCAAGGTCATGTACTCTTCGTGAATCTCTTCTTGTTACCATTCTACCTTATTCACCTTGAACCTGAGATTTCTTCTAGTTTATTCCATGTATACCCTTCATCCAAACTATATAGTTACCATCTTGTTATAGCTTGTCATCTATTATTAAAAATTAACTATATCTAACTCAAGACTATAACATCTATCAAAACTCTCATCCTTCAACCTATTTGCTCTATTACAGATACTAGCTTATCTACCCAAGTAATCACGGATGGAATTTACTTGTTTAATTAACACTGACAAACCAAATAATCAAGTACATCTAATTTGATTTCGAAAGCTATACTTTAGTACTCGAGTTATCTAATTACTCAAATATTTGGTCTAGCAATCTACCTATCTATTTTGTCCAGACCTATAGTCATCAATAATTTAAAGGGGTTATAAGATCTAATTTTGATACTAGAAGTCACAAGACAACTAGAGATTTAACCACTATGCTACTATGGCCTGCTACGTAAGGTTCCAATTTCTTAAGGTCATAATATAATTCATTGTATCACCATCATGGGCCACAATTAATTCCTAGCATCTAGCTATGTATTCCATAAAGTATTCCAGTGCATTAGAATCAAACCATCTTTCTAACTTCTAATACTTCCAAATTATTGTTATCTTAAGCAAGGGTAAGGTTTTATTAGTTCTAGGTCTCTAATACTATATTCAATTCTCATGCTAACAATCTACATTATTTCTAGCATATAGGAATAACCTATCTACCTACTCTACTAAGGGTAATCGTCTTCTCAAAAATTTATATCCAGCATGTCTTCTTCCACCTTGACAAGGATCTGCTTCTAGAGGAAACACCGCGCACGAACGTCCATCTCTCTAAAATAGGGAGAGATGATAAACAATAATAAAGATGTCTAAGGGATTAAATGAGTACAATTATGAAGTCCAAGGGTGATAATCAAATGCTAAGAAATTTTTAAATCAGTTGTGGATTGAGATACTAATACTGCTAATCCTGATTACACGCTCGCTCGGTACCGGAAAGTAACCAAAACAATTTAATTATGACCTTCATGGGCCACCATAAATATATGTAATGCCCCAGTCCCAAAATACGTAGGACTAGGAATACGTAACATGCCAGCTACGCATTCGACCAGACTCTGTTCCGACTCGAATACGTATAAGCTGTATAATAATAGTAACTATCTAAGAATACTGAGAATATCTATGTCAGAATCCACATAAAAAACAAAATATCAAGAATGAACTGCATGTGCTAAAGTCGGCCGCCCAGTAACACATAAGCTCGAATAGACTCGAGAAAGAAATATGAGTCTATAAAAACAATACTACATCAGCAGATAAATCAAGAATATAAATAAATGAATAACATAACTCTGGTAGAGATAATATAAGTACCTGGTACCAATGCCCATATAACAAAGTAACATACAATAGCAACTCCAGGCAGTCTCCATAAGGAATAACGAATCTATGTTACAAAACTGGAAAGGGACCAGGACCTCAGAGGGACGTAACTAGGTACAAGAAACAACATGCCAAAGTAAAACAGTAAAATAATAAGCAATGTGCTCAAGGGTATCTATCATAACCAGCTAAGTGAATGCAAGTGTGAACGTACTCGTCCACTAAACCACCGTGTTTCATACATAAACTAGGGGTACTACTGATAGTAATAATAATAGTAGTAGATACGTACAAGCCCCATCAAGGTACCTGCAGTACTATAATACTAGTAGAGTTTGGTAGCCCAGCGGTATGGTAAGTTCTTCCCAACCCCATATATCTCACGCCTCATGTCACAAAATACAAGACAATCACTATCTATGTCTCAAGTCCAGGTGTAAGTAACATCATGTCAACTAGCACATGTCTCAAGTCCTGTCCTAAAATAGAAATCGGAATCCTCGAATATCTCAAGTGAGGATTTTGTACATGCAAGTCGTATCCAGTGTCCTAAGGTATATCGTGCAAGAATTAGCACGAACAAAGGAATACGATGACAATGAGTCTAACGATACCCGATTCGCGTACGAAAGTCGACACCCGAATACAATTTGGATGCTAAGTATCGCAACAGTCCTAGGGTCACAATAACATATATGCAAAAAATAGAAATATAATTTCAAAAGCTAGTAATAGCAATAAGCACAGAATACTATAACAAAGGCAAGGTACACTTGCCTGAATTTTGGATATGGCGACGACCAAGTGGCGAGCTCAATGCGTCAACTGCTTCTGAAAAGATAGAATCTGCACAAACGTCTCTGAATGCTGCAACAGACATCACCAATATTTCCAAAACCTAATAAATAGCTAGGATTGACTACCCATAAGTCCAATTTGGATACTGGGACAAAAACGACAGTTTTGGGTCAAAGCGGTATCCAATTGTGGTCCACTTTGCACCAAAAAGTTTATCGGAGACAAAGTCCTCCAAATTTAGTAAACTTAGTGTCTACGAGTCCAGAACGATGACACAAACTCAACGAAGTGTCCGAAATTGAATTTCGGTGAGCCGGTCACAAAATCACCTGTCATGTGGAACCGTGGGGCCTGCGAAACGTTTTATCAACGTTCTCAGAATCGAACCAAACTTGGGTCATGGGACCAAAGTAATGCTGTGAATATGATAGCACAAGTTTCGTTGAAATGATAAGCACACACGAAGTTATGACAAGGTATCAAAATAGGTCGATACGGTATTTTTTGGCGGATATGCGTTAATTTCGGTATGCACGCATGTCTAAATCAAGTTTCGTGAAAGCGCATACATCCGCGTTGATGATATGCGTCTTTCGGTGCAATTTGTACACGATGAAGTTGCCTCGTTTGGCAGGACGTACCCCATTTCGTAAAATTTTGGATTTTTGGAAATATATTTTTATTTATTTTGGAACTCGATTAATTATCAACCAAATTCAAATTAAAATAAGCTAATTGAAGAAGCTGGAAGGGGGTTAGATAGGGATCATACCAGAGAAGGTGGTACGAGATTCGGACGAGCGAGGAAAGCGGTAATGCGTCGTGAAGTTGACTCGTTGGCTCTGCGGTTCCGGGCATGGTCAGCGTGCAGAGGGTCGAACAGCGGTTCAGACGACGTGGGGTGTCCACGAGTGGCGCACGCGATTGTCGGACCACTCTCTGGCAGTCGGGGGTCACCTGGGTCGCCGGGGACGTCGATGCCGGATTGCTGCTGCTGCAGCCGTTGTCACCCGCGCATATGCCCACCCGCGTACTGTCGCGGCCGTGCGGGGAGGCTGCGGTCGGAGCCGGTATCGGCAGAGACGCTGGAAGTCGAGGTCGATGATGGTGGTGGCGGTGGTCTGATGGTGATGATGGCGGTGGCTGTATATAGATGGCGAGAAGGGGGTTACGGGTTGTTGAATCAGAGGGGTCGCGGGGGATGGGGTAGCGGGTTTAGTATTTTGGTTTTGGTTTTGGTTTTGGTTTTGGGTTTGGGTTTGGGTTTTGGGTTTCGGTTTCGGTTTGGGTTTTGGGTTTGTGTTTTATTCTTTTAATTTTTTTTCTTTTATATATATATATATATATATATATATATATATATATATATATATATATATATATATATATATACAACAATTTATAACTATGGTAAAATATAAGAAAATAGGTTTGTACCTAAAACAATTTTCAAAAAAATTCTACAATACTTTATTAGTAGTTTTACACCCAAAATATATTTTATGTGAAATATTTGTAATTAATAATTATACATAAATATCTATACAAGTTAACAAATTCATGAATTTTATATTTTCTAATATCTAAGAATAATAAAAAAATTTCTTAATCTCAAATAATTACATAATACCAATAATAAAAATAATAAATTTTTAATTTTAAAATCAGGGGGTTTACACATGAGAATATAATTTTTCAGGAAATTTAATTACTTGGAATTTGATTCTCAGAAATATAGAATTTCGACTATATAGTATTTGCATACTAAATGCCCCCTAAATGATTCTAAAAATAACAGGGTATATTATTTTTTTTAAAATAGTTATAAAATTTAGGAATTTTTAAAAAAATTGTCCCTCCAATTGGTTCTCTTTTGACAGAAAATAAATTGTTACAATAGTAATGTCATGTCCCGCTCCCGGAATATGGCGAGCCGAGTACATAACATCATCCCGAGGCTACACGACATACGAATACTCCAGTATCCACACTCGCGATTGTCGCCTATAAGGTCCTAGGATAGGATTACCATATGTCACTATTTGCAAAATTTATTGAATAATATTCTCGATAAAGGATATTCTAAATCTATAAATAGGAAATGGGCTATTCTACCAAATTACAACTTTTATCCCAATATACATATAACTCATTTATAGCTTAATACATGATAAAAATAAATTCTGGTTTCGACTCAATCATCTTCCGTTGTGACAACTCATTCTTTTACTCCTGCTTCTTGTCAAGATACAACAATAGCTTTCTTTAAAATGTTTCTACAAGTCTAGTGAACAATACTAAGTCGTCAAACGATATGCAAGCCCTCAATCAAGGACGGAGAAAATTAATAAAATAAAATAAGAATATGAAAAATAATTGGATTCTCAAAATTCTATGATGAAGAAATGGAATAATTAATTTCTTAGACCCTTTTTAATGAAATCAAGAAGTATATAACATAATCCTGAAATAGGGTATTCCAACTCTTATTAAACCATATTCTATATTGTGTCCAAATCACAATCACATTCATAATCACAAATAAATTTTCTATATGCAAATATAATTTTAGAGAAAGCTTTTGGATCACAACATCACCTATTATCTCAGCAATAATCCCATATACCCGGGATCGGGTAAATTAACTGGATGGACGGTGCTTAGATTCCAGTCCTACAAGTATTATGATATCATTTTATCACTATAATAACCATTGAATCACATTAAAATATTATAACACATGATATAAACAATTGTCAAATTTCTCCTTTATTTCAAAGAATTCGGATCATGTGATCATATAACAATTATCGAATATCTTGAAATTTTTTAAGAATTCAAAAAATAGGTCAATATTGGATATACACAATTGTCGAATATCTTGACCTCTTTCAAAAATTTGGATCCAATGACAAGTAAGTGAGCTAAGCATCACCTCGGTCATCATATGGACATACGTATGTCGGAACTACTGATTAATATTACTTTTTAAAATAATTAATATTGCTAAAAGTTCGATGATGTGATCCGAATGTTCTCTCCCATCCCAATACAATTCTACAAAATTTCAAACATTCCTATCTAACATACAATTTAAGTTGAATTACAGGTCTGATTCATATCTTATCTTGTGTGTCAGTAACCACACACTTTACAAGGATATAGTTTGGTAATTATCTTGTCTTAGCGAAGATATTTAATATCCAATCATATATCTGTTTTGTGTACTCATGGTATCACGCTTAAACAGTGACATTCCATTTAGTATGAGCATTCCAAAAATATGAAAATTGGTACACCTTACCTTGTAATGTGAAACATGAAACTTTTGTTGCTCTTTTATGCACGTGTAAAAGTTTCCTAGACATGCCATAGTCTAAATCCCGAGTCTAAATTTTTTAGAATTTAAAACTAAATCAAAATATCTTACTATCCTTCCTGAAATAGAGAATAACCAATTATTCGAATTTTACAAAAACGGTTATGTTTAGAATTTCTTACAAAATTTGGCTGAATATTCTTTCTATTTTGGAGCACAAAATTTTCACAATTTATATAATAGACCCGAAGCAACCCTCCGTAGAATTTTTTGGATACTCAGACCCCCTTCGGTGGAACAACTCAACACCGGAACACACATTTTATATATTTATACTGATAAGTAATAATCGAATACTTTTCTTACCAATGCATGATATTACCTTAGCAATTAGCAGTTTGCACTGATCGGGGTTTGTTATGTAAGCACATAAACTCAATACAAGTCAGTACTTATAAAGTTTCATAAACACTTTAGGTAATAAACTATCATACGAAAAATATAGTACTTAATAATTTTATTATCAAGTAACTTGTTATGATCATTATAAATATAAATATATATACATATATGCTGGTGCAATATGGAATACTCATGATACTCTCCCAAATAGAATACAAAACTCCAAATTCTCCATAATAATCATGTATACATCTTAATTACAAATGATAATAACTAATATAACTAGTTACAATAGCAATTAAAGGAAATCCACATAAATTACCCCAAATAAGCCCCGTATCGCAAAGTATCACACTATATCATGATACGGCATATTCTTATCCAATTGTGGATACGTAGGTAGTCCACCAACTTCGATCTAAGTATAATTAGATCCAATTGGTTTTATGACACACACTTGATGCATCAATCTCAGAATTCTCCAAAATTGGACACAAAGCCACAATACAAGTCATATGAAGCTAGTTCTTGTTTCTATGGGTAGCCTTAAGCCAAAAAAGGTTTCCTAATGGTCAAATGCATGAATTAGAGTCTAATTATAGAGGAAATTCATAATTTATCAATTGGGAGATGGATTTCCAATGAATCACTGAAATAAACACGATCCGGACACAAGATCCTTGTCAATTCCTCCTTCTCCAAGCGCTCCTTGCAATCCAAGCCACAATGCTTCTTAATGGATGAAAATGGAAGAGAATGAGAGTGAATTGAGTGAAATTTATGGAGGGATAAAGTGAATTGGGGAAAACTATAAACACCCAGTTTTTAAAAAAAAATTAAATTTTTAAAATTTTTCTGCTATTTTTAAATAAATAAAATAAATGTTTTCTGGAATTAAATAATTTTGTGATCTTATTAAATATTAAAATATTATGAAAATAATATTTTTGGGTGTAAAATAAAGAATTAGACATAGTGTAATTTTTTCGGAATTTATTGGACCAAAAAATAATTTTTAAAGTGTTAAAAATAATTTTGAAAGTGCTAAAAATAATTTTTCAAGTGCTAAAAATAATATTTTTAAATAAACCAAAATGAACTGGATTAAACCAACTAAATAGAACGAACCAAACCAGTTTAAAATAACTGAACCAACCCAACCCAAAACCCTAGTGGATTCGGATCTGAACCCGCTGACCCAAAACCCGACCCGATCCGTTTCTACAGTAACAGTAGCAACCCTGACTCTCCGCCTCCGCCGATTCCCATTCGCCGGTCGTAACCATCGCCCGCTCGCCTCCTGTAACTGGCCGCCTCTACCCCTTCTCCTCCCCGCCGCCTACAACCGTCGTCAGCCGACCGTCCACCTCCCCGCAATCCTATAAAACCCCGGCCCCCATCACCACGACTTCCCAGCGCCATCACCCTCAGCCGTGACGACGTCAACGCCGATCACGACCGACCAGCATACCGACGGCTACTGCCACCACTTCTCCACCACCACTTCATTTATCCTTCATCGTCTCCTCCGACCCCGCCCTCCGGTACCCCGAGCTACCAAGGTCCCCTCTAGTGACCCCTAGCTCCCCGGCGAGTCAACCTTGAGCTCCGCCGTGACCTCGACGATCCCGAACCCCGTTGTCTCCGACTGCCATCGACTCCGGCCAACCGAAACAGGAAAAATAACCCCTATTTTTGAAAATTCAAAAATTCTCCTGAACTCACAAGTTCACGACCGTTTTGCATACAACCTATTAAATAATTCTGAAATTCACTTGAACAGTTAATTAGAAAATATAACCAAGTTTCAAACCCTGTATTTAGTTTAATTTATCTTATTGTAGTTTGTGTTTTATTCTCGGGTGAAGTCGACCAAAAATTTGGTCTTTAACAACCCAAAATTTTCTGGAACTGGTTGCGTCCCGCTAAACGAGACGACTTGGTCGGGCGCAAATTTCACCAAAAGGTACGTATCGTCAATACGAACGTGTAGGATTTTGAGGAAGTTGATTTGGATGCGCGTACACACCAGAATCAACGCGTATCCGTCGAAATCGTCCCATATCGGCCATATTCTGAAACTCGTTGTAACTTTGTGTGTGCTTATCGTTTCTCAATGAAACTTTCACCATCAGACTCGTAGCATTACTCTGGTCTTGTGACCCAAGTTTGGTTCAATTATGAAAACGTTGACAAAATCCCGTATCGTGGGTCCCACGGCTCCACTTGACGGGCAATTTTGTGACCGGCTCATCGGAATCCAGTTATGGATATTCCATTGGATTTGTATCATCGTTCTGGACTTATAGACACTAAATTTGATGAATTTAGAGAACTTTGTCTCTGGCACATTTTTCGGTACGAAGTGGGCCACATGTGGATCCTGCTTTGACCAGAAATTGTCAATTTTGCCCCTGTTTCCAAATTGGACTTATGGATAAGCAATTCTAGCTATTTCATATCTTCTGAATATTATGGTAATATTTATTTCAGCAACCAGAGGAATACTTGAAGATCCCACGGATACCGGAGCAATTTTGGAAATTAAACCCCAAGCAAGTGTACCTTGCCAATCTTGCAGTACCTGCTTTGTATTATTCTCTTGATTTAATTATATGGTATATCTACTTAACCTAGGACCATATGACATTGCTTAGCGTCTGAATAAGATTCGGGTGTCAACGCCGTACGCGGAGTTGTGTAACGTCACCTAGATATTGATATCGCGACCCTATACATTTTCGTGCTTGCATTATCAAGTATGTCATACCATAGGACACTTGACACTATTCATATGATAGAATCTTTTCTGATATATTCATGGTGATTCTATATATGTTACAGGATTTGTGGCATAGATATTATATATGTATAGCTATCATATGACTTGTTGCATTAGATATGATCTTGCGTGTCATGGACATGGGACGTGTGATTACATTGGATGGGAAGAGACACACAGGCTACAGGCTGATTATATATATAACCCTTATTATTGCGGTACTTAAGACTCTACACCCAAGCTTGGCCCATTACGTGATATTACTGTCACGCCCCAGTCCCAAAAATACGTAGGACTAGGACACGTAATCATGCCAGCCGCATGAATATGGCAACTCCAATATATGGAAACCAAATCCATACGTACGCTGTAATATGAATATAAAATCCATAAGTGGTATAAAATGTAATACAAGTCACAGGTTAAAATCTAATTCTCATCCACCAAAATTATATAGAAATAAATAACCAGTATCTATGAAACTAGATCTCAACAGAAGTATCTAAAGATGATAGTTGGATGGAAACAAATCCACTACCAACTCAAATAAAAAATGGAAAAAAGTAAATACAATATAAGTACAACTCACTCAAACAATATAAGTACCAGCTACCAATCACGGCTCGAAGAGAAGACATCCACGGAGCATCTATATCCTTCCAAATCTGTGCTCCTGCAAATACTCAAGAACAGGTACACCTGGCAGCGGACCAGGTCCTCAGAGGGAAATAACAAGTATACTTAAACACATGCCAATAAAGTACTGAAATAAACATCCAATGTGGTCGCCTAACCGTCTAAAGTGAATGCAGTTAAGAATAACTTTCCCCACAAGTGAGCTATCTGGCTGAAAACGGGGATTTGGCATGGTTCTCTTTTGAAGAGCCAGGGGCCTAAAAGGCACGTCGTCTTTTGAACGCCGGTGGCCCGCCTGATAGTACATAATATATAAGGGTCATCATCACCCGTATCTCCAGCGGAGAATCCGGGCTTCACAGAAAAAGTGTAAAGGAGCTCAAATGCGGTACTTGTTGTTCTCCCCACCCCATGCTCTAAGCATGTCACATCCATGACACGATTTGGTCCATAGCCTATTCTTAGTACCCTAGCCCAATCCTGCAACCAAACAAGGACAAGGATGGGACCACCGTACTACAATAAGCTATGTCCCTGGACCTCTAATAACTGCCAAGTCTACTAGCATGCAAAGTTTCTAACAGCAGTTATACCTAACGCACGGCCCACACGTACAAGAGGCCAAACCTGCACGCAAGTCCGTGATCTACATGAGACTCACAACTCGTGTAACAACTGTGTCACGGCCAATGAACCTAATGATGCTACATGATAATGGGGTAGTCTCATGAACAAGGTCAATGCAAATACATAAATAAAAACATATCGCGACGTCACCGTCGCGAGCATTTTATATAACAATTAAAATATATGAACTAAGGACAGAAAATAAAGATGCATGCAACATATGGAATATAAATAACAGTACAATGGCAAGGTATACTTGCCTGGCAAGAAGCTGCAAAATGTCACGTCCAGATGTCCAATACACAGGACCAGAAGCTATGGCCACAGAACAAATGTCTCCGGATGCTGAAATAAATATCACCAACGTTTCCGGAATGAGCAAAATAGCTAAAAAGCACATCCCTTTCGTCCAATTTGGACACAGGGGCAAAACGGTAATTTCGGGCAAAAGTGGGGTCCACGTGTGGCCCACTTTGCACCGAAAAGCGTGCCTAGGGTAACAGTCTCTAAATGGGACAAACTATGGGTCAAACAACTCTAAATGTCAATACGAACCCAACGGTATGTCCAAATTTGGATTCCGATGAGCCGAACACAATTTGGTCAAAAAGTCAACTGTGGGGCCCGCCAATTGGCGATCTGGTCAACCGTCTCAGAAATGCGTAAAAATTGGGTCACAGGACCAGCGCGTTACCACGAGTCCAGTGGCGCAAGTTTCGTCGTATTCTGACATGCGTGCACAAAATATGCGCGAGTTCCACAAAAGTGGCGACACGAAATGTGTCCGCGGATACGGCCTGATTCCGGCACGCACACGCGTCCGACTCAGTCCCCACGAATTTTCACGTGTCCCGTTATGCTGCGTGCACCATTCGGTACACTTGGCACACGGCGGGGCGGTCCCGTTTGGCGGGGCGCGCTCCGATATCCAACTTTTGGAAAACCGGAAAAAGTGGGTGCGTGCAGTTTTGTGACGAATATAATTTTGTCCACAGCAACTAATAGCACAAAGTTATTATACAGAAAATAAACTAGGTCATGTAATCTACAGGTATCAAAAAGAATCACCGAATTCGGATCTCTGTGGTGGGAGATACAAACTCGGCAATATGGGTGGTCATTCTGGAATTCTGCGATTGCAGAATTCTGTCTGTTCGCTCGACTTGGGCGCTGTTTTTCACCCAGGGGCACACATTTTCCGAGGTTGACTATAAAACAAGTATGGAAAAGGGTTGAGGGGAGATCATACCTATGAAAACGGAACAGCGTTTGGATGAGCGAGTCAACGGGAAAATACGCCGGAGCGAAGGTGCCTCGAGTGGGAGACTGCAGTTCGCGATGTCGGCGTCGACGGGATGATTGGATGGCTTGGCGGGGCTTCTCTGGCTGCGGTGACGGCTCTAGATGGGAAGAGGAAGTCTGGAGTTTCTAGGTTAGGGTTTTGGAGAGCTAACTATATATATATATATATATATATATATATATATATATATATATATATATATATATATATATAGGAAGAGAAGGGGAAGTAGCGGATTTGGTTTTGAGTCTGCGCCGGAGGGTTCGGGTGTCTACAGCAAGTTGCTATCGGGGGTCTTCAGCAAGTATGCTGAAGGAAGCATAGGAAAATTGCTATGGAATGATAATAGGGATTGATTTGTTATTATTATTACTATTTTATTATTATTATTATATTAGTTACTTTATTTAATTCTTTTTGCTTTCTTTCATTAAATATATATATATACATATATATATTTGTATATATATATATATATATATATATATATATATATATATATATATATATATATATATATATATATATATATATATAAGAAATTTATAGATTAGGGTAATGCACATCGTTAGGCTAGCAATAGCTCAAGGGGTCTCCTACATGGAATAAATTTCAAAAAATTTCTGATGGTCCCATAAATCATCTAAGTGCCCGAACACCTAACATAAAAATTATTAAAAATCTATTTCTCCTATTTATACATAATTACTACAATTTAATTAATAATAAATAAATAAAAGGGTATTTACGATTTTCTAGGAAGGGGGTTTTATATTCTACCAAACTTATAAAAATTTTGTCCTCGAAATTAAAATTAAGCCACGATAGAATGTAATGATGGTATAAGATTTGCATTGTTTAAAATGCAAGGCTAGGTTTAAAGGGGTGGGCGATGTTGCACGTTGCACGTTGCACATCCCGAGAAAAAAAATATCATGGAAAAACCATATGAGCGAAAAAAATAGGTTTCTTCATGTGTCATGTCCAATGGTGTGGACACATAAATGCTCTTTTGCATAAAAGCTTCCAACAATTGGAAAATTGCACAAGGATGGGAATTGGATGATGGACATGTCTAGGACAAGGGTATAGAATTTGTAGGAAGGCAGTGGCTGGTGTAGCGCTCCAATTATCGGAGCACGGTAAGGCGTGTCAAGTGATATCATGTTGTAAAACTAAATAAAAAATACCGTGTTCTATTTCTAAGTGGATTCGTGCTAGCCTCAGTCTCACTATCTAAGCCGAGTAGGTCAAATTCTTAGGTGAGGGGGTTTCACAATTCAGCCAACTTAAGACAATGTCGTCCTCAAAATTGAAATAAGGCGGAATCGGTTAATCCTTTAGGTAAGGCAAGTCAGTCGCAATCTTCTTGCGATAACTAAAATCCTAATCATATTCATTGCAATCACTTCTAGGTTAAGATGTCTACTGCTCCAATCAAAATTTAATCTATGGTTATCTCTTCTCCCCTTGTTTCAAATTATCCATATCCACATAACATCTCCAAGATTTACATACGCATATAACTTTTACCTCACGATCTCTAACTATCATAATCTCCTTTAGAAGTGGTTTGAGTCCAATATATTCCCATTTTCACTTATAAAATTTTGTATGCCTCAACTCTTTAAATTCCATTCACATGCTCCTTATTTCAAATAGGTCGTCCAACCAAAATTTTAATTCTTAATTCAATTCACCAAATTAAAAATAATTTAAATGCAGTCCACCAATATTCAAGTCTGAAATTCTACATTTATCCTCTAAATTCAAATTGGTGATTCTACCTTCATTGTTCAAAATTTAACTCATGCACTTAAGGTATAAATATTGGGTCCTCAATATCAATTCATTGATCCTCATCATCTTAGTCATCCCTCTAAATTTCTCAAAATTACAATGGCTTGAACCTCTCCCAATCTAATCTTACTCGATCACAATCTAAAGAAATTCCTCTCAAGTTGACAATGCATTGCTACCCAACTTAAAATTTATCCATCTATCACAGAAGGCTATATACTTTAAGAAAAATATTCCTTAATTTATTTACTCATGTCATTCAATCCTTAAAACGTCAACGCCGATTATATCAACTTGCTATGTCCTTAATTACGAAAGAATAATCCTCAAGTATGTGATCGGCCTATGGGGTATATCTAGTACTCTCTGTGTATCAAACTTATACCAAGCACGAGGTTTCGTCTTTCCGAAGTAAGGGAAGACGGAGATCAATAATAAAGAGTTCAAGGACGAGGTAATAGAATAGAAGTATCGGGATCAAGGCGTTTAAAGAATTCAAATAGGAATTGTCAAAGCAGTTGTGGATTGAAGTCCTATTTTGGTAATGCCTATCCACATGCTCGCATCGGTACAGTTATGTAACGGATACGATATGCTTAGACATATCTAGAGGGCAAGTACAGGTGTCTACTAGTCAACTATATATCTCAATCCACGTAAAGTATTATTGCAAAGGGCGAATCAAGCGCACTATGGTTGATCAGACCGTAATACACTGATTCTGAATTGTATTATTGTGGGCCTCCCCAATAATACATATGTCATGAACAAGCTCGACAAGGAATAAGCTTGCAAAAACTAGGCTATAATAGCAGCATAATTCAAGGTAGCACAGAAAATATAACGCTGGATTATGATGAGAGAAGTTACAAATAATTCAAGTTGCAAAAACAAAACAACATAAGCAACAATAACAAAAGACTCTACAATCTCTACAGTTATCATATCAATTCCTTGTCTAAGTCGATAGTCGACAAAGTAGGGGTGTGAGCCTCTAAGTTCTATAGTCTGGATAAACACTATCATCTTATGTTAGCATACAATTACTGCCATTCAGTTACACTTCATCAATGGATCACAAGAGCTATATGATACTAGGTGGTGTGGTATACTACCCAACTTATAAGAATTAAACTAATACGGTGATAGTCTTAAGAGGGTCCTACACAATAATCTTGCACATGTAAATAAAACAGAAACTCTTTATTAGGGTATATGAGGAAAAATCTTGGTATTGATTAGAGTATCCTTTTTATGTAGGTAATGGTCATCCTAAGTCTTAGTCATAGCACTTATAAGCAAGTGTCAATGGTAAAGATAGAAGAGTTACTGGTCGTTAAGGAGGAAGGGTCTAACTTGTATCGAGGTGAGGGTACAAATTACATGATTTAAAACTAAGGGTTAATCATTGGTCACAATCTACAAAACAACTTAAACTTATCAAGTTCTAACTACCAAGCATAAAAATTCACACTCAAGGCTACAACTATAATCCTAGTAAACTGTGAGCCCTTAACAAAGAATAAATTTACTTGGCCTACTATCCGAAGTGTCAGATGGCACGAGTTGAAAGATGAAGAGAAGAAACGTAATTAGCCGTCGCAAAATAGCGAGCGCTATGGTCGCAGGAAAACAATAAAAATAAAGATAGAGGGCTCTAGATAGCATCATGGTTCTCTAAGGGGAGTGGGGTGTTGGTTGCTATGTTCGGGGTATGATCAAGGGAGAAGTGTTGATTACATTCCTCTAGGCTTCCTAGGGTGCTGTCTACTAATAACAAGACAATGATATAAGTTTATAGTTCCAATATCATCTACTATGAAGGTTAGGTTCAGTCCAAACATTAAGTTTTTATTTTCTATGGGTTCCTCAATGCTAGGGGCAAACATTATGGTAACCTTCTAACTAACTCTAGTAGTGTCTATACTACTCTCAAGTCCTCATAATACATCCGGGTAATGGTAACCAATTATAGGGATAAGGGATTCTAGGGTTCGCTAGATTTTCTAAACTTAGTGGTGTATCTATAATCTCGTCGTATTCTAAATAGGTGTGCTACTCTAATCATCATCCTAATAATAGGGGTTCCTATATTCTAGCAGAAGGCTATATGTACTCAAGGAACTATTAGGGAAGCACATGAATCAAGCAGGATACAATTGTTCAAAAATAGAACAGATAGGAGGAGATGAATCACAGTCAATTGTGGATGAGATCCTATACTCTAGTCCTAGGTGCAGGCTTGTTCGGTACAGTAACGTAACCGAGACAATATGCTCTCGACCTGCATGGGCCACCACAAAAACATGTCACGTCCCAGTCCCAAAAATACGTAGGACTAGGACACGTAATCATGCCAGCCGCATGGATATGGCAACTCCAATATATGGAAACCAAATCCATACGTACGCTGTAATATGAATATAAAATCCACAAGTGGTACAAAATGTAATACAAGTCACAGGTTAAAATCTAATTCTCATCCACCAAAATCATATAGAAATAAATAACCAGTATCTATGAAACTAGATCTCAACAGAAGTATCTAAAGATGATAGTTGGATGGAAACAAATCCGCTACCAACTCAAATAAAAAATGGAAAAAAGTAAATACAATATAAGTACAACTCACTCAAACAATATAAGTACCAGCTACCAATCATGGCTCGAAGAGAAGACATCCACGGAGCATCTATATCCTTCCAAATCTGTGCTCCTGCAAATACTCAAGAACAGGTACACCTGGCAGCGGACCAGGTCCTCAGAGGGACATAACAAGTATACTTAAACACATGCCAATAAAGTACTGAAATAAACATCCAATGGGGTCGCCTAACCGTCTAAAGTGAATGCAGTTAAGAACAACTTTCCCCACAAGTGAGCTATCTGGCTGAAAACTGGGATTTGGCATGGTTCTCTTTTGAAGAGCCAGGGGCCTAAAAGGCACGTCGTCTTTTGAACGCCGGTGGTCCGCCTGATAGTACATAATATATAAGGGTCATCATCACCCGTATCTCCAGCGGAGAATCCGGGCTTCACAGAAAAAGTGTAAAGGAGCTCAAATGCGGTACTTGTTGTTCTCCCCACCCCATGCTCTAAGCATGTCACATCCATGACACGATTTGGTCCATAGCCTATTCTTAGTACCCTAGCCCAATCCTGCAACCAAACAAGGACAAGGATGGGACCACCGTACTACAATAAGCTATGTCCCTAGACCTCTAATAACTGCCAAGTCTACTAGCATGCAAAGTTTCTAACAGCAGTTATACCTAACGCACGGCCCACACGTACAAGAGGCCAAACCTGCACGCAAGTCCGTGATCTACATGAGACTCACAACTCGTGTAACAACTGTGTCACGGCCAATGAACCTAATGATGCTACATGATAATGGGGTAGTCTCATGAACAAGGTCAATGCAAATACATAAATAAAAACATATCGCGACGTCACCGTCGCGAGCATTTTATATAACAATTAAAATATATGAACTAAGGACAGAAAATAAAGATGCATGCAACATATAGAATATAAATAACAGTACAATGGCAAGGTATACTTGCCTGGCAAGAAGCTGCAAAATGCCACGTCCAGATGTCCAATACACAGGACCAGAAGCTATGGCCACAGAACAAATATCTCCGGATGCTGAAATAAATATCACCAACGTTTCCGGAATGAGCAAAATAGCTAAAAAGCACATCCCTTTCGTCCAATTTGGATACAGGGGCAAAACGGTAATTTTGGGCAAAAGTGGGATCCACGTGTGGCCTACTTTGCACCAAAAAGCGTGCCGAGGGTAACAGTCTCTAAATGGGACAAACTATGGGTCAAACAACTCTAAATGTCAATACGAACCCAACGGTATGTCCAAATTTGGATTCCGATGAGCCGAACACAATTTGGTCAAAAAGTAAACTGTGGGGCCCGCCAATTGGCGATCTGGTCAACCGTCTCAGAAATGCGTAAAAATTGGGTCACAGGACCAGCGCGTTACCACGAGTCCAGTGGCGCAAGTTTTGTCGCATTCTGACATACGTGCACAAAATATGCGCGAGTTCCACAAAAGTGGCGACAAGAAATGTGTCCGCGGATACGGCCTGATTCCGGCGCGCACACGCGTCCGACTCAGTCCCCACGAATTTTCACGTGTCCCGTTATGCTGCGTGCACCATTCGGTACACTTGGCACACGGCGGGGCGGTCCCGTTTGGCGGGGCGCGCTCCGATCTCCAACTTTTGGAAAACCGGAAAAAGTGGGTGCGCGCAGTTTTGTGACGAATATAATTTTGTCCACAGCAACTAATAGCACAAAGTTATTATACAGAAAATAAACTAGGTCATGTAATCTACAGGTATCAAAAAGAATCACCGAATTCGGATCTCTGTGGTGGGAGATACAAACTCGGCAATATGGGTGGTCAATCTGGAATTCTGCGATTGCAGAATTCTGTCTGTTCGCACGACTTGGGCGCTGTTTTTCACCTAGGGGCACATGTTTTCCGAGGTTGACTATAAAACAAGTATGGAAAAGGGTTGAGGGGAGATCATACCTATGAAAACGGAACAGCGTTTGGATGAGCGAGTCAACGGGAAAACACGCTGGAGCGAAGGTGCCTCGAGTGGGAGACTGCAGTTCGCGATGTCGGCGTCGACGGGATGATTGGATGGCTTGGCGGGGCTTCTCTGGCTGCGGTGACGGCTCTAGATGGGAAGAGGAAGTCTGGAGTTTCTAGGTTAGGGTTTTGGAGAGCTAACTATATATATATATATATATATATATATATATATATATATATATATATATATATAGGAAGAGAAGGGGAAGTAGCGGATTTGGTTTTGAGTCTGCGCTGAAGAGTTCGGGTGTCTACAGCAAGTTGCTATCGGGGGTCTTCAGCAAGTATGCTGAAGGAAGCATAGGAAAATTGCTATGGAATGATAATAGGGATTGATTTGTTATTATTATTACTATTTTATTATTATTATTATATTAGTTACTTTATTTAATTCTTTTTGCTTTCTTTCTTTAAATATATATATATACATATATATATTTGTATATATATATATATATATATATATATATATATAAGAAATTTATAGATTAGGGTAATGCACATCGTTAGGCTAGCAACAGCTCAAGGGGTCTTCTACATGGAATAAATTTCAAAAAATTCCTGATGGTCCCATAAATCATCTAAGTGCCCGAACACCTAACATAAAAATTATTAAAAATCTATTTCTCCTATTTATACCTAATTACTACAATTTAATTAATAATAAATTAATAAAAGGGTATTTACGATTTTTTAGGAAGGGAGTTTTACAATTACTGCTACCGGCTCTCCGACACAGAGCTCGTAGTAGTCTCAGCCTGAGTTCTAGTGATGCTCTCATTTTGCATATCACTTAGCTGGTTACATAGTTTACCCTATTGATTCATTTATTTTTATACTGCACTTATTTGGCTTGAGTTATTATTGTACCTTGCTATGTCTCCTGAGGACCTGGATCTGGATTATGTCCCCAGGTATAGCAGAGGAGATCTACCCCGAGGTATACGGGACAGGAGCAGACACAAGAGAAGTACCAATACCAGAGGACGAGGTGATGCCAGAAGATTTTTCCTGAGTATTTGCTTTATATACTCAGTCATTTCTGTTCTTGATAATCTATTAATATCTCTAGGATTTCTGCATTAAACTCATTATCGGGTTGTTCCCCGAGACTTTTATTGAGACTTGTTGATTATAATTTCATCTTAATTATTTTGATATTGATTGTGTTTATCTTCTGTGGATGAGATTATAATTAAAAATGTGGCATGAATTATAGACCCTTATTGTTATTTTACAGCTTAAGTACAATCTAATAGGTCCATTAAATTAAGTTTGCCCATTGGTATGTGCTGCTGGCCATTGCCACGTGTCTAGTCCTTCGGTATTTTGGGACTGGGTATGACAAAAACTAAATTAGGGATCTAAAATTTAAAATAAATTAATGAAAGAAGAGATAGAGAGACCCCCCACCCCTCATATGGTCGGCTCCCTCTTGTCCCTTATCCAAGCAACAAGTAATGTTCATTATACCCCTACTAGTTAATTATGAGGTTTAGTTAGGAGGGCTATATTAGGAAGCTTCTAATCTAATGAAAAATTAATCTAATCTCCTTAATTAACTAAGGGGATGAGTCTAATGGGCCTTACCCAATGTTGGGCTCAAAGTGTCATGACAATCTATTTGGGTCTATTAATGACAAATCCAAATATTAGGCTAGCTCACTAACTAATAAATAAATAGCTCGACATAAAATAAATAATTAGTCACTAAATATAAAATATGCTAAATAAAAAATACTCTCATCTAGAAATATGGTAATGACAAGTTTACCCTCCTTGGAAAATTTTTGTCATTGAAATTTAAGGAAGAACTAACAATATAACAAGCAATCATAACAAGCAAAAAAGAACGATACCTCATGACTCAAACAGATAAGAGTATCACTCACGCATCTCGGCTTTCATTTTCCCAAGTAGACTCACCCGGATCAAGAGAATCGTCTAGTTCTGCAACACCTTCTTCCTGTGATCCAGAATCTTTACTGGCTGCTCGGGGTAGCTGAGAGTCGAACCCACCTCGATCTTCGAGTGATCCAATACGTGACTAGGATCTGCCATATATCGTCTCAGCTGTGACACATGGAACACATCCTACACTATATACGGTACAGGCGACAAGTCTAGTCTGTAGGCCACTACTCCGACCCTCACAAGAACGCCGAAGGGTCAGATATACCGTGGACTTAGCTTTTTTCCTCCACCAAAGCAAATTGTGTCCCGTGTCAGAGAAATCCGTAAGAACACCAAATTGCCAACCTAGAACAAAATAAAACCTTAACACTCAACCTAAACTTAACAGTCACAATCAATATAAACAAAACCTATACCTCAAACTTTAAAGGCCTCTGGAGAGTATCGGCCCAATGCCGCTGTCTGTCCTGCGCCACTCGAAGTCTCTCTTATGAGCTTCACAATCTCAGCTGCATCCATAATCACCTCTGGTCCCAACAAGGATCTCTCACCAACATCATCCCAAGATAAAGGAGTGCGATACCTCCGTCCATATAGAGCTCTAATGGTGACAACTCAATACTGGCCTGGTAACTGTTGTTGTAAGCAAACTCTACCAGGTGAAGATGATCCTTCCAAGAGCCTTTGAAATCCAAAACACAAGTGCGAAGCATATCCTCGAGAGTCTGAATAGTCCTCTCCTACTGCCCATCTATTTGGGGTGATATGCGGTACTAAACTTGAGTTGGGTGCCCAAGCTAGCTAGCAAAGTCCTCCAGAAGTGGGATGTGAAGCGACTATCCCTATCTGAGACTATGCTCACTGGAACCGAGACAACCAATAGAAGAGTCTAAATATCTGCAACTAGTTGAACATCCCCAGTATCGTCTTCTCCTGAATCACCATCTCTAACTCTACATCCACTACATCTTGAGGTCCATAGTGTGTAGGATAACAGTCATCTAAATCATCTGAAAAATATATCCAGTCAGGATTGGAGCGAAGCACACCTCTAACAGCAGTTCTAAATAAATGATAAAGACTATGTAATATTAAATAGAGAGAATATACAAGATAAATAGAGCATAAGCAGAAAATATATATAATATAAAAATGACGTAAATAGTATAAGAGAGATGAGCATCATATACAAGAGTCAAAAAATACAACTAACTAAGTGAGTGAGTACTAGCTTCGACATGACTAATCATACGTGAGGTGTATGATTAACACTAACAAGGTACTTATACAAAAATACTTGAACATGGTGGGTATGATCACATATCTAACTAACACTCCCCAAACCCCGACTGGTATAGTGGATCCAATAATGGCATGTTACGATACGAGATTCTCCGAGAAGGTAGCAAGTCTCCCCAGGAATCAATGTCCATACAAGTACAAGAGCAACATGGCATGTACAGGATACGCCAAAAAATACCGAGAATAACATCTCATGTGTCAAGAATTCAAGGATATCTACACTAAATACAAAAATTATTGAATATATCATAAACAAAAAACTGTCAAAGAATGTACTTGCCTGTGGTCCTGAGCTGACAATACCAATATATATGTGTCTGGACTGGTGTCACACAGACCTATATATGAAATATAATGTTATTGGGTGTAATGAATGAGAAATGAGTTAAATTGCTGAGAAATGAGTTAAATTGCACTAATAGGGTTTTTTAGGCCATTTCTAGGTCACACTAGCTAATAGGTAATTAGATCAAACAACTAATATCTAGCTAATACTAGAAAATACTAGTTAATAACTATAATAATATGTGTGTATGTATATATATATATATATATATATATATATATATATATATATATATATATATATATATATACTAGGTAATGTGATACCATATGCATCTAGTATACTCTTTATATCAGTACGTATGATATCTATATCAATAACTTAACTTATGCCTTACCTATATCTATGCATCTATTGATACTTAAGATACACTCACACGTGTCTCCTATATTCCGTCTACCAACACTATCACTGACCCTTGGAATTTACCAATACTCAACTCACCATACATTGATACCATTTAACACTAGGGAAATGACCTGCACACTTTGACTTGACACTGTGTTTCACTCACACTTAAACCAATTGTTGCTGCTACTGGTCTCAGTTCTCACTAGTGAACTGAGACAACTGTCCCAGGCTAACTGCTACTCTTAAAACCTAAATCTCCACTTTTATTTCACTTACACTACTCCTACTTACCTGCAGACCCAACTAATCCATCCCAAATGAACAATAAATACCCACATCAGTGCAAGCACTACACACTCCCAAAACTGATAGCCCGAGCATACTTTGCTACTGTATACTGCCTGCTGTTGCATCCTCTGATGCTAACACTGCTGCTGCTACTAAAACCCTTCTCACACTAACTGTCACCAAGACACTTACCTTGCTATAACTACTCACTATGTTACTACTTGATATCCCCTTGCTCAACGGGTATCTCAACCACCACTAAAACTCACGGATACTACTCTCTCTAACCAAATACTTCACTCTATCCTACCAATACATAAACTCCAACTGCTACTGTAACTGATACATCAAATTTTTTCTCCCAATACCTAGTAACTGCATAACTCTTAAACACACATACCCCTCACGCTCTAGAGCACCTATATCTAGACTAAACACCCAATACCTATATCCCAACTCAACTTGTTGCACCCTGCTATGGTGCTATTGCTGCTAAGCTTCATTGCTGCCATTAGCTTTCCCAACCTGAGCAGTCTAATTCTTCACCCAGACATTATCTTCCAACTGCACACAGGAACCCGTTCAGTCCATCAGTGCACACTGCACTGCAGTGAATTTGTGTGCAATTGCTGCTGTTGTATCAGTGCACAATAATGCACTGATGGAATGGCTGCTATGTTGTTGCCTAACCCGACACACTCTTAACAATTGATTTCTACACAGCTCTACACTACTCTTCATTTTAACTGAAACTGAAACCAACTACCCCAAGTCTAATAGTTACCTATATCATCATCACACAGGTAAATCCCCCACACATACACCTCAAAGTATACATATACACTTATATAATCATATACATATATATATATATATATATAATCTACTAGAAGCATTTAAGCAAACACTTAAGAGTGTGCAATATGGAATACTCATGATACTCCCCCAAATGAAATACCAAAACTTCAAATTTTTCATAATAATCATGTATACATCTCAATTACATATAATAATAACTAATGTAACTAGTTACAATAGAAATTAAAGAAAATTCACACAAATTACCCAAAATGAGCCAATAATCGCCAAGTATCACACCGTATCGTGATACGGCCTATTCGTGTCCAATTATGAACACGTAGCTAGTCCATCAACCCCGATCTAAGTCTAATTAGATCTAATTGGTCTCATGACACACACTTGATGCATCAATCTCGGAATTCTCCCAAATTGGACATAAAAACCTATGTAGAAACCACAATACAAGTCATATAAACCTAGTTCTTGTTCCTATGGGTAGCTCTAAGCCAAGGAAGGTTTTCTAATGGTCAAATGCATGAATTATAGTCTAATTATGGAGAAAATTCAGAATTTACCAATTAGGAGATAGATTCTTAATGAATCACTCAAATGGACACGATCCAGACACAAGCTCCTTGCCAATTCCTTCTTCTTCAAGTGCTCATTGCAATCCAAGCTCCAATACTTCTTAATTGATGAAAATGGAAGGGAATGAGAGTGAATTGAGTAAAATTGGTGGAGAGATAAAGTAAATTGGGGAAGAACTAAATTGGGGATCTAAAATTTGAAATGAATTAATGAGAGGAGAGAGGGAAAGAGAGAGAGAGAGAGAGAGAGAGAGAGAGAGAGACCGCCATTTGGTCGGCCCCCACTTATCCCTTCTCCATGCAACAAGTAATGTCCACTATACCCCTACTAGTTAATTATGAGGTTTATTTAGGAGGGCTATATTAGGAAGCTTCTTATCTAATAAAAAATTAATCTAATCACCTTAATTAACTTAGGGGATGAGTCTAATGGGCCTTATCCAATATTTGGCTCAAAGTGTCACGACAATCTATTTGGGTCTATTAATAACAAGTCCAAATATTAGGCTAGCCCACTAACTAATAAATAAATAGCTCGACATAAAATAAATAATTAGTTACTAAATATAAAATATGTTAAATAACAAAAATACCCTCTTCTAAAAATGTGGTAGTGATATACTGAGCCCACCACGACATTACGTTTGCTGAATAATTTTGCAGTCTGTTGTCTGTGTGAGAGTCAGTCAGTACTCTAATATATTGTTGAGATTATTTTCTTCAACAATATCTAGATCTTCATCTCTAAACTCTTCTTCATTGATAGGGAACAATTTGTACACTTTCATCTTTATGAAAGCTTGATGGAATTTTTCCCATAATTTCTTTGCTCTTTGGCCTAAATTTGCATAATGATAAATTCTTTAGTATTTACCTATTCAATGATGATGCCGAAAACCAGGCTCAAGTTTGTACATATTAAACGTAGTCCATCTGTATACATATGGATGGTCTCACTTTTACTAAAATATCTATATTGCATATAGAAATATTTTGCCTATTTGTGAAGCTGGGCTTACTCATTCCTGTTTTCTTCTTCAAACTCATTTGTATCATATCGGTTGTCTCCGATAAGATCTATAAATAATCAGATTTGGACTACTGGGTAAAATTCAATTTTACTCCTTTCTGCCATGGTAGCATAAACCAGACATCGTACCACTCTTGTCAAGAAAAAATAGCATATAGAATTGATTTACAATAGCCGATAAATTCTTTGTCAATTCTGGTTGCTTCTCGAGATAGATCGAAGTCACGATTTCCATCTCTATTTCTTTAAGAAACAAAAGTACTTCATCAAAAATTATTTTTACTATATGGTCATATTTTAATTTGATATATCCATTCCTTTTAAAGAAAATCATAAACTCTATTTTTCTACAGAAAATTTTGATATATTCGAAAACTTCTTGGAAAAATATTCTCTCAATTTTCTGAAGAAATCTTATCTCTTTTTCTTTTTCTTTTTCTAAAAGAGGGTTAGATATTTCCAATTTATTACACAGTATATAAATCATCAAAATTTCTATTTTCTTATTTTAAATAAGATGTTTTCAACATGTGTTGAAATTCTCATTAAATAACACTGTGTTGGAATAGAAAGTTAGAAATAACTCGATCTTTAGCGAGCATTGCTAAAACTAAATTCAAGAAATGTAATATTAGTGCTTTGGATGGAAGTTCCCCACTATATTCCAAAGAGTAGTGATTCTTTCATAGTCTCCTTGACCAAGGCTAAGTTTAGCGTAATTGTCTTCAGTTTGCAAAGTTTTCTGGACAAACTGGATATCAGTGACCAGGTTTCTTATCCTAATCTTTGTAGGAGGTAGGGGCTTTGTGAATCTCTTATGAGCTTTTATTTTATCGGCATACACATGTTTTCATTTGTATTTGCAGGAGGCAAACTCGTGTTCTCTAGTTAGAAAATTAGACAAATAGTTAGTATAGTTAGGAGAGAACTTTATGGCATAAGAAAATATATCTATAGCATTTAATCATCTTACCCTTCTACCATTTGTTTATTTTCTTCAATTAATAAGAAACTCTGCTAATCATTTATTATCAATAACGATAGTAAAAATTTGAGAAAAAATATAAGGACTAAAAGATTTAGTACTTTTAAAGATAGAAAGAAATTTCTTTTCATATGTAGAGTAATAAATTTCAATAGGTCTAAATTTTTCTGATGCAAAACCACAAGACATTTTTCTTTAAAAGAAACTTTATCTAGTAAAACTTCTGCATAATAGGAATTAATGCATCAATTTTTTAAAAATGTTTATCTCATCTTTTAGTAGATAAAGTTTAGGAAAATTATGACAACCATGTTTTATATCTTGAATTTTACTTTCTTATTCTTTAGAAAGAAAATTTTGTATTATATCGGTTTGCCATCTAGTGATAGAACCCTTTGGTGGTTAATGGATCTTATTAATTTGTTTTACCTTATTTTATAAATGTTGGAACATTTTTCTTAGATTTGGAATATATTTTCTTCCATAATTAAGTAAGGCTACAAAACATTGCAACTCTTTTAAAATTTTGAAGGTGTTTGGAATTTTTTTAATTTTTTAAGTATATGATCTTTTAGTTCAATCTTTTCATTAATTATTTTCTTTTCAATATACTCTTATCTCATCCTTGCATAATTCAATCTTATTAGGACTAAGAATTGTTTGAGGAAAAGTTTACATATAGTATTAAAGTGATCAAGATCGTCTTCTTTAATTTTAGAATAAACTAAATGTCATCAATGTAAACCACACAAAATGGGTGATGAGATGCAAAAATAGAATTCATCCATTTTTGACAGATTTGGGGCACATTCTTTAAATGAATGGCATTATATTTCATTCATAATGATTGGTGTTTTGAGTTCCCTAAAAACTTTATCTTGTAGCTTAATTTGCCAATAGTCATTTTTAGCATCAAACTTGCTAAAATATTTGGCATCTTTAATGCGACTCAAAAAAAAATCTATAGAAGGTATGAAGAAACCATCAAATTTAATATTATCATTAACCCTATTATAGTTAACAACCATACGATCTTTTTCTCTCTTCTGTTCACTATGGTTTCTAACCATAAAAGTGGAGAGAAATGTGCACAATTGCTTCCTGAAATAATCTTTAATTCAAGTAATTCTTGTATATGTTTATCAAACTCTTGTCTATCTTGAAACGTGTACAAAATATAATTGACTCAAATTAATTTAGTGTTATCAATCGGGGTAAGTTTACAAAATCTAGAAAAAAATTCCAAATTTGTAATAGATTCTGAACGAATAAAATTTTATTTTATTTATAATATTGTCATCAGAAATCGGTAAAATTTGCGTTGTTAAAGTATTGTCTATGCTAAAATCACCACGTTTCAAAGAAACTGCACGATTTTTGGTTAACTTAAAATCTTTATGAGCTAAAAATGTATGACCTTTTAGCCTCGGAATTCTTATATTCTGAAAAGCGATATAAGTTAAATTCATATCAAATGGATAGACAGTTTGAATAAAATTATTTCCTAGAATAATATCTCCATGCATATTAGAAAATATAAGCAGTTGTGAAATAATGAAAGTATGAACTTCATTATTAATTGTGGTACTTTTGACTGGTAAGGAGGAAACGTAGTTTGTAAATCTAAATTATCCACTAATACTTGAGACAATTTGTTCATGTTCTAACTTGAGTTGGTATTCCTGAGGTACCAAATCAGGTCTAATTACATTAGTTATAGAACATGTATCAATAAGTGCATGCAATGTAAAGTCTTCATAGATTTTATAGGATATAACTACTTTTATGTAGAAGTAGTTACTAGTATATTCCTTTATATTAAAAAGAATACTAGTTATAGAATAAACTTTTGGAGGATCCACTAGTTTGGCCCTTATAGGGTGATCCAAACTTAGGAGAACCGAATCTATTTTTACTATTTTCTTTTAGGTAAAGGGTAGTGGCCTCTATAATTTCTGTGGTAGAATTTTTTTTCCAATTATAAGTTGTGCAATTTTATATCCGAGTCAGATTCGCACAGGTTGAAGACCATGGTTTTCCATTAAAACCTTAACCTCTCCTATATAATATGGATCTATGACACCTCCATTAATCCAAATATTACGTTAAATAGCCCATCTTGATTGAGAAGCTATTCTACCATAATGACCATCTAAAATCCTAATTCCTATTCTAGTGTCTACAACTTCTTGTTGTAAGTAATTCAATAATTTTTCTTCAATCGAATAAAGATCATACACAGTAGAATTGGATGATCTAGTAGATACTACAGCTTTTGGAGAGAAAAAAATTAACTAATAGATTCATTAATACAGAAGAGTATAGTTAATAATCTTTTTGGAGTGGTAAGGATTATGTGATTAAAATTATATTTTGTAGGAAGATACTTTTATATGATATCTTGTTCTAAAATTATTTTAGGATAAAATTTATCATGAATCCATAATTGAGGTTGTTCAAATCTAAAATTTTCTATTTGAGCGAATAGATAAAGGTGTATACCTAAGGCCAACTCTGTTACCGAAGAGAAATTAGTGAATGTCTTGATTTTGAATTTTCTATCAAAATCTATTTTGGATATATATTTACTTCTAATGGAAACTAGTTCTTGTAATAAAAATTCTTATCTATAGCACATGTTTCTTTTATGTAGAGAATGCTCTATAAATGAATAGTACACCTACAGAAACTATATATATATATATATATATATATATATATATATATATATATATATATATATATATATATATTTATATATTTATATATATATGCCATTGTCTCAAGATGTTCGGAAAAAAATAACTCGTCATGCTACTTACGACATGGGACGATCGCCAAATTATTATATAAACTCACTTATCATCATTAACATCATCGTCTTCAAGAAATGAATGTCAACGTTATAATTGTGATAGCCTTCCTCGTCATCCTGGCAACCAACATGGATGACGGCGACCCTATATTCCTCGACGAGGGGAGACTCCCAGCGCTAAACCTGCCGCCCTTGCCACCTTCCCCGTCTGCTTAGACTACGTCCGATATGATCGCTACAGTTGTCAGGAATCTCTACATTGGTTGTCAGGGTTTATATCTCATATATATATATATATATATATATATATATATATATATATATATATATATATATATATATATATATATATATATATATATATATATAATTTTTTTTCTAAGCTAACCTAAGCTGTCGGGAATCTCTACATTAGTTGTTATATATATATATATATATATATATATATATATATATATATATATATATATATATATATATATTCTAATTTGTCCTTAGGGAGTAGCCTAGTGGTACGGCTACGGGACATGGGGGGATGGCAGGGTTCGAGCCCCTAGCTTAGGTTCGATTAGGAATATATATATATATATATATATATATATATATATATATATATATATATATTATTACGTATAATTATATAACATATTAATATGTATAGTATAATATAATATAATATAATATAATATAATATAATATATAATTTGCTACATTTATCTCTATCAAGGATTGGTAAACGAAAGACTTCTATAACTTGTCTACGAAACAACTAGCAGATAAAAGAGAAGCTACCTTGAGGTTGGCTTCGTGGAACGAGCGTATAGTTCGGGGAATGATAACTCTAATTCCATCACTATATGTCATTTCTCGGTACCAAAATACAGCGAGCCAAATACGTAACATCATTCCCAGACTACGCGACATACGAATAATATGATACATATATTCGTGATTGTTGCTCGTAAAGTTCTTGAATAGGTTGTCACAGTTCATTTATTTCATAAAATAATAAGTAATATTTCTAGATAGAGGACATTCTAAACTTTAAATAGGAAATGGACTATTATACCCAGTTAAAACTTTTACTCCGAATATACATATATCACATTAATACCTTAATACATGTTGCAAATAAATTCTAATTATAACTTAAAACTTTCGATACTAGCCCTCGTCTTCTGTTAAAATTATAAGTTATTAATGACAATAGACTGAACAATATCTTCTAAAGATATACCAGAATTAGAAGTTTGGCTTGGTTGTAGGTATTGCTGCTTGTATTGCTGGTAACTTGGACAATTTTGAGTTGTGGGCTGATTTAATTATGGACTCTCATAGGTGAAATTGGAATGATCTCTCCATCCTAAGTTGTACATATCTGAATAGGGATCATACTTCATTTGTGGTAGTCCAGGAAAACCACATGCCGCATTCACTTGTTCATTGGCCTCCTCTTGAAGAGTTGGGCACATATCGGTTGGATGCCCTGCTACTAGACAAATCTAACAAGCCTTTGTTGTTTTCATGTTACCTACAACCATCTGATGAACAAGCGAAGTTAAACTAGAAATTTTTGTTCTAGATCTAGCCAAGTGACAAATAATTAAGAATTGGCTGCCATTTCTTGTTATCAAATTTTTTTTTTTTGCTCTAATTAATAAAAAAATTATTTAATTGCAAGAACGAAATAGAGGTCACTAAAAGCATAAAAATCAACAAAAATTACTACCCGACAACGGTGCCAAAATTTGGCGTGCTGTCATAGGCACCCAAAAATAAAACCTTTACTCTTGAAATAATATGTAGTAGTGAGAGTAAGGATCGTTCCCACGAAGAGTAATTAGTTTGATCTTTATGCTATGTGACATAAGATGGGGGGGGAGAGTTTTGGATCAAAGCAAACTAAAAAGCGCTAAAAACAATTAAAGTATTAAAACAATCAAAGAAAAAAATTTTGGTCTCAGTCAACATCCACCATTGGAATCTTAAAATTAATCATTGATGCAAACATAAATTATCATACTTTGAATATTCACCGTTGGAAGAATTTCCTATCTCACTTAGGCTTAGATAATTAGAAACAAGCGATCTAATTAGCTTTAATTACTAAATAATCCAAGACAAGCGCTGAAGATTTAATCTAGTAATTTCTTAAAGAACCAAGAGATCGATGAAGCAAAACAACACAAGTACAAGCGGTTGCATTTAATTTTGTCAAAAGTTTTTCTCCTAAGATCTAATAAAATAAAGCAGTTCATTATATCTTGGTTGCTTCACAAATTAGAAAAATCAAACAATTACGAATTCGATGTCTAATTTAGCAGTAGATCGAAATGGGTAATAGACTAGTAGGCCTCCTAGTAATAAAATAAAACAATCATGAAAGTGGGCATAGAAAAACATTCAATACTCAAAACATAAATCAAATATATGAAAATAATTTAGATCTCATAAGTTTATTGATTCCAAGGCTTCTGTTTTCTTCGACCAACAAGACTTTTAGCTCCGCACGTTCATGAAAACATCAAAAGAATATTGGAGAAGAAGAAGAAGAGTTGTGTGTTGTTTTTCTCCTGATTTCTACACCTTTTATACACCCTAAATTAGTTATTTAAATCTCACAATATCTTCCCTCAAATCCTCTAAGAGTTACAATAACCCAAACAATAAAATAAAATCTTTGAACAAGTAGGAAAATGGTTAATTGTCACGCCCCAGTCCCAAAATATCGGGGACTGGACACGTGTCAATGGCCAGCAGCACGCAGCGATGGACAAACCCAATTTAATGGATCCATCGGGGCATACTAAAGCTGTATTACAATAGTCAGGGTTTACTACTCATACACAGAATAAAGATAGCAATATCAGCAAAAGTAATTAAAAATCGGGGAACAACCCGATATTAAGTCTGTTTATAAATGTTCTCATTTAAACAGGAAATAAAGAGTTTATTGGCCATAAAAACTGAGCATGGAAGAAGCAGATGTTCAGGAGAAGTCATCGGCGATCACCTCGTCCTCAAGTTCCGGCGCTGCTCCGAGAAGAGCTCATGTTCCGTACACCTCAGGGTAAATCTCGTCTTCTAAATCTGGGGACATAATCAATTTCAGATCCTCAGGGGACATAGCAAGGTACAGATAAAACAAGCCAAAAATAATGCAGTACAGAAATAAGGGAAACAATAGGGTAAATAAACCAGCTAAGTGATATGCAAGTGAGAGTTTCAGTCATACTCAGGCTGAGACTACTACAGGATCAGTGTCGCAGAAACCATAGCAGTATTTTCTCGAAGGGCCAGTACGGTACCAAAGGTCTGTGTCAGAGTCTAAGGCACTTCCATTAAGTATTATATATATATATTTAGCCTTTTGTATGGTAAATCTTTCCCCACCCAATATAATCTCACGTCACAGTTTCATGATATCTCATGTCCATGTCACGCAAAACCATATCTAATGCAACAAGTCTGGATATAATCTAAGCATGAAAAGATGTCATAAACCTGTAACCTATACAGAATCACCTTGAATATTTTAGGAAGATTCTGTCTCATGATCTATGCCAGGTGTCCTGGGTATAATGTACTTGATATGGCAAGTACATGAATATAGATGTCACGATATCCATCTCTAGGTGACGTTACACAACCCCGCGTACGGTGTTGGCACCCGACTATTAATCGGAAGCTAAGTAAGTCACACAGCCCTAGGGTTGAGCAAGTACAATAGTCACAAAAAATAAATCAAGAGAACATAATAAATTAATAAGCTGCAATTTATGGCAAGGTACACTTGCCTAGGTTTTCGGCTCCAATTGTAGCTCTGGCTTCAGCGAAGATTGCAGGCAGAACTCCAGCTGCTGAAATAGACATCACCATTAGATCCAGAAAATATTAATCAGCTAGAAATGCCTGTCCTTGAGTCCAATTTGGAGACAAGGGCAAAAATGACAATTTTGGGTCAAGACGGGGTCCACATGTGGGCCGCTTTGCACCGAAAAATGCGTCAGGGTCAAAGGTCTCCAAATCTATCCAATTTAGTGTCAATAGGTCAGGAATGATGATACGAACCCAACGGAACTTCCAGAATTGGATTCCGATGAGCCGTTCTCAAAATCGCCCGTCGAGTGGAGCCTGTGGGGCCCACGACATGCGATTTTGTCAACGTTCTCAGAATCGAACCAAACTTGGCTCACAGGACCAGCGTATTGCTACGAGTCCAATGGCATAAGTTTCGTCTCGATCCGACGTGTGTACACTAAGTTACAGCAAGATTCAGAAAGGTCGGATACGGGACGGTGTTTGCGGATACGCATTGATTCCGGTGTGCACGCACATCCGAATCAGCTTCTGCAAAATCTTGCACGTCCGTATCGACGATGCGCACGTATCGGTGAAGACCGCACGTGACCAAGTCGTCCCGTTTGGCGGGACATACTCGGTTCAGGGATGAAATAGGGCGTTGGTTTTTCTGTTTTTGGATCGCGGTTCACGATCATCACAGGACGCGATGCAACGAGCGGGTTGTACGGGCACCGAGGGGGTCATACAGGCTACGCGATGCAATTGACGGAACAAGAAATAGAGCTACGAGGAGAGAGATATGAGTACCTGAACAGGGCTCCGGGAAACTATGTTTCTCGTGTCCGACACGTGTCCGACACGTGTACGAATCGTGTCTGAGCTAGGGCACAGGTTATGTGTCGCTGGGAGTGGGGATTCAGGTCGGCGGAGGTCGGCGAGGGCTCGGGGAGGGCCAGGGCGGCCGGGCGGCGAGGTCTGGGGCGGCGCAGGGATCGGCCGGATCTGGTTGAGGAGGAGAGTTGGGCTCGGCCGGAGTTCAAACGGGTTCTGGGCAGCAGCAAGGGGCTGCGAGCCGCGGGAGGTAGGAGGCGGAGGGTTCGCCGGAGGAGACGACGGCAGGGCGGAGGTCTGGGGCGGCGCCTCGGCTAGGGTGGCTGGGAGGAGAAAGAGAGTCGTCGGCGGGGGGGAATTTGGTCGGAGAAGAGGGGTTTTATAGGGCGACCGAGGGAGAGGGAGAGGCGGCCGGTGAGGGGGAGAGGAGGCGGAGGGTCGAGGAAGCCAGCGGGCGGCGGCGACGAACGTTCCGGCGGAGGGGAGGTGAACAGTCGGGCGGCTGCTGCGTTTGGGAGAGAAGGAGACTAGCGGGTCGGGTTCGACGGGAGGATGGGTCGGGTCCTAGTGGATCCGGCCCGATCCAAAACACTGCGGGTCGGGTCTGGGCTAGTGGGTCGGGTCTAGGTTAGACCCGGATCCGACCCGCTAATGATTTGGTTTAATAAAACCGGTTTGGTTCATTTATTGGTTTGGTTTATTTAATTTAAAATAAACCCAGTTTATTGTGGTTTAATTAATTAATTAGTTTTTAGGACTTTTAAACTGCTTCCGGGGTCCAATAAATTCTCGAAAAATTACCCTATATCTAGTTTTTCATTTTATACTATAAAATATTATTTTCATAATATTTTAATATTATTTATTATTATTTAAACATTATTTAATAATTAAAATACCTGAATTTAATTACAAAAAAAATCCCAGAAAATTCCAAAAAATTATGAAAAATCCAAATTTAAAATTTTTTAAAAATCAGGGGGTTTACAATCTACCCCCCTTAAGAGGATTGCGTCCTCGCAATCAAAGAATAACCGGTCAACAGAGATGACACGGTTGCAAACATTGTTCGAAGTACATCAAAATCAAGGAGAATCAAGGTTGAGAGTAACACCTAGGAAAAATTATTTTCCTAAGCATTAAATGTTATGAAATTTCCCGAATGAAGGAAATCTAAAAAATTATAGTTTTTAGAAAAACAAGTTATTCTTTAAAAACATATCAGGTTAACATTTACAAAACATTCGAGGTTATTTAGCAAGTTTAAATTTTACTTAGATTAACACTAGGTTATCAATTATTAACAATTTAAAACTGTCAGGTTATGTCTAGGGTTACGAACCAACGGGCACGAACTACAGAAATGCTAGAAACGGAACTACAAAAACTTACTCGCATTAGCTACTCCATGGTTCTACGCGTCTCCCACAGTTATCGCGAAAGCTTGGCCGCGTCCTTGAGGTGGTGCCTCTGCTGTTACTGGGCTTGCTGGTAGGGTACTGCTTGAAGTGCCAAGGGTGGCCTTGGTTGATGTCCTCCTGGTGCTGGTAGAGCTTGTTGGTTTGCCCTTGGTGCTCCTTCTCTACGCTCAGGGCAATCCCTCACTGCATGCTGTCTGGATCCGCAACCTAACCACAGTCTGAATTTACGTCTACACTCCTTCTCAACATGGCCTATCTTGCCGCAGTAGTAACAAGTAGGAAGAGTCAGAGATTTGGATGCAGCTCCCTGTGGTGCTTGATGCAGATGAGGTTTCTTGGCAGCTTCTCCATTCGTTGCTCTGGCTGGTGCTGATGTGGAAGGCCTCTTCAGGTTGGATTTTCGTCTGATGACACGCTCCATACGTCGAACTGCAGCAAGGACGTCCATGTACGAAGTAGGTACGACAGATCCGATCATTCTTTGTAGCTTGAATTTTAGCCCATCAAAGAACTTCTCAGCCTTTTCTTCTTCTGTTGGGATCAAGGTAGGTACGAATCGACTTAGACGAATGAACTCAGCGTTGTACTCTTCCACCCTCATAGTATCCTGAATGAGGCGATTGAACTTGTCCCGCAGTTCTGATCGAGCGATAGCCAGAATGTACATCTCTTGAAAGAGTCTGGAGAACTCTTCCCAAGTAACTCGGTCTAGTCCGAGTCGTCTCTCTTCAGATAGCCACCAGTGATGAGCATTGCCAGTCAATTGCATTCTGACGGCAGTCATCCAACGTTCCCTTGGTAGCTCAACTGCTTCTAATTGATGTTGTATGTTGGTGAGCCACTCATGAACTTCTGTGGGCTCCTTTTTGCCTGAGAAGGTACGGGGCTTCAGTTGGCAAAAATCAGTGATAGAGCCCGTCGGTTGCCGTCTAGCTGGTAGGTTGGCCTGCTCCGGTGCATTTACTAGACTGTTCCTCAAGAAATCAGCCTCGTGACGCTGAGCCTCATGTTGTACTTATTGCTGGGCTTGTATCATTGCGTAAAACATCTGGAACATCTGATGTCCGTCCATTGCTTGCCTTGGTGGAAAGACAGGCATCTGTGGAGTGAACTGTAGCAGAGGTGGAATGTCATCACGCCAAAATCTAGAAGCTTGCTGATCTGTTTGGCTACTTTGGTGAGTAGAGGGATCTCCACTCAATGGCGTCACTTCATCTTCTTCGTAGGTGGATACATCACCTATTAGTGTTCTTGCTGGAGTTCCGTCGTTTGCTCGTGAATCTATTACTCTGCATCAAAAATAAACTATAAGAGGCGCACAGGAATCAAGGCAAGTTGCAAGTCAAAAATTAGTTCGAATACGATATAGATATCAAAAATGATTCAAACAAGTGGATGAGATCCTAAAAACTTATCCTATTTTTATTGTAGGCCTGTTCGGTCCCTAAGTTGAAACTGAACAATTTAGTCGTGGACCTGCATGGGCCACCACAAAAACCATGTCATGCCCAGTCCCAAAATATCGAGGACTGGACACGTGTCAATGGCCAGCAGCACGTACCGATGGACAAACCCAATTTAATAGATCCATCGGGGCATACTTAAGCTGTATTACAATAGTCAGGGTTTACTAATCTCATCCACAAAATAAAGATAGCAATATCAACAAAAAAAATAAACAACATCCAGTCACAAGTAATTAAAAATTGGGGAACAACCCGATATTAAGTCTGTTTTCAAATATTCTTATTTAAACAGGAAATAAAGAGTTTATTGGCCAGAAAAACTGAGCATGGAAGAAGCAGATGTTCAGGAGAAGTCCTCGACGATCACCTCATCCTCAAGTTCCGGCGCTGCTCCGAGAAGAGCTCATGTTTCGTATACCTCAGGGTAAATCTCGTCTTCTAAATCTGGGGACATAATCCATTCCAGGTCCTCAGAGGACATAGCAAGGTACAGATAAAATAAGCCAAAAATAATGTAGTGCAGAAATAAGGGAAATAATAGGGTAAATAAACCAGCTAAGTGATATACAAGTGAGAGTTTCAGTCATACTCAGGCTGAGACTACTACAGGATCAGAGTCGCAGAAACCATAGCAGTATTTTCTTGAAGGGCCAGTACGGTACCAAAGCTCTGTGTCAGAGTCTAAGGCACTTCCATTAAGTATTATATATATATATTCAGCCTTTTGTATGGTAAATCTTTCCCCACCCAATATAATCTCACGTCACAGTTTCATGATATCTCATGTCCATGTCACGCAAAACCATATCTAATGCAACAAGTCTGGATAAAATCTAAGCATGAAAAGATGTCATAAACCTGTAACCTATACAGAATCACCTTAAATATTTCAGGAAGATTCTGTCTCATGATCTGTGTCAGGTGTCCTGGGTATAATGTACTTGATATGGCAAGTACAAGAATATAAATGTCACGATATCCATCTCTAGGTGACGTTACACAACCCCGCGTACAGTGTTGGCACCCGACTATTAATCGGAAGCTAAGTAAGTCACACGGCCCTAGGATTGAGCAAGTACAACAGTCACAGAAAATAAATCAAGAGAACATAATGAATCAATAAGCTGTAATTTATGGCAAGGTACACTTGCCTAGGTTTTCGGCTCCAATTGTAGCTCTGGCTTCAGCGGGGATTGCAGGAAGTACTCCGGCTACTGAAATAGACATCACCATCAGATCCAAAAAATATTAATCAGCTAGAAATGCCTGTCCTTGAGTCCAATTTGGAGACAAGGACAAAAATGACAATTTTGGGTCAAGGCGGGGTCCACATGTGGGCCGCTTTGCACCAAAAAATATGTCAGGGTCAAAGGTCTCCAAATCTGTCCAACTTAGTGTCAACAGGTCAGGAACGATGATACGAACCCAACAGAACTTCCAGAATTGGATTCCGATGAGCCGTTCTCAAAATCGCCTGTCGAGTGGAGCCTATGGGGCCCACGACACACGATTTTGTCAACGTTCTCAGAATCGAACCAAACTTGGCTCACAGGACCAGCATATTGCTACGAGTCCAATGGCGCAAGTTTTGTCTTGATCCGACGTGTGTACACTAAGTTACAGCGAGATTCAGAAAGGTCGGATACGGGACGGTGTCCGCGGATACACATTGATTTCGGTCTGCACACACATCTGAATCAGTTTCTGTGAAATCCTGCACGTCCGTATAGGCGACGCGCACGTATCGGTGAAGACCACACACGACCAAGTCGTCCCGTTTGGCAGGGCGTACTCGGTTCCGGGGTGAAATATGGCATTACTTTTCCTATTTTTGGATCGCGGTTCGTGATCACCACAAGACGCGATGCACCGAGCAGGTTGCACGGGCACCGATGGGGTCATGCAGGCTACGCGATGCAATTGACGAAACAAGAAACAGAGCTACGAGGAGAGAGATATGAGTACCTGAACAGGGCTCCGGGAAACTGAGTTTCTCGTGTCCGACACGTGTCCGAATTGTGTCTGAGCTAGGGCACAGGTTCTGTGTCGCTGGGAGTGGGGATTCAGGTCGGCGGAGGTCGACGAGGGCTCGGGGAGGGCCAGGGCGGCCGGGCGGCGAGGTCTGGGGCGGCGCAGGGATCGACCGTATCTGGTCGAGGAGGAGAGTCGGGCTCGGCCGGAGTTCGAACGGGTTCTGGGCAGCGGCGAGGGGCTGCAAGCCGCGGGAGGAGGGTGTCGCTGGGTCACCGGGAGGCGGAGGGTTCGCAGCGGCGAGGGTGGCTGAGAGGAGGAAGAGAGTCGTCGGCGGGGGGGAATTTGGTCGGTGAAGAGGGGTTTTATAGGGCGACCTGGGGAGAGGGAGAGGCGGCCGGTGAGGGAAAGAGGAGGCGGAGGGTCGGAGACGCCAGCGGGCGGCGGCGACGAACGTTCCAGCGGCGGGGAGGTGAACAGTCGGGCGGCTGCTGCGTTTGGGAGAGAAGGAGACTAGCGGGTCGGGTTCGTCGGGCGGACGGGTCGAGTCCCAGCGGATCCGGCCCGATCCAAAACACTGCGGGTCAGGTCTGGGCTAGTGGATCGGGTCTGGGTTAGACCCAAATCTGACCCGCTAAGGATTTGGTTTAATAAAACCGGTTTGGTTTATTTAAAATAAACCCGATTTATTGTGGTTTAATTAATTAATTAGTTTTTAGAGCTTTTAAACTGCTTCCGGGGTCCAATAAATTCCCGAAAAATTACCATATGTCTAGTTTTTCATTTTACACCATAAAATATTATTTTCATAATATTTTAATATTATTTATTATCATTTAAAATTATTTAATAATTAAAACACCTGAATTTAATTACAGAAAAATTCCAAAAAATTCCAGAAAATTGTGAAAAATCCTTATTTAAAAATTCTTAAAAATTAGGGGGTTTACATTAATTTAGTTCTATTTTTCGTGCACAGCATAGTTGACTTAACTTCAAGCCTATTTTTTTATAATGCAGCTAGAATATTGGAAAACGCAAAACAGTAAGATTGTACCTCTGTCTCTTAGCTTTCCAAATCAATTTGGATCAGCTCAATTGGACTTCGGATGAGCAAATTATGACCATTTTGCTACAAGATATCAAAACTGTCTAGAATTGATAATTAGCTCCATTTTGTATTTAGTGACTCCAATTGCATCCTAAATCAAAATATAAAAATAATGAGGATCTTTAGACATCAAGTGAGCATAAAGGAGTATACATTATTAAATAAAAATATGATATTTTATGTTCTCATCAAATACCCCCACACTTAACCTTTGCTCGTCCTCGGGCGAAACTCTAATTTATTTTTCCAAAAAGAAATCAAGGTTGCAATGTCATAAATAAATAATAACCAAGCTCTTCAAAAATCATAACATATCATGAACATATATTCTTAAACAACTTATAATTACTTAGTAGGTATTTTTATTTGAAAATAGAGTAAATTAAATAGGTAGACCCTCACGGGAATAAACACTCAACTCTCATTTGTTTGAAGGTATATATTTTACTCAAATTTATTCCAGAAGAAATGATCTACCATAAGCTTGCATATCTTCTCATTCTCCACCACTGGGATCACATGCATAACATAAATCATAAGGACTTTTTATGGGTTATAACGTGGCTTGGGATTAAGGTGGGATATATTTTGGAGTGTAGCTCAAAAGCCATCAAAACTAGTGGAGAAAAAATAAATCAACTCAATCTCAATATAAAAATGTAAAATCAATCACTCCATTTTACAACATCTTTAATTTGGCTTTTAAAGTATTTAAATAATGTAAAACAACTCCCACCCCTTTTTTTTGTTTTTTGTTTTGTTTTTTGAACAGTAATGGAACTTAGGAAATTTGAGGATGAAAATATGTTCCATTTTGTTGGTTGTAACCAAAGCACAATTTAGACACCCCCATACTTATTTTTTGTACACCCAAACATATTATAATAATCAACAATACTCCACTAGCTTTGCGACTTGGGTAAAGGTATAAATATTATAGGTTGAAAGCTTGTAATGTGGGTATACCAAAAAAAAGGTAATAAAGCTCAAAGGGGTTAAACAAAAAGAAAATTAATTACAATGTGGGCTATTTGGCTTATGTAATATATAACAAAGATGGCCTTAATCATGTTCATCCATACATGTGTCAATGTGACCTCAAAGAGAATCAAAACAAGTATTAGAGAAACAGATCAGTGGAAGAATATCTCCCATGAAAGAATAATGAGACTGATGTGTCAGTCTAAAAGCTCAAAATCTTACTGGCTTTTGTCTACCAAATTTAGATACTACAATTTTCAAAAAAAGAAAACTAGACAAATTAATTCTAAGTTAAAAAAATTACTTATTCAATAATGTTATGAAATTTTCAAATTTAGTTGAATCTTACTCATGACATACACAACCAAAAATCATTAAAAACCTAAAAGACCAAATTCTTTTATTTAAAAATAAAAATTCTCTTCTTTTTTTTTTAGAAAAACACAAACTCAAACTGCTTAAAAAAATTAAATCTCCTCCCCCACACTTAAAACAGACATTATCCCCAATGTATGGTTAAATACAAAGAAAAGACAAAATAACCAAAAATATAATGCGAGAATAAAAATAAACTTCCCTTGGGTTGCCTCCCAAGCAGCGCCTTTGTTTAATATTGTCGTTGGCTCGACTCTATGCACACTTGGTATAACTAGGCATGGGTTTCATGTCTAGAACGCAGGCCTGCAAAACATAAGGTAAAGGTCTTTTGTCATAAATTGGTAACGAAATATATGGAATGTTACCTGACAGTTGTTTTTTTGGAAGATCGTTCAACACTGCAACAGTTTTTTGTAAGTTAGAACTCAAAGCTAACTCATGTTCTTTCTCAAAATTCTCACTAATGGCAACTTTTACTCAATCTTTTCCATCAAGTTTAAAAACTTCTTCTGCATTAGGTACTACATCGTCATTAGGAATGTTCGTGTCTGCAACGATATTTTTCTCTTCATCTTGTTTTGATGATGCACGTGCTTCTTTTTCTGAAATGTCAACCTCTTTACTACTTCTCTAAATGAGGGAACATGAATTTTTTTTTTAGATTTTCTATCGTTTGAGATGGTAATTTCTCTAAGCTTTGTGTCTCTAGCTTATTAATTGCAGTTGTCATTTGGCTCATTTGATTATATAAACTTTCGATACTAGCCCTCATCTCCTGTTAAAATTGTAAGTTATTAATGGCAATAGACTTAACAATATCTTCTAAAGATATACCAGAATTAGAAGTTTGGCTTGGTTATAGGTATTGCTGCTTGTATTGCTGGTAACTTGGGCAATTTTGTGTTGTGGGTTGATTTAATTGTGGACTCTCATAGGTGAAATTGGAATGATCTCTCCATGCTAGGTTGTACGTATCTGAATAGGGATCATACTTCATTTATGGTAGTCCAGGAAAACCACATGCCGCATTCACTTGTTCATTGGCCTCCTCTTGAAGAGTTGGATACATATCGGTTGGATGTCCTACTACTAGACAAATCCCACAAGCCTTTGTTGTTTTCATGTTATCTACAACCATCTGACAAACAAGCGAAGTTAAACTAGAAATTGTTGTTCTAGATCTAGCCAAGTGACAAATAATTAAGAAATGGTAGCCATTTCTTGTTATCGATTTTTTTTTGCTCTAATAAATAAAAAAATTATTTAATTGCAAGAACGAAATAAAGGTCACTAAAAGTATAAAAATGAACTAAAATTACTCTCCGGCAATGGTACCAAAATTTGGCGTGCTGTCGTAGGCACCCAAAAATAAAACCTTTACTCTTGAAATAATATGTAGTAGTGAGAGTAAGGATCGTTCCCACGAAGATTAATTAGTTTGATCTTTATGCTATGTGAAATAAGATGGGTGAGAGAGTTTTGGATTAAAGAAAATTAAAAAGAGCTAAAAACAATTAAAGTATTAAAACAATCAAAGAAAAAAATGTTGGTCTCAGTCAACATCCACCATTGGAATCTTAAAATTGATCATTGATGCAAACATAAATTATCATACTTTGAATATTCACGGTTGGAAGAATTTTCTATCTCACTTAGGCTTAGATAATTAGAAACAAGTGATCTAATTAGCTTTAATTACTAAATAATCCAAGACAAGCGCTGAAGATTTAATCTAGTAATTTCTTAAAGAACCAAGAGATCGATGAAGCAAAACAACACAAGACAAGCGGTTGCATTTAATTTTGTCAAAAGTTATTCTCCTAAGATCTAATAAAATAAATTAGTTCATTAAATCTTGGTTGCTTCACAAATTAGAAAAATCAAACAATTACGGATTTGATGTCTAATTTAGCAGTAGATCAAAATGACAATAGACTAGTAGGCCTCCTAGTAATTAAACAAAACAATCATGAAAGTGGGCATAGAAAAATATTCAATACTCAAAGTATAAATCAAATATATGAAAATGATTTAGATCTCAGAAGTTTATTGATTCCAAGGCTTCTGTTTTCTTCGACCAACAAGACTTTTAGCTCTGCACGTTCATGAAAACTTTAAAAGAATATTGGAGAAGAAGAAGAAGTGATGTGTGTTGTTTTTCTCCTAATTTCTACACCTTTTATACACTCTAAATTAGTTATTTAAAGCTCCCAATATCTTCCCACAAATCCTCTAAGAGTTACAACAACCCAAACAATAAAATAAAATCTTTGAACAAGTAGGAAAATGGTTAATTTAGTTCCATTTTTCGTACACAGCATAGTTGACTCAACTTTAAGCCTGATTTTCTCTATAATACATCTAGAATCTTGGAAAACTCAAAACAGTAAGATTGTACCTCTGTCTCTTAACTTTCCAAATCAATTTGGATCAGCTCAATTGGACTTCGGATGAGCAAGTTATGACCATTTTTGTACAAGATATCAAAACTATCCAGAATTGATAATTATCTCTATTTTGCATTTAGTGACTCCAATTGCATCCTAGATCAAAATATAAAAATAATGAGGATATTTAGACATCAAATGAGCATAAAGGAGTATACATTATTGAATAAAAATATGATAATTTATGTTCTCATCAGTTGTCACAGTTCATTTATTTCATAAAATAATAAGTAATATTTCTAGATAGAGGACATTCTAAACTTTAAATAGGAAATGTACTATTATACCCACTTAAAACTTTTACACCGAATATACATATATCACATTAATACCTTAATACATGTTGCAAATAAATTCTAATTCTAACTCAATCATCTTCTGTTGCAATATATCATTCTTGTTCTCCAGCTCTTTGTCATGGTACAGCAGTAGCTTCCTTGAAAATATTTCTATAAATCTAGTGAACAATACTAGATCATAAAATGACATACAAGTCCTCGGTCAAGGACGAGAAAATAAATAAAATAAAATAAGAATCAAGTGATTTAATTCTTGAATTGCATGATTAAGAAAAGGAATATTTAATTAATAGGACTTGATATAGTATAAACTTGTAATATGGTATTCCAGCTTTTACCAAACCTTATTCTACTTAGTGTCAAAATCACAATCCAAAATCACAAATCATAAATCACAAACAAAAATCATATATGCGAATACAATTTAGAGAATACTTTTGGATCATAATATCACATATTGTCTCGACAATAATCCCATATACCCGGGATCAGGTAAATTTTCCAGATGGACAGTGCTTAGAATCCAGTCCCACAAGTATTATGATATCATTGTATCACTATGATAATCATTGAATCACATTTAATGTAATAACTTATGATATAAAACAATTGTCGAATTTCTTGTTTTATTTCGAGAATTCAGATCATGTGATAATAAAAATAATTGTCGAATTTCTTAAATTTTTCCAAGAATTTGGAACATGATAATATATATTGGATATACACAATTATCGAATAGTCTTATAAAATTTATAACTTCAAGCCTGTAGATATAAAATTTATATACAAACACAAGTACATATATCAACAATATTAATTTTATCTTTACATCTCTAGAGAAATCTTAATAGAGAAATGACCTTAGAAAAATGATTCTAGAGACTTTAATATATACTATCTAGGTACGAAAACATTTATGATCACCCAAAATCCAACTTGGCTTGGCTATTAGATTAGGGTAGACAATATCCTATAATTTTTGAGTTTCATATATGACATTTTTGTTTTGGAAGGAATTTTCTTTCGTATGTGCACATATTCGGGGGCTTACTTGTGACGATATAAGGTTTTTCCTTAAGCACTAAAATCAAGAACCATACGAAAATATATATATCGAAAATCTATGCATAAGTTAACATGTCACTTTTGATACTCTAGTATCTTCTATATTTTATCAAATAATGTCTACACTTATAATTGACTTAAAGTAGCGAATCTACAATCTTAAGAAAATTTGATCTCAAATGCTGTACTTAGAGATTCGATATGACCTAAAAGCCTCTAAATCTCATTCGTGTCCAATTTTATGGTAACAAAGCTTCACCTATTCCATCTTTTTGCCAATGATTGCTTCAAGATTCATCAAATAAGACCCAATTTATAATTAGGATAGCATTATATATCTCTAAGAAAATGGTAAGCAACCACATATTTAATTATTCTAAACTAAATCGAAAAGATTCATGCTATAGGTACACGATCCATAGGAATCATAAACAAACGTGTACCATTTAGGTACAAGTATTTGAGTTCATAAATTATTTAATTTGGTGGCATGATGGTTCCAATATAACTATGGATACGCAAGTAAATCCTTAAAAACCATTTCACCTATTCAAACAAATGTACGATTCATACTTGTATATCCTTAGTATACATATATCAAATATCAAATTTATAACCATACACCCACACACAACAAAGAATTGCTAACAAAATACCAAGAATACAATCCCACTCATATATCCTAACACAACATAACACTTGTACCCAATTTGGGTTATATGTTCATATTACATCCTTTTCCAAAATCAAAATCGAATGATTATGATATTCATACCCTAAATCACATTCTATTTCAAAGAGAAAGTAGGGCTCCTATATAAGTTAGAATCTACATAACAAAATTTTGAGACAATTATTCAAGCATATAATATCATTGATATACTTTCATACGTCTAAGTTCATACATTTACAAATTTAGCTTAATACCTAGGTAACATATCAAAGCAATTAGAAATATTGAAATGTTAAAGTTTCCAATTCTAATTCCCTTAAAAAGGCTTTTTTTAACCAACATGTACATATTTATTTAACCATATAAAATCATGAATTCATATACCTATTTTCATCCATTTCCAAATTCAAAGTTCCATACCTAGGTTAAGATGACAAAATAAATATAATTCCTACAAGTAAAAATTTTTAACTCAAAAAATCATGTAAGAGACTTTTTAACAAACATGCTATGGACATATAGATAAAATTAAGGAATTTGGAAAATAAAGACAAGGGGAGGGCATTCCTTTGGTTTGATTCCAAAATTTAAAAATTATGACTTGATCCTCTATTTCTCTTCCTCAAAAGATTATATTCAGAAATTGGGATTAATTGAAACACACGTCTAACCTAGGTATTTTGAGAAAAATCAGAGATTTGGGAGAGGAATATACCTACAAGGGAAATTATGGTTTCATCTCCTTCTCCTTCCCCTTCCCCTTCCCCTTCCCCTTCCCCAAATCATTATCTTCTTCTTCTTCTACTTCAAACCCTTCTCCTTTTCTTTTTTATTTAAGGTTTGAAAATAGAAGAGAGGAAAAGAAAAGAAAAGAAAAGAAAAGAAAAGAAAAGAAAAGAAAAGGAGATGGAGATGATGATGGATGATAATGATGATGATGATATTGGTGTGGTGGTGATGGAGATGGTGGTGTGGGGGTCTGTTGGCGGTCAGTTGGATGGCGGTTGGCGCAACGGTGGGAGAGTGAGAAGAGAGGGAGGTGGTAGAGAGAGGAGTGGGAAGAAGAGGATAGGGGTGGCGTCTTCGAGTGGCCGACGGATGGAGGGAGTAGTCGCTCGGCCATGGGTCATCCCGAGTGAAGAGAGGAGGAGGTTGGTGTGAATGGAGGGGGAAGGGAGGAGTTGAAGGGAAAGAGAGATGTTGCTCCTCTTTCTTCTATTTTCTTTTAAGGATGACTATGACATGGTTAGGTGTGAACTAGGGAAGAGTACATGTGTTCCCTATGCTTCATACAATGACACCTAATACTAATTATGTGGCATGGGTGAAATTGCAAAATAGAATATGATGGAGGAGCAATTTGCTTGTTGAGTATTTGAAATAAATACGTTTAGAATCATAATTTTATTAATTGTAAGTAAAATAAAATTACAATAACATGAAATAGATATTATACAAAAAAATTTATTCTGGAATTTTACATCATGCCTACTATATCACCCTCTATGAAATTATATAAAATTGATAGTACATAATTTTAGTATGAGGTTATTACACTCTACCAACCTTAAAAAAGTTTTGTCCCTAAAATTTTAAAGATAAGCGTTTCAATACATATATTAAAAATAAGATATTTTATCCACCTTACAAAGATGAAGTAGTAATTTTTTCCAGAAGAAATATTTTAAAATTAAATTTATTTAGCTTTTGAAATAAATAATATCGACAGATATTTAAATTATCAATGATCTTAATATTTCATAGAATCAGGTAAAAGTAGTCAGAATGTGCTTCCAACCCATAACCATGTAGGTTCCCTTTTTATTTAGATTCCCCTCTCTATGCTTTTTGATGTGATATGGTAATCTTGTGCCAAGCCACTATGCACTTGGCTGTAATCAAGATACCATTTTAGTATCAAGATTCATGGCTACAGCTACTTGCTTCCACGCATTGATATCCATAGAATGAGTAGAAATTATGATTGTGAAGTAGCCTTTCAGATCAGAGTATTCATAGTAATCAAAATATAATCAAAATCAATACTTAATTAAAGTTTTCTAAATATTATTAGCAATAATTTATCATAGTATGAAAACTAATATGTAACAAAAAATAAACTCATACATCTTCAAAGAATTAAATGTCACTTTAAATTATTCAGGTCAATGGTTTTCAAATTCGAATTGAGGTAAAATAAAATCAAAATCAAATTATCAAGTTTTGAAATCCATTACAGAAAAATCATGTCTTGACCCCCAAAATCTTTTTAGATTTCTGAATCATATTTCGAGAATATAGTGCCTCGCCAATCCGGATGGCCTGTCCGGATGGCTGCAACAACCTTTCTTTTTATGATCTAATCTAATTGACCACAGGTCCTTCTGCATTGTCAAATCAGTTGATAAATTATCGGGTTCTTGACACAAATAAATAAACATTCATTCACAGAAAATTCAATCACAAAAAGTCCAATAAGAATATTACTTTACAAGAAATCTAATGAACATGCAATGAGTAACACATATATGGATATTTAGGAGAAGGACAATTACTGAGATCGGGGACACTACTGAAAACAAGGGGATTGAGAAGTTTCAAAAAATTTGAATTTTTTTGGAAAAAAGGATATATGAAATCCGACAAGGAAGGGAAAACGAGTTAGGATTCTTAGAACTAATAAGATCAAGAGGTCAAGAAGTAATATTTTAATAAACCATATATATATATATATATATATATATATATATATATATATATATATATATATATATATATATATATATATATATATATATATATATATATATATATATATATATCTACTAGTACTAGCTACTACCATTCGATAATTTATCATATATATATATATATATATATATATATATATATTAATCTAATAGTTCTTTCCAATTTATATTTTTATACATACTAATCCCACAAGACACACTACTACCATTCTAAATAGAAGTTTTTAATCCTCATTGGCCTATTGGCTTCATAATCATTATCCCTTCACAATTTCTAACTATATAATAGTTCTAGATAAATCTAAACTTCAGGTTTACTAAGGATACCCAATTCAAGATCCTTAAGAAATTTTCTAGATCCTTCAATAGCACTAATTGAGAGTACTTATCTAATTCAATCTGACTTAATTGAACTAAAAGGTCATTTCCAACCTAATACTATCCATGATTTTTCGAATATTTTCTATATCTTTAATGGCAGTCTTAGGCTAGAATTTTTGATTGTATTGGATCTCTATAGTAAATCCATTATTCAAGGATCTATGAAATATAGTCTAACATAGATAAACCTTTGTGTGTTCTCTATTCTAAGGTTTTTGTAGATTTCTCTTAAGGACATATCTCAGAATATATAGCTTAACCTATATAGGTTTTCTAAAAACTTGGTCTACATCCTATCCTAGATTCTTTATTTTTTGAGACTTGCATAGGCAACCACAGCAGAAGGGAAGATCTCGAGATAGCTAAGTCTGCACGCATGAGCAAGAGGAGGTCTCAACCATGCGGCCAAGCTACAGATGGACCGATTCTTCATCCATGCCGCCAAACTATAGATGCACTGATTCCTCATCCATACGGCCAAACTACAGATGGGCTCTGCGTACATGTTGAAGATAAGTTTCCATCCATGCGGCCAAGCCACATATAGGATCTGCGTGCATATTGTAGATGATTTCTCATACATGCAGCAGAACTTTGTGGGGGGCCTGCGCGAGTTCTAGATAATTTTTCATCCATGCTGCAAGACCATGTACTTGTGTCGATGTTCCCCTGCTATCATAATACACCCCTTCCTCTAAAATGAATGCCAACATCAGGGGGATACGGATCGATGCCGCTCTTGACAAAACCCTCGACGAGATAAACAATAGCCATCAGTATCTTCTTTCACAAAATAGGAGAAAGTCGAGAGACAAAAGTTCTCTCTCCCCCCTAGCCCGCCTATTTATAGGCTCCTAGGGTGCGTGAGAAGATTGAGGCGATGAACCAGGTAGTTATGAGGATAAAATTGATGATTCAATTTTCATTTTCCACATTTATTTGCTCAAAAATTGCATTTGACTCAGAGTCCCAAGAAATCTCCTCGGAGATCGAGCCAAATCTTGACATTTAATGATATGACAGCCTGGCGGAAGGTCCTATGCGGTAACGTGCCTATGCGGCATCACAACCATACGACCTATCATGTCCCAGTCCCAAAATACGTAGGACTAAGAATACGTAACATGCCATCTACGCATTCGACCAGACTCCGGTCCGACTCGAATACGTATAAGCTATATTAAAATGGTCATTATCTATATAATCGAGTAGATATAAATATCTATGCCTCAATCCACAATGATCAGAATATACAAGAACGAGCTACATGTGCTAAAGTCGGCTACCAGTAACACATAACTAGAATAGACTCGAGAAAGGAATATGAGTCTATAAAACAAGGTTATATCAGCAGATGAATAAACAATATAAATAATAACCATGACTCCGGAAGAAATGATATAAGTACCTGGCACCAATTTCTGTAAGACTAAGAAACACACATCAGCAACTCCAGGCAGGCTCCACAATGGTCTATGCTATAAAACTGGCAAGGGACCAAGTCCTCAGAGGGAAGCAACAAGGTACAAGAAATATCATGCCAAAATAAGTGCAGTATATAAAATGTATTAATAGGGCAAACTATGTAACCAACTATGTGATATGCAAATGAGAGTATTAATCATACTCGGGCTGAAACTACTATAGGATCTGTGTCGGGAAAACCCAAAGCAGTATTTATATCTCGAAGGGCCAGTACTTATGCCAAAGCTCTGGTCAGAGTCTAAGGCACCTCCAGAATAACTATATAACTATATATATATATATATATATATATATATATATATATATATATATATATATATATACTTTGGTATGGTAAGACTCTCCCCACCCAATGTAATCACACGTCTCATGTCCATAACATGCAAGATCATGACCTCTAGTTAGCACAGCGAGTCATAATAATATCTATGTATATGTAAGACCTATGTCACGTATCATGTAAGCATATACAGAATTACCATAAATACCCTGGAAAGATTTTGTCTTATGAATAGTGTCAAGTGTCCTATGGTATGACGTATTTGATAAAGCAAGCACGAGAAAGATATACGATCGGGTTATCAACTCTCTAAGTGACGTTACACGACTCTGCGTACGGCGTCGACACCCGAATCTTGTTCGAACGTTAAGAAATGTCTCACGGTCCTAGGTTGTATATGTACATCTCAAGAGTATATATATATATAAATAATTAACTCAAACAAATAATATAACAGGAATTACTGCAAGTTGGCAAGGTACACTTGCTTAGGATTTGAACTCCTCCAATTGCTCCGGTAACAACAAGATATTCAGGTATGCCTCCGGATGCTGAAATAAATATTACTATCACTCTCAGAAGATATGAAATAGCTAGGATTGACTACCCATAAGTCCAATTTAGATACAGGGCAGAAATGACAGTTTTTGGTCAGAGTGGGGTCCACATGTGGCCCCCTTCGTACCGAAAAATATGTCAGAGATAAAGTTCTCCAAATTTGTCAAACTTAGTGTCTACAAGTCCAGAACAACGATACTAACCCAACGAAATATCCAGAACTGGATTCCGATGAGCCGATCACAAAATTGCCTGTCAAGTAGAGCCATGGGGCCTATGATACGGGGTTTCGTCAACGTTCTCAGAATCGAACCAAACGTGGGTCACAGGACCAGCGTAATGCTAGAAATCCAATGGCGCAAGTTTTTTTATGAAACGACAAGTACACACGAAGTTACAATGAGTTTTAGAACAGGCCCGATACGGGATAATTTTGACGGATACGCGTTGATTCCGGTGTGCACGCACATCCAAATAAACTTCCGTAAAATATTACATGTCCACATTGACGATGCGCACCTTTCGATGAACTTCGCATACGACAAAGTTGGCTCGTTTAGCAGAACGCACCCAGTTTCGGGAGAAATTTGGGTTTTACAAACCAAGTTTTTGGTTGATTTTCACCCGCAAAAAAATACAGCATACAACAAATAAAATAAACTAATTACAGGGTATTAATCTCGGTTATGTTATCTAATTTACTGCTCAAATAGAAATCAAAATTATTAAACAGGTTGGGAGAAAATGGCCGTGAACATAGGGCTCCGGGACAGTTTCTACACTACAAAATTACGTGATTTTTTCCTCTTTTGCATCGTATTTTACGACCGACACAGGACACGATACCCTGAACCATTTATACAAGGTTCGAGAGGGTCACATGGTCTTCGCATAGGATTCGACAGAACAAAATTTGGATCAACATACAGGGAGATACGCGAGCTAGAAGACGGGAACCTCACTGATTTTGTGACAGGGCGGCATGGCGGGGCATGACGGTGGCGGCGGCGCTGTTGTGCTCGTCGGCGGTGGATAGGGCTGTGCGGCTGCTCGTCGGTGCTGGGTTCAGCGTCGCCATCATCGGGGTAACGGCGGAGGTCGTCGGGGAAGCTCGTCGGCTGGAGTGGCAGAGGCTGGTGGTTGGCAGTGGTGAAGTGGTGGTGGCAGCGGTGGGGATGAGGGTTTAAATAGGAGAGGGAATGGGAGGCAGTTGCGGGGAGGCTAGAGCGGTGGTCGTGGGCCACGGAGTCAGGGCGGCGGTGGTTAGTGCGGTCGTGGGCCGCTGAGCAGGGCCTGGGGGGGTCGTGCGGCCAGCGGAGTCGGGGGTGGGGAAGATCGTGGGGGAATGCATTTCGGTTATCGGGTCGGGTAGGGTTGGGTCGGGTAGGATCCGATCCGACCCATTAGGTTTAGGTTCGGTTCAGTAGGGTTTAGGTTAGGTTGGGTTGGGTTGGTTTGGTTCGGTTTGGTCCGGTTCAAGCTAGTTTAATCAAAAATAGTATTTTTAGCTAATTAAAAATAATTTTTGAGCCCAATAAATTTTAGAAAAATTACACATCATCCAATAATTAATTATACACCCAAAAATATAATTTTTATAATATTTTAATACTTAATTTAATACATAAAATATTAATCTCTGAAGGACATTTATAATAATTAATTAAAAATCAGAAAAAAAATCCCAAAAATTATTTTAAAATTTTTAAAAAAATATATTGTTACAATCTACCCACCTTAAAAAAATTGCGTCATCCCAATTAAGGAAACAAAACATAACCGGTCAGAAGTGATGACGCGGTTGCAAGATATGTTTATTGAAGCACGACACAAGGAATAAGGAATCATGAACAAGGAAATATCGAGAGAAAGGGTGAGGGATTTGTTCAAGCAGAACACGTAGGGAAGGAATAAAAATATTTCCTAGGAAATGAGAGATAAGTAACTCAAGAGTAAAAGAGTCTGGTTAGAACGAAGATCAACTATAGCTTATGAAAACTTGGGTACCAGTTACTAATCTAGACTAACAAGTTCATGCTAACATAATACTAGGCTTAGGCTACGGAATGGAACTAACATGCACGTGCTAAATTACTAGGAATAGATAGCTATGCTAAAACTTAAATCTTTCTCGCATTTGCTACTCCTCGAGTCTGTGCGTCCTCTACTGTCATCGCGAAAGCCTATCCACGCCCTTGCGGTGGTGCCGTCTTTTGTTGCTGGGCCTCCTGAAAGACTGCTGCTTGTGCTCTGCATGGCTCTTGGAATATATCAAGATGTTATCAATAAGCAACCACGAACTTGTCCAAGTACTGAAAAAACTTTGTTCATCAAACTCATGAATACAGTTGGTGCGTTGGTTAAACCAAGCGGCATAACTAAGAACTCATAGAGTCAATACTTGGTCCCGAAGGCTGTTTTCGGTATATCCTCTCTAAGCACTCTAATCTAGTGATAACCGAATCTAAGATCTATCTTTGAGAATACACTCGCACCACTCAACTGGTCAATGCGTGGCAAGGGATACCGGTTCTTGTTGGTTATAGTGTTCAGTGTCCTGTAGTCAATACACAGGCGTACCGTCCCATCCTTCTTCAGCACAAATAGTATGGGTGTAACAGCTGGGTCATAAGATCTAATTTTGATACTAAAAGTCATAATACAACTAAGGATTTAACCACTTTGGCCTGCTACGTAAGGTTCTATTTTCTTAATGTCATAATACAATTCCTTGTATCACCATCATGAACCACATCTGATTTCTAGCATCTAGCTATGTATTTTCCAAAGTATTCCAGTGCATTAGAATCAAACCCTCTTTCCTTTCTTCCAGTACGTTCAAATTACTTGCTACCTTTAAGCAAGGGTAAGGTTTTATTAGTTCTAGGCCTCTGATACTATATTCAATTCTCATGCTAAAATATACACTAACTCTAGCATATAGGAATAACATATCTACTATCCTACTAAGGGTAACCGTCTTCTCAAAAATTTACATCCAGCATATCTTCTTCTGCCTTGATAAGGATCTGCTTCTGGAGGAAACACCGTGCATGAACAATCATCTCTCCGAAATAAGAAGAGATGATAAACAATAATAAGGATGTCAAGGGGATTAAAAGAGTACAATTATGAAGTCCAAGGGCGATAATCAAATGCTAAAGAATTTTTAAGTCAGTTGTGGATTGAGATGCTAAAATTGTTAATTTTGATTGCAGGCTCGCTCAGTACCGAAAAGTAACCGAAACGATTTAATCCGGACCTGCATGTGCCACCACAAAAATATGTCACTCTCCAGTCCCAAAATATGTAGGACTAGAAATACGTAACATGCCAGCTACGCATTCGACCAGACTCTGGTCCGACTCGAATACATATAAGCTGTATTAAAATGGTCACTATCTATATAATCAAGTAAATATAAATATATATGCCTCAATCCACAATGATCAGAATATACAAGAATAAGCTATATCTACTAAAGTCGGCCGCCAATAACACATAAGCTCGAATAGCCTCGAGAAAGGAATATGAGTCTATAAAACTAGGCTATATCAGCAGATGAATAAACAATATGAATAATAACCATGACTCTGGAATAAATGATATAAGTACCTGGCACCAATTCCTGCAAGACTAAGCAACACACATCAGCAACTCCAGGCAGGCTCCATAACGGACTATGATGTAAAACTGGCAAGGGACCAGGTCCTCAGAGGACGTAACAAGGTACAAGAAATAACATGCCAAAATAAGTGCAGTATATAAAATGTATCAATAGGGAAACTATATAACCAACTATGTGATATGCAAATGAGAGCATTAATCATACTCAGGCTGAAACTACTATAGGCGCTGTGTCGGGAAAACCCATAGCAGCATTTATATCTTGAAGGGCCAGTACTTGTGCCAAAGCTCTGGTCAGAGTCTAAGGCACCTCCAGAATAACTATATGTATATATATATATATATATATATATATATATATATATATAATATAATCAGCCTTTGGTAGGGTATGACTCTCCTCATCCAATATAATCATACGTCTCATATCCACGATGTCTTATGTCCATAACACGCAAGATTATGACCTCTAGCTAGCACATCGAGTCATAATAATATCTATGTATATGCAAGACTTATGTCACGAATCATGTAAGCCTATACAGAATTATCATAAATACTCAGGAAAGATTCTGTCTCATGAATAGTGACAAGTGTCCTATGGTATGACGTACTTGATAATGCAAGCACGAGAAAGATATAGGATCGGGTTATCAACTCTTTAAGTGACGTTACACGACTCCGCGTACGGCGTCGACACCCGAATCTTGTTCGGACGTTAAGAAACATCTCATGATCCTAGGTTGAATATGTACATCTCAAGAGTATATATATAAATAATTAACTCAAGCGAATAATATAACAGGAACTACTACAAGTTGGCAAGGTACACTTGTCTGGGGTTTGAACTCCTCCAATTGCTCCGGTAACAACAAGATATTCATGTATGCCTCCGGATGCTGAAATAAATATTATCATCACTCTCAAAAAATTTGAAATAGCTAGGATTGACTACCCATAAGTCCAATTTAGACAGAGGACAGAAATGACAGTTTCTGGTCAGAGCGGGGTCCACGTGTGGCTGCCTTCGCACCAAAAAATGTGTTAGAGATAAATTTCTCCAAATTTGTCAAACTTAGTGTCTATAAGTCCAGAACGACGATATAAACCCAATAGAATATCCAAAATTGGATTCCGATAAGCCAATCACAAAATCGCTCGTCAAGTGGAGCCGTGGGGCCCACAATACGGGATTTCGTCAACGTTCTCAGAATTGAACCAAACTTGGGTCACAGGACCAGCGTAATGCTACGAATCCAATGGTGTAAGTTTCGTTGCGAAATGATAAGCACACACGAAATTACAACAAGTTTCAGAACAGGCCCAATACGGGGTAATTTTGACGGATATGCGTTGATTCCGGTGTGCACGCACATCCCAATCAACTTCTACAAAATTCCATACGTTCATATTGACGATGCGCACCTTTCGGTAAACTTCACACACGACCAAGTTACCTCGTTTAGCAGAACACACCCAGTTTTGAAAGAAATTTGGGTTTGACAAACCAAGTTTTTGGTCGATTTTACCCGCGAATAAAACATAGCATACAGCAAAAAAAACTAATTATAAGGTCTTAATCTCGGTTATGTTGTCTAATTTACTGCTTAAACAGAAATTTAAATTATTAAACAGGTTGGGAGAAAAATGGTCGTGAACATAGGGCTCCGGGAATGTTTATGCACTACAGAATTACGTAGTTTTTTCCTCTTTTGTGTCACATTTTGCGACCGACACAGGACACGATACCCCGAACCATTTATACAAGGTTCGAGAGGGTCACGTGGTGATCGCATAGGATTTGACAGAACAAAATTTGGATTAACACACAGGGAGATACGCGAGCTAGAAGACGGGTACCTCACTGATTTTGTGACAGGGCAGCTCGGTGGGGCACAACGGTGGCGGCGGCGCTGTTGTGCTCGTCGGCGTCTGGTAGGGCTGTGCGGTTGCTTGTCGGCGCTAAGGTCGGCGTCATCGTCGTTAGGGTCATGGAAGAGGTCGCAGGGGTAGCTCGTCGGCCGGAGTGGCGGAGGCTGGTGGTTGGTGGTGGTGAAGTAGTGGTGGCAGCGGTGGGGATGAGGGTTTAAATATGAGAGGGAAGGGGAGGCGATTGTGGGGAGGCCAGAGCAGGGGTCGTGGGCCGCGGAGTCGGGGCGGGAGTGGGTTGTACGGTCGTGGGCCGCTGAGCGGGGCGGGGGCAGGTCGTGGGCCGCGGGGCGGGGACTGGTCGTGCGGCCGACGGAATCGAGGGTGGGGGAGATCTTGGGGGAATGGGTTTCGGTTATCGGGTCGGGTAGGGTCTAATCGGGTCAGGTAGGATCCGATCCGACCCATTAGGTTTAGGTTCGGTTCAGTAGGGTTTAGGTTGGGTTGGTTTGGTCCGGTTCAAGATGGTTTAATCAAAAATAGTGTTTTTAGCTAATTAAAAATAATTTTTGAGCCCAATAAATTTTAGAAAAATTACACAACATCCAATAATTAATTATACACCCAAAAATATAATTTTTGTAAAATTTTAATACTTAATTTAATACATAAAAATATTAATCCCTAAAGGACATTTATAATAATTAATTAAAAATTACAGAAAAATCCTAAAAATTAATTTAAATTTTTTTAAAAAATAGGTTGTTACACGGCCGAAAGTTCTCGACCATGCTTCTTATTCAAAGTATTCTAAACTTGTCATTTTGGAAACTTTGAAGGGAGACTTCTAGAAGCATGGAAATCCAGATCCATGCGTCCAACAAATATGTGTCCCAAATTCTACTCAGAAGAAACTAAGCCAAAGAGGAAGCCGCATAGCAGAATTCATGCGGCCTAAATAATCATGAAGTAAGGGCCACATGAGATCCCTGACATAGCATTCAATGCCCGTCAGAAGTTATGACACAACACTCATCACCCAGAGCGCTTCGATAATCGTGAGAGAAGCAAAGGATCATAAAAAGATGAAAAGTAACATCAGTCCATTAATGACTTCGTCAGACGAGCCATGCCATTTTCCCTCGTATGCGATTACGGCCCTATGCGGCCTCGCCATCATGCGGCTAAAGTGTCCATTCGACCAAGGCTAGACGAGAGTTTACATGCGGCCACAATGCCATGCGGCCAAAGTGCCCATAACACCAAGGCCAAAGTAGAGCACATATGCGGCCAAGAAGCTATGCGGCCAAGATGTTATGCGACTTTTTGCTTGCAACCAAATTTTTTTCACACAATTAGTATTGATTACATGTCCAGCTGACGGAGTCACGCATATGGGGGAGTTAAAAACAACCCCAAAATCTTATCAAACATCAGATCATAACTGAAGCCGCGTGACAGCCTGCCCATAGTATGTGGCTACAGTTTCAACCATATTCTATTGAAGGAGCCCCCTTGTGGCCATCAAACAGAAGCACATGTGGCACCTATATCCCATCAGCATGACGGCTATAAATAGGAGAAACTTGGACGTTTCAAGGGGCAAGCTTTTCTGCTTCAGAGACCATACCCTTCCAGGTGAGATACGTACGTGCACACAAGCTCAAGAGGGAGAAGAAAGAAAAGAGCATCCTCATTCCCTCTTTGGACCATCAATAGAGTAAAGGAGTCACTCCGGTACTCAATCTCCATTGTCACATTCTCCAGATCAAAAAATATTGTACTTAAATTTTCTATTTAGGATTTTTTGTACTTTTTTGTTTGTTGTTGAACAAAAGTTTTTCAAACTTACTTTAATGGCGAACAAGATAGCGACTCTGCTGGGGACATCCTTCTCCTCTTATGAGAAGGTCGTGACACAGTCTGACGCGTCGAAGGTGGGTTTGACCCAGAGGATGCTGGTTGTACGCTTCGTCCAGCAAGCCTTTGAGGAAATGCTCTCTGAGAAGATCCACAGGATATGGGTTACAAAGGCCGATGTGCCTTATCCAACTGTGGAGCATGTGCTTCCCGTCTCTCTCTCTGTCGCAGAAAATACACATCATGTGTCCACATAAGATGACCCCTTTCATGTTGCAGCCTCTTCTGATAAGGAAAGTGCTCAGCACTTGAGCTCTGGCAGAGAAAAATACTACGATGCCAGGAGTTCGAGTGTTAGGACATATTCCATATGGCCACGTCAAAGGCTGCATTAGGAGTACTATGCGATACTGGTTGGCAGCAGCATGCAGATGGACGCATGTGGCCAGGACAACAACAGAAGTTTTATCTTCAACCGATGCGCCATGCTAAAAAAGAAAAAGATGCAAACTTGGACTCTTCTTACTACGCACCGACGCGTGTGTAGGAGCATGAAAAATTATGCAAGCCGCATAAAGGTCATATCCCCTTAAAAGAACAAACAAGCCGCAGAGAAACTATATGCAGCCTGAACAAACAAGCCGCAGAGAAGCTATATTTGGTCTGAATAAATAAGCCGCAGAGAAGCAACATGCGGCATGAACAAATAAGCCATAGAGAAGCCACATGCGACCTAGACAAACAAAGACACTGAGAAGCTATATGTGGCCTGGTCAAGCCAAAGATTAAAAAGCTGCATAGTATGCTCTATGCGGCCCGGACAACCGCAGAAAGGGGAGGCCGCATAAATCCTCCTGACACAACAGTCAAGGACTGTTAGACTATGATACAACACTCATCACGCTGACGCTTTGATATTCATGAAGACGATGGTTTGAGAAAAGACAGAAAGTTATGTTAGTGCATTAATGACTTCCTCAGATGTGCCATGCCACGTGTTCCTTCATACGCGGCTGCGCCCTATGCGACATTGTCATCATGCGTCCAAAGTATCCATTTGACCAAGGCCAGACGAGGGCTTAAATGCGACCACGAAGCCATGTGGCCAAAGTGTCCATTCGACCAAGGCCAGACGAGAGCTTGCATGCGGCCACGACGCCATGTGGCCAAAGTATCCATTAGACCAAGGACAGATGAGAGTTTGCATGCAACCTCATTAACATGAGGCCAGAGTGTCCAGATGACCAAAGGCCAAATGAGAGCACGTATTCGGCCAGGATGTAATGCGGGTCTCGACTTACAGGATTTTTCGGTTATAACTGAAGACGATTTCTCGCACAGTCTGTGCTTGTCATGACCCACACCCGATGTAGGGATGCAAGTCGAAAATAACGTCCAGCCTACGCCGTAGAATCGGTGGTAGAATATTGTCTGGGTAATCTATCTAGCATTATAATGAACCACCAACAATAATAATATACTCAATCACAGATCTAAGATAGAAATAAGTACGAATATGATAAAGAATAGAATAGTCACATACAACTAATGAGTCTAAAATAATAACATCAATGAGTCTGAAAGAATACTAACAAACTAAGCTGGAGACAAATCCAGTACAAAAAAAATACTAAGAAGCTAATAAACCCAGGTTATCTATCTCAGTTAGGATAAGTCCCTCCCGAGCCAGGGTCTCTAACTCTAATCCCACAACATCGTGAGGTCCATAATGTGTAGGGTACCACTCCTCAGTATCATCTGGGGAAAATATATCAAGTCAGGAAAGGAGCAGAGTACATCTCTAACAGCAGTTCTAATCAATGATAAAAACTATATAACAGTAAATAGATGTAAATATACAAGATGCACAATAGATACAAGAGATATACAATAAAAAAATATTGGAATAAATACAATAATGAATAATATGACAATGAACAAGAATACTAAAAACTAAGTGTGTGAGTACTAGCTTTAACATGTGATCGGCTTGGAAACATGATACAAGATTTATGGTCTGGCTAATCATACATTCGGTGTATGATTAACATTATTCAATAGCAAGACTTGATACAAGGAGGGTATAATCACATATCTACACTAAAATACTCTCCACCCTCGACTGGTATAATAGATCCAACCATGGTACGCTATGGCATGAGATTCCCCAAGAAGATAGCTATTCTTCCCAAGAATCAGTTTCTGTACATGTACAAGATAATCAATGAAACAAGGCTTACACAAGATACACCATATACCAAGGAATAATATCTCATGACGAGATCCGAATATACTAATCCGTGTAACAATCGTGTCAAGAGAACAAGGATATCTACACTAGATACAACGAACATAGAGGATATAATAAATAAAAAATAATCAGAGAATATACTCGCCTGAAGTCCGATGAATAGTCTCACAGATGTCTGATATGGTACCTCGAAGACCAAGATATAAAATATAACATCAATACAAGGTTTCAGAGAGAAAATAAGTTAAACTAGTCAACTTCTAGGTCAACAAGCCAATTCTAAGTCAAAAGTCAAACTAGGTCAACTCTAAGTCAAATTGGTCAAACTATGGTCAACTATGTCAAACTACCTATTTCTATGTTGCATGAGTCTATCTCAAAGATATTGGGTTCAAACACTAAGAATCTAGGTCATATTAGTTACATCTTAGAATGCTAGGATATCGTATCTCAAGATACGTAAACAAGGAATAAAACATCACATATACCTATATTAAACAATATTAAATATATAAAATCCTAATTACAAATGCTAAATGGATACCTTGGTTTCGAACCAAATTGGTATCGCAACACTAAACCTCAATCTTGATACCCAAATCCAATACCTTGGTCATCTTCAAATACCTTGATACTTACCTTGGTATCTCAAGGTAAAATCCATAACTACATATATATACTAACTACCCATAATAATTATATGCTAACAACTAATAAATATAGTACACTAAAGTATAATAACAATTAGGAACTATATACATATATATATATATATATATATATATATATATATATATATATATATATATATATATATATATATATAACTATTATAATTAAATATATAATATCTAAATATAACCGCAGATCTGTCACTAAAAACCCTGTTGTCGTCGCTATAGCTGCTGATACGTTGTTGATACCGCTGTTGTTACTGTTGTTGATACCGCTGTTGTTACTGTTGTTATTGCGACGATTTCCTGCTGCTGTCGTTGTTGCTGAACTTCTGCTGTCGCTGTTGTTGCTGCAGCCGTCGCTACTATTGTTGCTGTTGTTATTGCTACTGCTGCGGCTGTTGTTGCTATTTTCGCTGCTGCTGCTGCTGCTGCTGTTATGTTGCTGCTGTCGCTATTGCTGCTGCAGCTGCTGTTGCTATTTTCGCTGCTGCTGTTGTTATGTTGCTGCTGTCGCTATAGCTGTCGCAAAAGCCCCATGTTCTCCCCTGTTATATATATATATATATATATATATATATATATATATATATATATATATATATATAACACCAATATATATATATATATATATAATATATAACACATAATATATATATATATATATATATATATATATATATATATATATATATATATATATATATATATATATATATAACTATGACTATATAAAATATGTAACATACATACACCTCCACATATATATATATGTACACAATAAATACATATAACATAACATACACATATATAGTAACGTATATATATAACTTCACATATACGTACACGTATATATAATCATACACCAAATATATACATATAACATATAAGTATATATATAACAACATATATATATACACTTAACATATACATATATATACATACAATAATATTTAATAGCTCTTATATATTTAGAAGAATAGCTACATAATATATATATATATATATATATATATATATATATATATATATATATATATATATATATATATATATATATATATATATATATATATATATATATATATATATATAGATCTATGACACACTAATAAATAAATATATACACAACAATATATATATATATATATATATATATATATATATATATATATATATATATATATATATATATATATATAATTATACATCACCATAACTAAGAACAATTTAGATATAGATCTAAAAAAATAAATTGCACAAACACATGGAGCGTATCATACCCGTATCCCACTAGATCTAGGATACGCTTGCGACACGAGTCCACCACACATCCAAACGTACCCCAAAGGACACGAACAAGTCTAATATATTTTTTATGAACTATACGAAGAGTCAAACACAAATCTACGTGTTCGTGTCAAAATATGACATGCACAAAGTTCCGTGTCGGAGGAAAAATCCCTAAATCAACACATATCACCAAATTATTGGGATACGACCTACACGTACCCAATTGTGGACATGACACTAGCCCCAAACACACAAGCAGATGCCAAATTGATCTATAGGACCAATTGACACCCACAACAAATGTCAATATCAGAATTTCCCCAAAATTGATACAAAAAGTACCATAACTTTCCCAATAGGCCTCCTATGAACACAAAATCAAATCCTATGGGTAACTTATGCATATGGGTTAATTTCTTATGGTTAAATCTCATATTTAGAATCTAAATTAAGGAGAAAACTGAATTATACCTATTGGGAGATGGATTCCCAATGTATCTCCAAATGTGATAAAATTGGACTCCAACTTGTAGATCATTGCTCCTCTTTATAGATCCTTGCTTCCTCCTTCTAGATCCTTGCTCTACTAGTCTCCAATGGTGAATTAGAAAGGAATTAGGATAAAATTTAGTAGAAAAATGATGTGGAATGAAGAAATTTGGTTGAGAGAAATTTTGGATCTAGTTTTCAAATAAAAAGAGGAGAGAAACTTTCCCCCTCTTCTTTAATAGGCCGGCCCCCTCTACCCCTTCCTCAAGCCACTATGTAATGTCCATTATACCCCTTGGGTCCTCTCAAAAAGAAATAATTAAGGAGGGAAGCTTCTAGTCTAATGGTTTAATTAGTTTAATCATCCTCCTAATCAATGTGCTTTCTAAATGGGCTAAATTCTAACAATTAATATATGTTGGTCCATGAGTCTAAACTAAACTAGTTAGGTCCACTAACACAATTCCAAAGGAAATAACTAACATCTAACAACAATTAAATAACATAACAAATAATTATTTAACATGCACAATATTTAATTAATTATAAAATTACTAAAATACCCTTTCTTAGAAAATGTGGTAGTGACAAGTCTACCCTCCTTAAAATAATTTTGTTCTCGAAATTCAAAGACGAAAACTACTCCCAAAAAATAACAGAATATAGCAATGAACAGAACTAAAGAACAGAACTAACTATGAAAGAACATACCTCAAGGCACAAACAAATATGGATAACACTCTCGCATTTTATCTTCTCTCTCCCAGGTAGACTCCCCCGGAGAGTGATGCCTCCATGCGACGCATACCAAAGGAATAGTCCGGTTCCTCACCACCTTCTTCCTTATCCAGAATCTCAACTGGCTGCTCTTGATAGCTAAGAGTAGGGCCCACCTCTATCTCAGAGTGATCCAATACATGACCAGGATCCGCTACGTATCGTCTGAACTGCGATATGTAAAATATGTTGTGTACTCCCTCCAATGCAGGTGGCAAGTCTAGTCTATAAGCAACTGTACCGACCCTCTCTAGAATAATAAAAAGTTCGATGAATCGCGGACTAAGCTTTCCGTCTCCACCGAAGCGAATCATGCCTCGTGTCAGAGAAATTCTCAGAAACACCAAACCACCCACCTAGAATAAAATACAACCTTAAGAACTTAATCTATAACAAATAACCAATAACAAGCATAAAACAAAAATCTAAACTATACCTCGAACTCCAAAGGTCTTCAGTGGCTATCGGCCTAATGCCACTGTCTGTCTTGCGCCACACGAAGTCTGTCTCTGATCAGCTTAACCTTCTCTGCTGCATCCACAACCATCTCTGGCCCAAGCAAAACTCTCTCTCCAACATCGTCCCATGACAAAGGAGTACGACATCTCCGACTGTACAGAGCTTCAAAAGGTGACATCTCTATACTAGCCTGGTAGATGTTGTTGTAAGCAAACTCTACCAAATAGAGATGGTCCTCCCAAGAACCTCCAAAATCTAGTACACAAGTGCGCAACATATCCTCGAAAGTTTGAATAGTCCTCTCTGACTACCCATCTGTCTGGGATGATATGCAGTACTAAACTTGAGCTGAGTGCCCAAACTCTCCTATAAAATCCTCCAGAAATAAAAAGTGAAACGACTATCCCGATCCGAAACTATGCTGACAGAAACTCCATGTATCCTGACGATCAGCCTCACATACATCTTTGCCAGCTTCTTCGTAGACAAACTCACTTTGAAAGGCAAAAAGTGGGCCGACTTGGTCAACCTATCAACGATGAACCAAATCGCATCCGGACACAAAATCTATAGTAATGTTCTCCCACTTCCACTCTAGAATAGATAATGGCTGAAGTAAACATCCTAGCATCTGCCTCTCGGCTTTCACCTGCTGGCACACTAAGCATCTGGATACAAACTGTGCCACTTTTCTTTTCATGCCATACCACCACACACTCTCTCACATATCCCGATATATTTTGTTGGCACCTAGATATATGGAATACTGAGAGCGATGCTTTTCTTGCAATACCTCCTCACGTAGCTCCCCACTAGGCACACACAATCTAACTCCATATCGCAAAGAACCATCCTCAGCAATGGTGAACTCATCCTCCAATCCTGCTCTCACCTGAGCTCTGATGCTCCTCAGAGATACTTCCTCATACTGTGCTGCCTTAATCTTGTTCATCAAATCTGAATGTATCTGCAATCCCCACATCTCTATAGCCAAACCAGGAACTATCACCTCAATGCTCAAGCTCTCTAAGTCCTCCAACAAATATCGATCCTACGTCAAGAACATAGCTACCAGATACCTACTCAAAGCATCGACAACTATATTAGCTTTTCCAGATGATACTGCAAAGATATATCAAAATCCTTCATCAGTCCCAACCACCGACGCTGCCTCATGTTCAACTCCTTCTGCGTAAAAATGTACTTCAAGCTCTTGTGGTCTGTGAAGATCTCTATACGCTTTTCGTACAAATAGTATTTCTACAACTTCAGGGCGATGATGACTGCTGCCAACTCCAAATCATGGGTAGGATAGTTCTTCTCATGAGGACGCAATTGCCTGGATGCATAGGAAATTACTTTTCTATTCTACTGAAGGACACAACCCAAACCTTTTCCCAATGTATCACTATAAATAGTGAAACCTCCAAACCCTGATAGCAACGTCAAAATAGGAGCAGACGTTAACCTCTTCTTTAATTCCTCAAAAGCAACTTGGCAATCCTCTGTCCAAACAAACTCTACATCCTTCCTGGTGAGTCTGGTCATCATCTCGACAATCCTCAAAAAATCTTGCACAAACTTCCTGTAGTAGCCTGCCAATCCCAAGAAACTCCTGATCTCTGCTACCGAACTCGGGGTCTTCCAAGATTCCACTGCTGTGATCTTCTTCGGATCTACTGAAATACTATCACCAGTTACAACATGCCCCAAGAATTCTACCTTGTCCAGGAAAAATTCATACTTGGACAGCTTACCATGCAGCTTCTCCTTCCTCAGCACATCCAACATAATCCACAAATGCTCCTCGAGCTCCTCCGGTGTCTTTGAGTATATGAGTATGTCGTCGATGAACAACACCATGAACTTGTCAAGGTACTGATGGAATACCTTATTTATCAAGTTCATAAATACCGATGGTGCATTAGTCAACCCAAACGGCATCACCATAAACTCGTACTGACCATACCGAGTTCTAAAAGCAGTCTTCGGTATGTCCTTCGGCTTCACTTTTACTTGGTAGTAGCCTGATCTTAAATCTATTTTGGAAAATATCGTGGCACCACTCAACTAATCGAACAGATCATCAATCTGTGGCAACGGGTACTTATTCTTGATAGTGAGATTATTTAATGCCCTGTAATTAATGCATATGCGCATTGATCCATCCTTCTTCGGTACAAACAATATCGAGGCTCTCCACGGTGAAGAACTCGATCTGATAAACCCCTTATCATGCAATTTGTCCATCTGCTTCTTCAGCTCGACCAGCTCGCTATTGTTTACTCTATAGACATATTACAAAATTGGTTCTGCACCTGGCGCCAAGTCTATAGAGAATTCAATATCTCGATCTGGTGGCAATCCTGGCAATTTCTCAGGAAATACATCCAAGAACTCTGCTATCAACGGATGTGGCAACTCCTTGTCTTCCACCATAGCTCCACAAATAATATCTTTTCCCTGCCTACTCTAGTAAACTCGAACTCGGGCTCTCCCGACGGACCAAACAAAACTCTACCTCCTCTACAATCTATACTAACACGGTGCCTAATTAACCAATCCATCTCGTGTATAATATTGTAGTTCGAAAGTGGCATTACAAGTAGACACGCACTCAACTCCCGTCCTCCCAGAGTAACTCTTCGATCCTTGCAAACATCATTAACTAGGATAATGCCTCCCCCGGTCATGATCTTGCAAGTCCTAAGCAAAGACTCAGCTACCTAACCATGCTTCAGAGCAAAAAAAACAAATACAAAACTATGGAAAGCACCACTATCAAACAAAGCTAAAACTGGAATGGAATCAAGAAGAATAGAACCTGCGATGACATCTCCGGTGGGTTCGTCCTCCTCGACGGTCATAGCAAACGCTCGTCCCTGACGTACACCTTCCTGCTGCTGGTGCTGGATATAATGCTATTGTTGTGTCAAAAACGGTCCCCTCGACTATACTACAGGTGGTCTCGTCTGTGCCCTCGGAGCTGAAGCTGCTCCCTGAACTGCACGACGATGATTGGAAGGACACTCCCTCAGTTGATGCCCTTCAGTACCATAATACAAACAAACTCCCAACCTCCTCCTGCAAATTTTCCAGATATGATCGGGCTTCTTGCAGTAGTGGCAGAAAGTTTGCTGTAACTATCTCTCCTGCTGTGGTGCCTAGTAAAACGGTGCGCGAGCTAGAGTCTGGTGCTGTTGTGGCTACTGGAAAGGCCTGGACTGGAAATGAGGATATTTTGCAGATACTGCACTGCTGTTGGCCCCAAGAAAAGAATCACGGTCTCTCTTTGGCTTCAAACCCAACTCCCGCTCAACCTTGCATGCCTCCGCAAGTATCTCCGAGTATGTCTCATAAAAAGACGGAATAAGGATCTTTACTTACCAGTTTAGACCCTCACAAAAATGAATAGCCCGAACCTCCGGCACTCTCACCAAATATTTTGTAAATCGGCTCAACCTACCGAACTCCGTAGCGTACTCCTTCACAAATATGCTCCCCTGAATGAGGCTCTCAAACTGCCTCCCCAAGTCTAGCCTATCTGCCCGAGCGAAGAACTTCTTCTTGAAGAGGTCCTTGAATACCTCCCAAGACTGTCCTGTGTCAACAAGAATTGGCTCATTCCTGAACCAAGTGCGGGCGACGTCGAACAGTTGAGGTCCTACCGCCTCTACCTTCAGATCCTCAGAAAGACGAGACACCCTCATAAGACGCTCAATGTCCTCGAGCCAATCATCAGCATAGACGATGCCCTCCGTGTAAAACCCCTATTCCTAAAAACCGTATTTATTATTATTTTTTTAATTATTAATTTAATTATAGTAATTAGTGGCTAAATAGGATAAATTGATTTTTAATAATTTTTATTTTAGGTGTTCGGGCACTTAGAGGATTTATGGGACCATCCAGAATTTTTCGGAATTTATTTCATGTAGGAGACCCCTTGAGCAGTTGTTAGCTTAACGATGTGCATTAATATAATCTATAAATTTTCTTATGAGTGTATATATGTATATATATATATATATATATATATATATATATATATATATATATATATATATATATATATATATATATATATATATATATATATTTAAAAAGAAAAAGGAAAGGAAAGGAAAAGAAAAGAAAAGAAAAGAATATTAATAATAAACTACTAATAATAACTAATAATACTAACTATATCATTCCAACTTAGCAATCATCAGCATAGACGATGCCCTCCGTGTAAAACCCCTATTCCTAAAAACAGTATTTATTATTATTTTTTTAATTATTAATTTAATTATAGTAATTAGTGACTAAATAGGAGAAATAGATTTTTAATAATTTTTATTTTAGGTGTTCGGGCACTTAGAGGATTTATGGGACCATCCAGAATTTTTTGGAATTTATTTCATGTAGGAGACCCCTTGAGCAGTTGTTAGCTTAACGATGTGCATTAATATAATCTATAAATTTTCTTATGAGTATATATATATATATATATATATATATATATATATATATATATATATATATATATATATATATATATATGTATATATATTTAAAAAGAAAAAGGAAAGGAAAGGAAAAGAAAAGAAAAGAAAAGAATATTAATAATAAACTACTAATAATAACTAATAATACTAACTATATCATTCCAACTTGCAAGCAACCCTCCTAGCAAACGTTAGCAAATCCAAAGCAACAATCCCAACTAAAAGACTCCCACAGCATCCCTTTCCACGAGCCAGCCAGCAACCCCTTACCCTTATTCCACCAACGCCCCCTTTAGCCCGCGTAAGATTAACCGAACCGAACTCCCTCTCCCCTCTCCCTATTCTTATATATATATATATATATATATATATATATATATATATATATATATATATATATCTTTTATAAAATCCTAACCTAAAACCTCCAGACCCTCCTCTTCTCATCTAGACCTAGAGAGAGCCACCACCGCAGCCCGAGAACCCCGCCAGGCCGTCCAAACCAATCCCGACGACCGCGACCCCGCGCACTGCAGATTCTCATACGAGGTACCTTTGTTCCGGAGTTGCTTTCCGTCGACTCGCTCAACCTAACGCCGTTCCGTCTTCACCGGTATGCTCACCCCTTAACCCTCTTCCATATCTGTATGATAGCAGACCTCGAACAACGTGTACCCATAGGCAAAAACAGCGTCCAAGTTGGCGCAAGCAGACCCTATTCTGGAATCGCAGAAAACTGTGGTGACCACCCACGTTGCCGAGTTCGTATCTCCCACTATAGAGATCCGAATTCGGTAATTCTTTTTGGTATGCGTAGACCACTTGACCTAGTTTATTTTTAGTTAAATAATCCTAGATTATTAGTTGCTGTGGACAGAATTAAATTTGTCACAAAATTCCACAAATCCACTTTTCCAGATTTCTAAAAGTTGTAAAACGGAGCATGCTCTGCCAAACGGGACCGCCTCTTTGTGTACCAAGTGTACCGAAAGGTGCACGTAGTGTAACCGGACATGTAAAAATTTGTGAAGACTGATTCGGACGCCTGTGCGCGTCAGAATCAGCCCGTATCCGCGGACACATCTCGTATCGTAACTTTTGTGGAAGTCGCGCACATTTTCTGCACGCTCGTCAGATTGCGACAAAACTTGCGCCACTGGACTCGTGGTAACGCGCTGGTCCTATGACCAAATTTTCATACAATTTTGAGATAGTTGACCAAATCGCTAATTGGCGGGCCCCACAGTTGACTTTTTGGACGAAATTGTGTTTGGCTCATCGAAATCCATATTTGGACATACCGGACCGAACTCTCTCTCCTTTCTCCCTATTCTTATATATATATATATATATATATATATATATATATATATATATATATATATTTATCTTTTATAAAACCCTAACCTAAAACCTCCAGACCCTCCTCTTCTCATCTAGACCTAGAGAGAGCCACCACCGCAGCCAGAGAACCCCGCCAGGCCATCAAAACCAATCCCGACGACCGCGACCCCGCGCACTGCAGATTCTCACACGAGGTGTCTTTGTTCCGGAGTTGCTTTCCGTCGACTCGCTCAACCAAATGCCATTTCATCTTCACCGATATGCTCACCCCTTAACCCTCTTCCATATCTGTATGATAGTAGACCTCGAACAATGTGTATCCATAGGCAAAAATAGCATCCAAGTTGGCGCAAGCAGACCCAATTCTGGGATAGCAGAAAACTGTGGTGACCACCCATGTTGTCGAGTTCGTATCTCCCACCCCAGAGATCCGAATTCGGTTATTCTTTTTGGTATGCGTAGACCACTTGACCTAGTTTATTTTATGTTAAATAACCCTAGATTATTAGCTGCTGTGGACAAAATTAAATTTATCACAAAACCCCGAGAATTCACTTTTCTAGATTTCCAAAAGTTGTGAAACGGAGCGCGCTCCGCCAAACGGGACCGCCTCGTCGTGTACCAAGTGTACCAAACGGTGTACACAGTGTAACCAGGTACGTAAAAATTTACGAAGACTGATTCGGATGCGTGTGCGCGCCAAAATCAGCCCGTATCTGCGGACACATCTCGTGTCGCAACATTTGTGGAAGTCGTGCGTATTTTTTGTACGCTCGTCAGATTGCGACAAAACTTATGTCACTGGACTTAATGTGCTGGTCCTGTGACCAAATTTTCACGCAATTCTGAGATAGTTGACCAAATCGCCAATTGGCGGCCCCCACAGTTGACTTTTTGGACGAAATTGTGTTCGGCTCATCGGAATCCACATTTGGACATACCGTTGGATTTGTATTGACATCTAGAGTTGTTTAAATTATAATTTGTCCCATTTAGAGACTGTTACCCTTGGCACACTTTTTGGTGCAAAGTGGGCCACATGTGGATCCCGCTTTGACCCAAAATTACCGTTTTGTTCCTGTGTCCAAATTGGACGAAAGGGAAGTGCTTTTTAGCTATTTTGCTTATTCTGGAAACGTTGGTGATATTTATTTCAGCATCCGGAGACGTTCATTCTGAGGCTGTAGTTTCTGACTTTTGGTGTGGACATCGGGACATTATATTTTTGCAGCTTTCTTGCCAGGCAAGATACCTTGCCAAATTATTTAAAGTATTTTGTATGCTTAGTATATTTTTGTATATTTATTGTATTTTTGTTTATTTATTGCATGTGTAGTTTCTTTCAGTCCTTACTATATATTAGATATGTTGACACACACACTTGACACTTAGTATCATAGAGGACAATCAGTAGGCATATGGGCTTTAACCACTCTGGTAAATCGTAGTAACTAGCATGCACTATGGTGGTCGTATCCGATGGTCGCTACCCCAGAGGTATGTCGATTGATGGAGTCCGAGGGTCGCTACCCCAGAGGTATGTCGGCTAATGATGTCCACTGACGAGCGCATGAGTTGTGAGAATTAGATCGAGTAACCCACCCTTGCCCATACATCGAAAAATTGTCCTCATTTGCATTCATATAGATTGTCTTGTACAGCGTACTTATTTATTTTCAAATATTATGCATGTTCACTGTATTCAATTTGGCTTGCTTCTATGTATCTTGTTACGTCCCTCTGAGGACCTGGTCCCTTTCCAGGTGTATTGTTCTTGAGTATTTGCAGGAGCATAGATTTGGATGGTTACATATGTTTCGAGGATGTCTTCTCTTCGAGTAGTGATTGATAGCTGGTATTCCTATATTGTATTTGTTGTGTTGTACTTTTCTATTCGAGTTGGTAGTGGATTTATTTCCATCCAACTATCATCCTTAGATACTTATGTTGAGATCTAGTTATATAGATGCTGGTTATTCATTTATATCTGATTTTCGTGGATGAGATTTAGATTATACCCTGTGACTTATAACATATGTTTATACCACTGGTGGATTGATATTCATATTACAGCGTACGTGTGGATTTTGGTTTCCACATATTGGAGTTGCCATATCCATGCGGCTGGCATGCTTACGTGTCCTAGTCCTACGTATTTTGGGACTGAGGCATGACATGTTTTTGTGGTGGCCCATGCAGGTCGAGAGCATATTGTCTCGGTTACGTTATTATACCGAACAAGCATGCACCTAGGAATAGAGTATAGGATCTCATCCATAATTGACTATGATTCGCTCCCTTTCCAGTCCATTCTATTCGAATAATTGTATCCTATTTGACTCATGTGATTCCCTAATAGTTCCTTGAGTATAGCCCCTCATAGAATATAAAATTTCCTGTTATTAGGATGATAATTATGGTAGCACACCTATTAAGAATACAAAGAGAATATAGACACACCACTAAGTTTAGAATATCTAGTGAACCCTAGAATTTCTTATCTCTAGAATTGGTTTACCATTACCCCATGATGTATTATGAAGACTTGAGAGTAGTATAAACACTACTAGAGTTAGTTATAAGTTTTACCATAATGTTTGACCCTAGTATTGAGGAACCAATAGAAAACCAAAATTGAATATTAGGACTGAACCTAACCTTCATAGTTAGATAAGTATTCGAGAACTATAAACTTAGATCATTGTCTTATTATTAGTAGACAGCACCTTAAGGAAGCCTAGAGGAATATAATCAACACTTTTTCCTTGATCATACCTCGAACATAGCAGTTAGCATACCACCCCCTTAGAGAACCATGATGCTATCTAGAGCCCTCTATTTTAATTTTATATATTGCTCCTCTGCGACCATAGCGCTCGTTAGTGTGCGACGACTGATTATGTTTCTTCTCTTCATCTTTCAACTCGTGCCATCTGACACTTCTGGGTATAGACCAAGTGATTTTGTTCTATGTTAGGATATATATAGCTTGCTAGAATTTTGGTTGTTACTCTTGAATTTTTGAATTATGTGATTGGTAATTAGAACTTGACAGTTTAAGTTATTATTGTAGATTATGACCTAATGATTACTCCTTAGTTTTAAGTCGCGTAATTAGTACCCCCACCTCGATACAAGTTAGATCCCTTCCCCTTGACGGCCAGTAACTCTTCTATCCTCACTATTGACACTTATACTAAGACTAAGACTTAGGACGACCATGACCTATGTAATGTAAGAGGATACCCTAATAAGTACCAAGACCCCTTCCCGTAGACCTTAACAGGAGTTTCTACGGTATCCTTAAGGCAATTACAGTATTAGTTTAGTGTTATAAGTTGGGCAGTATATCTCACAACCTAGTATCACATAGTCTTTTGCCCTATTATTGAAGTGTAGCTGAATGACATTAACCGTGTGCTAGCATAAGAAGATAAGTTTGGTTTCCATATATTGGAGTTGCCATATCCATGCGGCTGGCATGCTTACGTGTCCTAGTCCTACGTATTTTGTGTCTGGGGCGTGACACTCCGTGAAGACCCTAGGCTCCAACTTCTTGAAGTCCTGAATGTTGCCTGGTCGAAGCTGAGCAACCTGAGGAGCAACCTGCTGCTGGACCGGAACTCCTCTCTTTACTACGGCACGAGCAAGCTGATGAACACTCTCGATGACCTGCCGTAAAATATTGGTCTATCTCGGATGTCCCTCAAACTGAGCCCTCTGTGCCTCGAGCGTCTCACGAAATAGTGTAAACATCTGTGTCGTCTCTGCTGGCACAGAAGGTGGAGGTGGAAGCCCCTCAGATACAGCTAGCACAGTCCTCTGAGTAGGTGGTGGACCTCCGAAAGTAGCTGACACTCCAATCACCGGAGAAGTGACTGGTGCAGGCCCTCGGGATGTCGCAGACCTCTCAGAAGCTGCGATCTAGTCTTAGGCGGCATCCTGAGACAAAGCGAAAGAAAGAATCAATATGGCACATGATGTAAGACACTCAAAGAAATGACAGTTTAAAGAGATCAAGTAGCAATATCAAAGAAGAATAGTTGAACGAATCAAGAGAAATTTTCCTAGATGTGATTGAGTATTCCCAGCCTATAACCTATATCTTATATCCTGACAAAGGCTTGCAGTAGTACAACTAAGTCATCGCACCACCACGATATCGTACAACATGCGAAGCCTGACCTGCATGGGCCACCACTAAAAATGTGTCACGACCTGCACCCGATGTAGGGATGTAAGTCGGGAACAACCGCCAGCCTACACCGCAGAATCGACGGTAGAACATTGTCCGGGTAATCTATCTAGTATTATAATAAACCACCAACAATAACAATATACTCAATCACAGATCTAAGATGGAAATGAGCACGAATATGATAAAGAATAGAATAGTCACATATAACTCATGAGTCTAAATTAATAACATTAATAAGTCTGAAAGAATACTAACAAAGTAAGCTAGAGACAAATCCAGTACAAAAGAATACTAAGAAGCTACTAAACCCAGGTCATCTGTCTCAGTTGGGATAAGTCCCTCCTGAGCCAGGATCTCCGACTCTAATCCCACAACATCTTGAGGTCCATAATGTGTAGGGTACCACTCCTCAGTGTCTTATGAGAAAAATATATCCAGTCAGGAAAGGACCAGAGTACATCTCTAACAGCAGTTCTAATCAATGATAAAAACTATGTAACAGTAAATAGATGTGAATATACAAGATGCACAATAGATACAAGAGATATACAATAAGAAAATACTAGAATAAATACAATAATGAACAATATGACAATGAACAAGAATACTAATGACTAAGTGTGTGAGTACTAACTTTAACATGTGATCGGCTTGGGAAGATGATACAAGATTTATGGCATGGCTAATCATACGTGCGGTGTATGATTAACACTATTCAAGAGTAAGACTTGATACAAGGAGGGTATGATCACATATCTACACTAAAATACTTTCCACCCTCGATTGGTATAATAGATCCAACCATGGTACGCTATGGCACGAGATTCTCCAAGAAGATAGCTAGTCTTTCCGAGATCAATATTTGTACATGTACAAGATAATCAATGAAATAAGGCTTGCAGAAGATACATCATATACCAAGGAATAACATCTTATGACGAGATCCGGATATACCAATCCGTGTAACCATCGTGTCAAGAGAATAAGGATATCTACAGTAGATACAACGAACATAGAGGATATCATAAATGAGAAACTATCAAAGAATGTCCTCGCCTGAGGTTCGGTGAATAGTCTCACAGATGTCTGATACGATGCCTCGAAGACCTATAGAATATAACATCAATACAAGATTTCAGAAAGAAAATAAGTTAAATTAGTCAACTTCTAGGTCAATAAGCCAATTCTAAGTCAAAAGTCAAACTAGGTCAACTCTAAGTCAAATTGGTCAAACTATGGTCAACTATATCAAACTATCTATTTCTAGGTTGCATGAATCTATCTCAAAGATATTGGGTTCAAACACTATGAATCTAGGTCATACTAGTTACATATTAGAATGCTAGGATACCGTATCTCAGGATACGTAAACAAGAAATAAAATATCACATATAGCTATATCAAATAATACTAAATATATAAAATCCTAATTACACCGTAAGATACCAAGGTAATTATCAAGGTATTTGGAGATGACCACGGTATTGCAAGATAAGTATCAAGTATTTAGAAATAAAATATCACATATAGCTATATCAAATAATATTAAATATATAAAATCATAATTACAAATGCTAAATGGATACCTTGGTTTCGAACCAACTTGGTATCGCAATATTAAACCTCAATCTTGATACCCAAACCCAATACCTTGGTCATCTCCAAATACCTTGATACTTACCTTGGTATCTTAAGGTAAAATCCACAACTACATATATATACTAACTACCCATAATAATTATATGCTAACAACTAATAAATATAGTACACTAAAGTATAATAACAATTAGGAACTATATACATATATATTAATACCATATATATATAACTATTATAATTAAATACATAATATCTAAATATAATCGCAGATCTGTTACTAAAAACCATTTTGTCGTCGCTATAGCTGCTGATACGCTGCTGATACTACTGCTGTTACTGTTGTTATTGCGACAATTTTCTGTTGTTGTCGCTGTTGCTGAACTGCTGCTGTCGTTGTTGCTGCTACAGCCGTCGCTCCTATTGCAGCTGTTGCTATTGCTGCTGCGGCTATTGTTGCTATTTCCGCTACTGCTACTGCTGTTATGTTGCGGCTGTCGCTATTGCTACAGGGTTGTTGTTGCTATTTCTGCTGCTGCTGCTGCTCTTATGTTGCTGTTGTCGCTATAGCTGTCGCAAAATGCCCCTGTTTCCCCCTCTCTTATATATATATATATATATATAACACCAATATATATATAATATATATAATACATAATATATATATATATATATATATAACAGCAACTTATATAACTATGACTATATAAAATATGTAACATATATACACCTCCACATACATATATATGTACACAATAAATACATATAACATAACATACACATATATAGTAACATATATATATATATATAACTTCACATATACGTACACGTATATATAATCATACACAAAATATATACATATAACATATAAGTATATATATATATAACAACATATATATATATACACTTAACGTATATACATATATATACATGCAACAATATTTAATAGCTCTTATATATGTAGAAGAATAGCTACATAATATATATATATATACACACACATAAATATATAGATCTATGACACACTAATAAATAAATATATACACAATAATATATATATATATATATATATATATATATATATAATTACACATCACCATGACTAAGAACAATTTAGAAATAGATCTAAAAAAATAAATTGCACAAACACATGGAGCGTATCACACCCGTATCCCACTAGATCTAGGATACGCTTGCGACACGAGTCCACCACACATCCAAACGTACCCCGAAGGACACGAACAAGTCTAATATATTATTTATGAACAATACGAAGAGTCAAACACAAATCTACGTGTCCGTGTCAAAATATGACATGCACAAAGTCCCGTGTGGGAGGGAAAATCTCCAAATCAACATGTATCACCAAATTATTGGGATACGACCTACACATACCCAATTGTGGACACAACAGTAGCCCCAAACACATAAGCACATGTCAAATTAATCTATAGGACCAATTGACACCCACAACAAATGTCAATCTCAAAATTCTCCCAAAATTGACATAAAAAGTACCATAACTTTCTCAATAGGCCTCCTATGAACACAAAACCAAATCCTATGGGCAGCCTATGCATATGGGTTGATTTCTCAGGGTTAAATCTCAGATTTAGAACCTAAATTAAGAGAAAAAATTGAATTTTACCTATTAGGAGATGGATTCCTAATATAATCTCCAAATATGATAAAATTGACCTCCAACTTGTAGATCCTTACTCCTCTTTGTAGATCATTGCTTCCTCCTTTTATATCCTCACTCCACTAGTCTCCAATGATGAATTGAAAAGAAATTGGGATAAAATTTGGTAGGGAAAATGATGTCGAATAAAGGAATTTGGTTGAGAAAAATTATGGATCTAGTTTTCAAATAAAAAGAGGAGAGAGAAACTTTTTCCCTCTTCTTTAATAGGCCGGCCCCCTCTACCCCTTTCTCAAGTCACTATATAATTTCCATTATACCTCTTGGGGCCTCTCATGAAGAAATAATTAAGGAGGGAAGCTTCTAGTCTAATGGTTTAATTAATTTAATCATCCTCCTAATCAATGGGCTTTCTAAATGGGCTAAATTCTAACAATTAATACATGTTAGTCCATGAGTCTAAACTAAACTAGTTAGGTCCACTAGCACAAGTCCAAAACAAATAACTAACATCTAACAATAATTAAATAATACAACAAATAATTATTTAACATTCACAATATTTAATTAATTATGAAATTACTAGAATACCCTTTCTTAGAAAATATGGTAGTGAAGGCGGGCTCAAGAAGGACAGGCGGTGGTGCCCACAGAAGGAGTTTTCCAGGGCACCCGCTCCAAGGATAAATTTTTAGTTGTTGGGGGTGGTCCTTCCTCAGGACCCTTGGTGATTCTACAAGCTGGGGGTATCAATCCCCCAGAACTCTATGACAACCCGGCATTCCGAGGGGACAGCGATTCCCAAGGAACATATGTCGAGATCCCTGGGGGGTAGTCACCCTCACCAGGAAGACGCATCTTCCTATGCTAGGGTAGTGTTCTCTCTGAGTCTGAAGGGGATGCAATGTTGATAACTTTTTTCGAGGACTACTCGATGCAAGAGTCTGAGGTGGATAGTGCGACGTCCACAGTTCTATTGACTTTCTTCCATGTAAGAATAGTGTACATGGCAGGGGATGATCACGAGGGCCCCTGCGATCGACAGTACCTCAAAACTCTCGAGGCTATGATGCACACCATAAGTGTGTTGATGCAAGGCTTAACCCAAACTATGCTGGAGATCAAGGCAAACATGGCCTCGCAGTCACCAGGGACCTCGGAAGAAGCTAGTTAAGATCCTGAGGAAAATGAAGACTCAAATGCCACCTCTCTGCCCATCAATGGCGAACACATTAGGCCCGGATCATCTACTCTTTCCACAGTAGATGAGGCTCGAGAAGCATGCGGAAGGTACGAGAACTGCGAGTGCGCTTGGACTCAATGGGGAACCAAGACTCACTGTGCGAGCTCAGGATTCGACAACCATATCCTCTCAAGTGGAGAGACGTGCCATATCCACCTAAATACAAGCCCTTTAACATAAATATATTTTAAGGGAAAATGTCTCCTCATTAGTACATGAGCTACTTTGAGACGGCAACCAGATATTTGCTCGTCAATGATGCTCTTCTCACCAAGCTCTTTATCGGGGAATTATTAGGGGTGGCTTTTGATTGGTTCTGCAACCTCCAAGACAAATGTATATCTTCATTCGACGATCTTAAAAGTCTCTTCCTTGCCCGGTTCTATGACGGGGGATATGACATGATGATGTCCTCCTTGCTGGACATTATGCAAAAAAAAAGAACCCTGTACGAGAATACGTCGAACGATACAGGCAAGCTGCGCTGAAGCTACCCCCGGGTAATCCTGAATACATGTTGATGGACATAAGCCAAAAGAATCTACTTTCGGTCATTAGGCTCTGGATAGGTGACACCCAATTCAAAGACTAGATGGTGTTCATCATAAATGTCGTCAGCACTGAGAAGAAGGTGAGGGATGCCCTTCTCTTAGGAATACAGATCCATGTCGCTAATGATAGGGGAAAATTCCCCTACAACAGCAATAACAACAGTGGCAACAGCTTCCGGGATAGCAAAAGAAAGCAGGCTGTGGTCGCCAACATAACCAAGAAGCCCGAGCAAAAACCCGCTGAGGCCCTGAAACCGAAGGAAACTTATTCCTTCGAAGACGATGACGTTATGGCTATATTTGACGTACTAATGAAGGAAAACAATCTTTGGTTCCCTGACATCAAGCGTCTTGTTGAGGCAGCCGAGATGAATAATCCAAAGTACTGCCACTACCATCATTACGTCCACTATGTGACATAGGATTACTACACCCTGAAGCGGTATATCCAGCGTCTTCTCGACATCAGGGCCCTCACCTTGGATTTCGACGATAAGACAGTTGCCGCAAATATAGTGTCGCTCTAGTTAGGCAACTTTTCGATGACAGAAGCCCAAAACGGAGTAATCTAGATCCCCCGGGCAACAATGGAGGTCGTCAATCTTTCGCCGGCTCGTGACCAAACAGCCGGGATGATACCTTTACCACGCCGCGTGGAGAGGTCATATATGTTCATTCCGATCTTGCTCTAGAAGTGATGCAGTAGACAACACCATCTGCTACCAAGTCCAGGGGCAAAAAATCCAAGTCCTGCTACAAGATTTCTCTCCCTCCCAAAGAAGCTATAGTAGGAACAACAAGGTCAGGCCTGGCATACCAACACGAGTATGACACTTCTGACGATAGTGCGCTACCAACCACCATAACTGCCACATCGGATCCAGGTCCATCCCAGCCTCTAGCAGCGGACAAGTCCAAGCAGAAAGATACTCGCTTCAATAAACCATTGATCAAACATACATCTCAGGGACTGGAAAAGCCCTACAACTTTGATATTCTGGCCCAATTGGCCAATATTCCAGCGAAGTTGTCTCTATTGAAGATTCTTTGACTCTCCAAAGATATTAGGGCTGCTCTTAGTAAGGCATTACAAAATGATGATACCTACCTGGCGCAGGTCAAGCCGTCAGCTGAGGATCCTGTCGTATTCCCTCGACTATAATAATGTGATATAGGCGATACCCAATATTACGTTCTCGCAATAAGACATGTTGTTAAAAAATAATCAGCACGATCGTCCTCTGTATTATACAGAGTACATTGGCACCATCAAGGTGGATCGGATGCACATCGACCCCGGTTCATCAATTAGCATTATCTCGCGGAGTCTGCTTCAGACCTTGGGCATCCCAATGAATCACCTAGCAGCGACCAATACCACCATCAATAGCTTCAACACTGGAAGAAGCTACCCTCTAGGCAAGATTCGCATAAAATGCCAGATCGACGATCTAAAAATAGAGGTTACATGTTATATCATAGACGTAGACGTATCATAGGAAGTCCTTTTGGGACGTCCATAGATACATCAATACATGATCGAACATTCAATCTTGTACCAATGCTTGAAGTATGTGGATGATCATGGCATCGTCAAGACTGAATTTTTCAAAGTAGATCCTTTTAAAGGGTTAGAGGCTTACTACTCTGATTCACTGCTGTACAAACAAGTCCGCCAAGACGAAGGAGGAAATAATACCAATGATAAACCAAAAATCGACATAATATAAAGCAAACCTTTGACAGTCCACCTCAAGGGACGTGCTTGCGATACAACCCCTCCCCTCGTTGTGAAGATACAGAGGAAGGCACTGCAACCTCTGATGATACGACTGCCAAGCCGGAAGAAAGATTCAGGGCCAGCTTCTGCCCCCGAACCCTTGGTGGTCAAGCTTCACAGGAGGCCTCCAAAGCCCTCGCTCTCACTGGAAACAAATCCCGAGGAAGGCGAACTAGAAGAATACCTAGCAGCTCATGCTAACTCTCTGTACCTAGACGATATAATTCCCCTAGAAAAGATCTCCTACTTTATGATTAAAGGGTTATCTTTGAACTATTTCGATGTCGCTCATTTGAGCATATTATACTCCCTAGAACATGGTATAGGCCTGCAACTACATACACAAGTAACTACTACTTATGTAGTAAACCATATCTTTCCTAGCCAAGATTCCTACTTCATGGTTCCAACAAGGAGGAGGAAATACAATTCCATCATCTTTAGCAGTGTTGAATGCCCCCGGTCCTTCATCCCGGAGGAACAAAAGCCAGAATTCGATACGGACAAAATACAACTCTACCGATTTAGTGATCAAGCCAAACACCTCATCTAGAAGATGGGTTATGATCTTAAAAGCATCTGAGTTCTGAATTATGGTAAAGGTCGACGACTGCCCATACACCTTACCGCTTTGGCAGGCAAGTTCGAGAATTACTACTATAAGACCAAGCATGACTTAGGGTACACCACGCTTTCCACAACCCTCGAAGGCTCGGATCAAGAAAATAAGTTACACTCTCACTCTTCAAAATCTTTCTCTTAGGAATCTGACATCAGTATCGGAGAGATTCTCAAACAAACATTATCGACGAACATGGTGTCATCTGACCCTGAGGAAGAAGACGAGGATCTACCAAAACTTTTTGAAGTAGAACCATAGGTCCAACGCCTAGACGTGCAATTGGAGACATGGTTTGAACAACGAGAACCCCCCACTGAGGACGAAGTCATACAAGTCAATCTGGTAGACGAATCCTCCCCTAAACCTATCTTCATCAGCAAGAGTCTGACTTATGAGGATCAAAAATCCCTGCTACAGCTCATCAGGAAAAATATTGATATCTTTGCCTGGAGTTATGAAGACATGCCGGGACTGGACCCCCAAATTACTGTAAACAAACTCAACATCTTATCGAATGCTAAGTCGGTCAAGAAACAACAACTGCAATTTCGGCCGAACATCATGAACGCCATCGAAGCCGAAGTCAACAAACTGATACCTAGTGGCTTCGTCCGTGAATAACAACATCGAGAATGGATAGCCAACGTCGTGCCTGTTGTCAAAAAGAATGAAAAGATCCGCATCTGTATTGACTTCCGTAATCTAAATTTGGCCTACCCTAAAACGAGTTTCTCTTTCCAATAACAAACATAATTATCGACAATACTTGTGGCTTCGAGCGCATGTTCTACATGAAAGGATTCTCATGCTACAATCAAATCAAGATGTCTCCTAACTGTTTGTCATTAAAATTGATTGCTTCAATAACAAATAGAAAAAATTACAAAGATGTCCTAGACAAACAATCTAAGTACAATTTTTTGATTCTGGGGTGTGGCGATGGACAACGAGTGCTATGGTGGCTCCTTTACTCCGTTGACGATCCGACGTAGGGTGAAGAGGCTCTCGTCTATTCTCTCTCCTCTCCTCTGCTGTTCTTTGTCTGTTTGTGTGTCCCTCTGTGTGTGTGTGTTGGGCGTGGTATATATAGTCATCCTTGGACGTGTATATATTTGGCCGCATGGATACTAGAGGGTGCCACGTGTACCTTCCTAACAGGGTATAGTTGTAACCGTGAGCAGGCCAAGCTTCCACGTGGCTGCTTATTGGGATTTTATATTGCTGAATATATGGGCAGTTCTCATCCTTTGCGGGTGTGACTTGGTCAATTCTGACAAGTGGCCCATACTTGGTTGGAGAGACCGACTTCAGTTGTAACGGCAACACTTGGTCTTCATGGAATCTGAGACGCATGTGGCCAGAGACGCATGAGGCGCATGGATTCTGGGATGTACAAGGCCAGAGATAAATGAAACGTATAGAGTTTGGGACGCATGAGGCCAGAGATGCATGGAACGCATGGAGACTGGGACGCATGGGGCCAAAGACGCGTGAAACACATGGAGTCTGGGATACATAGGGCCAGATACGTATGGAATGCATAGAGTCTGGGATGCATGGAATCCTTGTTATACTGCACACGTAGCGCTGCACACCCGTCTAGAGTGAAGTTCTGTGCTGACGTGAGACTTCTGTCGTTTAGTCTATTCATGTCCTTTGAGGCAATCAAAAAAATTCTTTTTGTTAAAATTCTATGTCAGAGACGATCATGTTGTTAGGATGACATGTCAGGTCCATATGCGACAAAAGCTACTTCGGCTGATTGGGACGCATGGATGTTGCCTTTCGGGGTCGCAGGGTGACTCTGCGGCCTGGTTTTTACTTTGGGGCGAATGGCTGTTGGACCCATGGATGCATATTTTTTATGCTTTTATAGGACCCCTTCAAATTTTCAAACTGGCAAGTTTGAAATACTTTGAATAAGAAGCATGGAGAAAAAAGTACTTATGGTCGCATGGATATTGTGTCGCATGGACATTGGGACCGCTTGGTCGCGGGCCGCATGGATGAGTGCTTTTAGGCTGTCACTTCTGTATTAATTGCAGCATTTGTTTTGATCCTGGAACGGATCTTCTTTTGGATTTTGACCCGCCTCCTGACGCGGGGCATGAGGCAACAGTTTTTTGGGAGATTAAAGAGGATCATGAAAGTTGAGGCAACAATTTTATTCTCATAACTACTTGGTTCATTGCCTCGATCTCTGCATATATTTCTTGAGGCCTATAAATAGGCGGCATAAAGGAGAAAGAGAGAACTTTATATCTCTGTTTCCTTTCTGTCATGCCCTAGTCCCAAAATATACGGGACCAGGCCACGTGGCAACGGCCAGCTAATACGACTCCGTGGGATTACCTAATTTAATGGACCCGATGAAACATACTACGCTGTACTAAAATACTAACATACAACAGGTAGTGTCTAATCTCATCCACAATATAAACAAAAAGTACTGAAATAAATACTGGAAAAATAAGTGCAAGTCTGAAATGTCATAGTACAATCCAGAATATGTCTGATGGGAACAAACCTACTACTATGATGAAATAAAAGTACTGTAAGACAGATAAGAGAATACGACTAGAGCATCGGCTAACTAGATAAGGATGCTCCAGTCCAAGACGGAATGACTACCAATGATCAAGGGAACTCTGATGGAAGCACCTCTAGCTCCTCCTCGGATGCGTACCTCGTCTCCTGCCCAGGTCCGTACACAGTTGGATAATATATCTCGTCCAAATCTAGAAGGGAACCAGGTCCTCCGAGGAACGTAACAAGATACAAAAAATACATGCCATATATAAATACTGAATAAAATAAAGGGGTGTGCTAACCATCTATGTGAATGTAATATGAGAACAACCTTGGTACGTATGGGTGGTGTAGGCATAACGTCCATACTCTGAAGAGCATGGTATTTGTACATGTAATGTCCATTATTCTGAAGAATGAGGTATCTGTAGATATATAAGTCCGTATCGCTCAGAAGAACACGGTATCTGTATAAAGGAAGTTATTAGATCCGTGGCTCCTTTGGATAATACGGAGTCTAATATGTATATCCCATACGCTTACTAGTTGTCCTCTCCGCCCAATGCAGGTATGCAAGTCAAATACACGACGTGCATACCACGTTACCATATGCCAAGTCTCAACTAATTATACAACACAGATTACGTACTAAACTGTGATGCATGTCACACGTACCGATATCTAGTTGGGTAGACGAACCCGCATCCCAATATGATTTTGTCACCGTGATGCGTGTACAAGTATTGGGGTCTAGGAAGATATCAGAATATCCTTATAATGGTGTGTGAGTCTGCTAGTGACTAGGTCAAGTACATTACTCATCGACGCATTCGTCGACTGCACCCGAGTCAATCGCGGACGCACACAGTTATATAAAATAATGCAACAAGATATCGTACAATATTACATAATTTAAATTAAATATTAAATATAGCAAGGTATACTTGCCTGGGTCCTCAAGCTACGAGTGCCAATAACCTGCTCCTGAAGTCTCACCTGCACGGTCCAGCGACCCTATACATATCATATATTATAATATAGTAATACTATCATCAGTCACTAAAATAATATGCACAGGAGCACTACGCTGCTCTTAGGAACTGATGCAAGGGTCACAACTGGTCAACTAACAGGGTCGCGTATGCACGCAACTAAGTTGTACACGTATCCTGTACTCAGTTATCGTGTACACTAAGACAACGAAATATCAGAATACGCTACCCAACTAAAGACGTATAATACTAAATTATAAGTCCTAACTAGCATGTTATAGGGTTACATGCACAAGGCTAGTTGTCCAAAATCTAGGTCAATACAGTATTTTCTTATTAATGAATCATTTATTATTTGAGCAATTACTTAACGTCAATTACTAATTAACAATAAACACACACACACACATATATTACGCTTATGGATTCACGTTACCCGTGTCCGTTCAACGATACGTTAACACCTCGACTTATGAAGGAAAGGATGAAATACACATGTACCTAGTTGTGGCTGAGCGAGGGGGGTCTGTTCTCGTCGATGGCTTATTCTCCGGCGAGGGGACGGAGCTCCGACGTTGCACGGAGAAACAGCAGCAGCAGCAACAACAGTTGCAGCAACGGCAGCCTCTGCAGCAGTTACAGCAGCAGCAGTTGGCGGGTGCTGGCGGTGGGGATGGCCTTGGGGGACGATAGTCAGGGTGTGGTGAAGAGGGGACGGTAGTTGGGACATAGAGGGGGTGTTGGTGATGGAGATGTGGGTATTGGTGATGGAGATTTGGGTGTTGGTGATGGTGTCGGGTTAGCAATAGGCAGAGATGATAGAGGAGATGGTGGCCGCGGATGGTGGTGCTGGAGACGAGGACGAAGGTGATGAAGTCGGTGGTGGAGGTTGCTACGACAGAGGGGACGATGGAGGGGGTTTTGGTGATAAAAGGGGATGAGAATAGGGTTCGGCTAGGGTTTTGTATAGGGTTGGGTTTGGAGAGAGAAGTTATATATATATAGGAGAGAGAGAAATGGGGTCATCCTAGGGAATTGGGCAGGCTAGGGTTTCTTGGGGTGGGAAACATGTTGATATAAAGGAATGTAGGGTGTAGATGGGCTAGGTTGGGTCTAGTTTTGGGTGAGGTTGGTCTTCACACTAATTTAAATAAGAATCAGTGCAAGTGATGCTTTTCAATTAATTGGGATTATATGGGATTAAAATTTTATGGAACGCAGTCGTCATGGACTTGGCAGACTAAGAATAAAATAATGTCCTAATTTGGGTTGTATGAAAATAGGTTGGGTTAGTGTCTCCAATCTCGATTGGAACGAACAATTATGCAAGGTTGGATTTATTAGGATTTAAAACTAGACATTTATAACAATTATTGCACGACTAAAATGAAGCACAATATAGAGTATTTAAGAGTTACACAAGAGTCAGAATGGAAGGTTGGTACGTCTAGGAAAAGTGTATGAAACTTGTTTGAAGGTAAATGCTAGTGTAGCGCTCCAAAAATCGAAGCAACGATAAGGTGTACTAAGTGATATAAATATCGCACAATAATTCTAAACCACTGTGTTCTAATTCTAATTGTATCCTATTTAACCCTAGTCTCTCTATCTGAGATAAGTAAGCCTAAATTTGGTCAAGGAGGTTTACAATATATCCTCCTTGGAGCATTTTATCTTCAAAATTAAAACAAACATATGGTAAAAACTACTGACTGGAATTACATACCTAGGCCTTCGAAGAGATGGGGATAACGCTGTCGAATCTCATCCTCTCTTTTCTAAGTCGACTCGCCTGGCATATTATGCCTCCATGCGACACAAACTACAGGGATAGTCTATCCTCGCAATACCTTCTCGCTTTTGTCTAGAATCTCTACAGGCTCCTCTTGATATGACAAACTCGGCCCGACTGTGATCTCTGAGTGGTCAAGTACATGACTCAGATCTGGCATGTATCTCCTTAACTGAGATACATGGAAGACATCATGAACTCCTTCTAATGTCTATGGTAAGGCTAATATGTAAGCAACCTCTCTGATGCGCTCCAACATATCGAATGGTCCGATGTACCTCAAACTCAGCTTTCCTCTGCCTCCAAACCTGAGGGTTCCTCGAGTAGGCAAGATTTTCAGAAACACATAATCTCCAACCTGGAACTCTAGGGGTCGTCGATGCGCGTTGGCCCAATGCTTCTGTCTGTCCTGTGCTGCTCGCAGGTGCCTTTGGATCTTCTTTACCTTCTCCACTGTACGAACAACCAACTCTGGTCCAAGAATCTGCCTCTCGCCCACATCGCTCCAACATACTGGAGAACGACACTTTCTACCATACAATGCTTCATAGGAAGCCATCTGAATGCTCGCTTGATAACTATTATTGTAGAAAAATTTGACCAAATATAAATGGTCCTCCCATGATCCATTAAAATCAAGCATGCATGCCCTCAACATGTCTTCCAGCGTCTGAATGGTGCACTCGGACTGGCCATCTGTCTGCGGGTGATACGATGTGCTGAACTTCAGGTGGGTACCGAGACTCTCTTGCATACTCTGCCAAAAGTAAGATGTAAACCTCGTATCCCTGTCAGACACTATATTGACTGGCACTCCATGCAGTCGCACGATCTCCCTCATATACTTATCTGCTAAGACCTCTGTAGACTGCCCAACTCTAAAGGGTAAAAAGTGAGCGGACTTGGTGAGTCGATCTACGATTACGCATACTACATCAAGACGTATCATAATCCTTTTCCAGAAGCATCGCTATAGATCACGAATCCTCCGGGTCCAGAAGGTATAGTGAAGATAGGTGCAGTAGTCAGACGCTTCTTCAGCTTATCGAATACCGTCTGACACTCCTCTGTCCAGGTAAACTCCTGCTCTTTGTGATTCAAGTAGGTCATCAGCTCTGCGATCCTTGCGAAGTTCTCTACGAACCTCCGGTAATATTCGGCAAGTCCTAGAAAACTTCTCACCTCCGAGATGTTGGTAGGGGTTGGCCACGTCTCTATTGACGAAATCTTCACTGGGTCTACTGAAATACCATCTCCTGAGATAACGTGTCCAAAGAAAGTGACACGATCTAGGAGGAACTCACACTTTCTCAACTCGGCATAGAGCCTCTCCCGCCTCAACGTTTCCAACACTAATCTCAAGTGCTCTTTGTGCTCCTCGTGGCTCTTTGAATATACCAAGATGTCGTCGATGAAGACTACTACGAACTGGTCCAGATACTGGTGGAAGACTTTGTTCATCAGGTTCATAAATACTGCAGTCGCATTCGTCAGTCCAAAAGGCATCACTAAGAATTCGTAGTGACCATAACGAGTCCTGAATGCCGTCTTTGGAATATATTCTCTCTGCACCTTTACCTGATGATAACCCGATCTCAAGTCGATCTTCGTGAACACCACTACTCCTGTCAGCTGGTCAAACAAATCATCAATCCGCGGCAGGGGTTATTTGTTCTTGATAGTCAAAGCATTAAGAGCTCTGTAATCAATGCACATACGGACTGTCCTATCCTTCTTTGGTACAAACAATACTGGTGCTCCCCAGGGTGATATACTAGGATGGACAAATCTCTTGATCTGCAACTCCTCTAACTATAGCTTCAGCTCATCCAGTTCCTTCTTTGCCAACCGGTACACATTTGAAGATACCGGCGCTGCTCCGGGTACTAACTCAAAAGTGAACTCCACCTCTCTATCAGGCGGTAGGCCTGGCAACTCCTCCAGGAATACATCCTTGAACTCTTTAACAATCGATGGGGGTGCCATCTCTATAGCCATGTAAGCTCTAGCTGTCTTTCATACTCCTCGCTCGATGGTCCCTCGCATGTACTCGAACTCCGGATGATCTGGCGGTCTAAAAATGATGCTACCCTTTCGACAATCTAGTACGGTATTGTATTGGCTTAACCAGTCCATGCCTAACACAACGTTAAAGTTTGGCATCAAAAATACTAAAAATTGTGCTCTCATCTCCCTACCACACACGACTACCGAGCACGTTCTAATAGTGCTGATAACCGGTACGATGCCTCCTCTGGTAAGAATCTTCCAACTGTTAGGTAAGGAGGAAGTAGCTACTCTATGCATAGCTACGAAACTAATAGATATGAAAGATAGTGTAGCACCAGAATCAAACAATACAGTCGCAGGTAATGATACAACTAAAATGGTACATGTGATAGCTTTTCCTTCTATTTCTTCCTTAGTTGCTGCTAGGGCAAAGGCCTGTCCGTGCATCTGCCCTCCGACCTACTGTCTGGCTCGATAAAACTGTGCCTCCTGTGGGGCTAAGGGTGGTCCCCTTTGAAATCTCCGAGTGCTGGTGGACGTTGGCCTTCTGGCGGGAGTAGTATCCTCAGGGCTGGTGCTGCTGGCCTCTGTCCTGTCTGCGGTGCTGCATCTCTGTGCTGTAGGCAATCTCTGGCAAGGTGCTAACTTGCTCCATATATCATGCACAACCCAAGCTTCTTTCGGCAATCTCTGACAACGTGTCCCTTCTTGCCGCAATGGTGAGAAGTCGGAAGCTCCTTGTGCTGGTATGTGTAACCTCTGTATCCTGAAATTCTTGCTTAAATATTGTTATTAGGATAATTTGGGGCTATTTGAATTTTTTTCATAATTTTTAGTTAACTAAAAACTAGTAACACTAATTTCCTAGGATTTTTCTTTGAGCCAAATTTTGGAGAATTGTCATCTAGGATTCCTTCATCTTCCAGAAACCATTACTCATAGCTCCGGACTCCAAACGAGGCCCAATTTCTTGCGTTAGAACTATATTGAGGTTAGCTTTCTGAATATATAAATTGTTTTACGAAATTATGAGTATCAAATTCTGGAAAATTTGTAGAGCACAACATGTCCAAAAATAGACGTGTTTCGATGTTTTCGCGATTTCGGCAGAACCAGGAATCATAATCATGAACCGTTTGAAGTTTCGGAAAGCTAATGATGAGATCATTGAAATATGTTATTTCCAAAATTTAACACGAAATATTTATATATTTTTAATTCTATAGAACTTCTAGGTTAGAATTTAACCATCGGTGCACAATACAAAATTTGTATGTGCCTTAATTTCCAAACGAATTTGAATTCAGATGAGCCATAAATTCTAGCATATTTTTGACACTGAAATCTATAGAAAATCATGCATAAAAGTTGAGTTTTTGTCGGTTGACTTTTGGTCAACAAATTGCCTCAATTTGCGTGCCATGAGTCTTGAGTTGATAAAATTCAGTTCCTTTGGACAAAATTTCAGAATTAATCTAAAAATCAGAATAATAAGATTAAAATAAGATTTTAGAGGAATTATTCCAGAATTAAGTAAATTATAATAAATTATCTTTTGACATGGTAAAATTGTAATACATAGGCTATTTGGACTGTAACTTGGACTCTGATTCATACCAGCTAAGGACCACAGGCGAGTACATTCTCTGATAGTTTCTTATTTATGATATCCTATATTTTCATTGTATCTAGTATAAATATCCATATTTCTTGACACGATGGTTACACGAATTGGTATATCGGGATCTCGTCATGAGATGTTATTCCTTGTATATGGTGTATCTAATACAAGTCTTGTTTCATTGGTTATCTTGTGCATGTACAGACACTGATTCTCGGAGAGACTTGCTACCATCCTAGAGAATCCCGTGCCATAGTGTACCATGGCTGGATCTACTATACCAGTCGGGGTGGGGAGTATTTTAGTGTAGATATGTGATCATACCCTTCATGTACAAGTCTTGTTCTCATATTAGTATTGGTCATACACCGCACGTATGACTAGCCAGGCCAGTACTCGTGTACAAGTTTCCAAGTCGATGACATGTTAAATCTAGTACTCACACACTTAGTCATTAGTATTATTGTTCATTGACATATTATTCATTCTCGTATTTATTTTCAGTATTTCCTTTATTGCGTGTAAGACCCCTAATTTTGAAAACCGTATTAAATTTTTTTATTTAATTAAATTATAGTAATTATGAGCTAAATAAAAAAAATAGATTTTATTTAATTTTTATTTTAGGTGTTTGTACATTTAGGGGATTTATAGAGCCATTATAAATTTTTTCTAATTTATTCCATGTAGGCGACCCTTTGGACAGTTGCTAGCTTAATGGTATGCACAAATATATTTTTTAGAATTTTATATATATATATATATATATATATATATATATATATATATATATATATATATATATAACTAATTAGAAAAGAAAAAGAAAGAAAAAGAAAGAAATAAGAAAAAAGGAATTAGAAAAAGAAAGAAAAGAAAAAGAAAAAAAATAATATATATCCTATTGGATCCCAAACCATAACAAACCCAAACCCATATCCAACCCGCCTAAGACACTACCCACAACCCATTAGAGAATAAAAAGAAACAGCAACAGAAGCCGCGGTTTCACCCTTTCTGCGGATTCTCCCCCACCGCCTCTCTCCTTCCTTTTATACTAACATTCCCAAAACTCTAACCCTACTCCATTCCCATATTCCCCATGAGACAGCCGTGCCGCCGCCGCCGTCGCCAGCCAGCGACCGCCCAACCGCGCTAGAGATCGTCGCAGTCGTCGCACACCGCGTGCTCGCGAGCGTCGCCGAGACAGGAAATACACAGCAACGTACATGTATTCTCATCGTATTTTCCGTCTCCTCGCTCGACCAAACTTAAACCTGTCTTCACCGGTATAATCCCCACCTATCCCTCTCTAAATCCTATATATTAGTTTATTTCGTTCTGTGCGTAAACCTAGGCAAAAATAGCACCCAAGTTGGCAAAAAATGACAACTTCTGGGTCTCGCAGAAAACTGCGGTAACTACCTAAGTTCACGGGTTCGTATCTCCCACCACAGAGATCTGAATTTAATTTTATTATTGGTATGCGGAGACCACTTGACCTAGTTTAATTTTTGTTAATTACATTAATTTATTAACAGCTGTGTGTAGAATTAAACCAGTTGGAAAATCCCAAAAATATACTTTTTCCATATTTCCATAAATTGTAAAACGGAGCACGCCCCGCCAAACGGGACCGCTCTGTCGTATACCAAGTGTACTAAAAGATGCATGTAGTATACCCGGACATGTGGGATTTAGTGAAAACTGATTTGGACGCGTGTGCGCGTCGGAATCAGTCCGTATCCGCAGGAAATTCTCCGTGTCACGACTTTTGCAAAGTCGTATGCATTTTGTGCACGCTCGTCAGAATACAACAAAACTTATGCCACTGGACTCGTGGTAACGCGCTGGTCCTGTGACCCAATTTTTATGTAATTCTGAGATAGTTGACCAAGTCGCCAATTGGCGGGCCCCACGGTTGACTTTTTGGGCAAAATTGTGTTCTGCTCCCGGAATCCACATCTGGATATACCATTAAGTTCGTACTGACATTTAGAATTTGTTTGATCTATAATTTATCCCATTTAGAGACTGTTACCCTGGCACATTTTTCGGTGCAAAGTGGCCCACCGGTGGACCTCACCCCGAAATTACCGTATTGCCTCTGTGTCCAAATTGGACGAAAGGGTAGTGATTTCTAGCTATTTTGATGATTCCAAAAACATCAGTGATGTCTATTTCAGCATCCGAAGACGTTTGTTCTGAGGCTATAGCTTCTGATCCTGTGTGTTTGACATCTGAACGTTATATTTTATAGCTTTTTGCCAGGCAAGTATACCTTGCCATTGTACTATTATTCATATTCTATATGTTGCATGCATCTTCATTTTCTGTCTTTAGTTCATATATTTTAACTGTTATATAAAATATGCGTCCAAGAAAACTTGGGTGCAACGACGGTGTCGTTGTGATATATTTTTATTTATGTATTTGCATTGACCTTGTTTATGAGACTATCCCATTATCATGTAGTATCATTAGGTTCATTGGTCGTGACACAGTTGTTACACGAGTGTGAGTCTCATATAGAGATCACGAACTACGTGACAGGTCTGGCCTCCTGTACGTATGGGCCGTGTGTTAGGGATAACTGCTAATAAAAACTTTGTATGCTAGAAGACTTAGCAGTTATTAGAGGTCCATGGACATAGCCTATTGTAGTACGGTGGTCCAATCCTTGTCCTTGTTTGGTTGCAGGATTGGGCTAGGGTACTAAGGATAGGCTATGAACTAGATCGTGTCATTGATGTGACATGCTTAGAGCATGGGGTGGAAAGAACAACAAGTAGGGCGTTTGGGCTCCTTTGCACTTTCCTTTTGTTCGCCCGGACGCTCCGCCGGAGCGACGGGTGGTGATGACCCCATATATTAAAGGTGGCCTCTGCCATTCAAAAGACGGTATGCTTTGAGAACCCAAATTCTCCAAGAGAGTCATACTAATCCCATTTATGGCCATATAGCCCACGTGTTGGAAAGTTGTTCTTAAACTGCATTTACATAGACGGTTAGGCAACCCCATTAGATATTTATTTCAGTACTTTATTGGCATACATCTATGTATCTTATTATGTCCCTCTGAGGACCTGGTCCCTTTCTAGGTGTAGATATTCATGAGTATTCGCAGGAGCACAGATCCGGACTGGTTACTTATAAATTTTGGGGAGGTATTCTCTTCGAGCCCGTAATTATGACCTGCTATTATTATATTGTGTTTATTGTGTTGTACTTAGATATTCGAGTTGGTAGTAGATTTGTTTCCATCCAACTTGCATCTTTAGATACCTTATATTAAGATCTAGTTTCATAGATATTGGTTATTTATTTATATTTAATTTTCGTGGATGAGATTTAGATTATACCATGTGATGTGTGATAGATTTATACCACTTGTGGATTTGATATTCATAATACAGCGTACGTATGCGTTATGGTTTCCATATATTGGAGTGCCATAACCATGCAGCTGGCATGCTTACGTATCCTAGTCCTATGTATTTTGGGACTGGGGAGTGACATATTTTTGGTGGTGGCCCATGCAGGTCGAGAGCATATTGTCTCGGTTACGTTACTGTGCCGAGCAAGCCGGCAAATAGGATTAGAGTATAGAATCTCATCCACATTTGACTATGATTCACCTTCCTTTCAATCTATTCTAGTTGAATAATCACATCCTGCTTGATTCATGTGCTTCCCTAATAGTTCTTTGAGTATAGCCTTCTCCTAGAATATAAAAGTCCATATTGTTAGATGATAAGTAGGGTAACCTTCCTATTAAGAGTACAACTAGAGTGTTGACACATCACTGAGTTAGAATACTTCATGAACCATAGCACCCTTACCTGTAGATGGATTGACCATTATCCCTTGATAATTAGGGATGACTTGAGATAGTACGAACACTACTAGAGTCAGTTAGAAATTTGATCATAGTGTTTGACCCTAGTATTGAGGAACCAATAGAAATCCAAGGTTAATCCTTAGGACTAAAACCTAACCTTTATAGTAAGATAGTATTATAGAACTATAAATCTAGCTCCTTGTTGTATTATTAAGCAGACAGTACCTTAGGAAGCCAAGAGAAATAAATATAATATTTTTCTTGATCATACCTCGAACACAGAGATTAGCATACCACCCTTTCTTAAGAAACCATGACATTATCAATAGCCCCTCTATTTTAATTTCATGACTTGTTCCTCTGAACCCTTAGCGCTCGCTATTGTGCGACGACTAATTACGTTCTTCTTTTCTTCATCTTTCAATTCGTGCCACCTGACACTTCTGATTATAGACCGAGTGATTTTATTCTGTGTTAAGGACATATAGTTGCTATAATTATAGTTGTTAATGTTAAATTTTGAAATTTTGTGCTGGGTAGTTAGAGCTTGATAAGTTTGAGTTGTTCCTGTAGATTGTGACCAATGACTATCCCTTAGTTTTAAATTGCATAAATTGTACCCCCACCTCGATACGAGTTATATTCCTTTTCCCTTGAGACTAGTAACCCTTCCATTCTTGCTATTGACACTTGTTCTATAAGCACTAGGACTAAGACTTAAGATGACCATTATCTATATATTACAATAGGATACCCTAATAGGTACCAAAATCTTTTTTTTATATACCCCAATAAGAGTTTATACTTTATTTACAAGGACCGAATTATTCTGAAGAACCCCCTCAAGGCAATTACAGTATTAGTTTATTATTATAAGTTGGGTAGTATACCTCACAACCTAGTATCACATAGTCCTTGTGATCCATTGATGAAGTATAACTGAATGACATTAACTATATGCTAGCATAAGACAATAGTGTTTATCCAGACTATAGAACTTGGAGGCCCATACCCTATTTGGTCGACTAGCGACTTAGAAAATGAGTTGTATGACAACTGTAGAGATTGTAGAGTCTTATCTATTTGTAAATTGAATTATTTATACTTTCTCTTATCATAATCTAGCGTATTTATAATTATTGTACTACCTTGACGTATGCTGCTATTATAGCTTAGTTTTGTAAGCTTATTCCTTATCGAGCTTATTCATGACACATGTATTATTGGAGTGCTACACTAATACATTGTCTAAATCAGAATCGGTGTATTAAGGTCTAGCTAACCTTAGTGCGCTTGGTTCGCTCTTCGCATGACTACTTTACGTTGATTGATATATATAGTAGTAGACGAATATACTTGCCCCTGGACATGTCTGAGCGTATCGTATCGGTTATATAACTATACTGATACGAGCATGCGAATAAGAAATTACCAAGTAGGATTCAATCCACAACTACCTTGACAATTTCCATTTGAGTTCTTTAAACACATTGATCCCCATACTTCTATTCTATTACCTCTCCCTTGAACTCTTTATTATTGATATTCGTCTTCTCTTATTTCGAAAAGACGAAACCTCGTGCTTGGTATAAGTTTGATATACAGATAAGTACTAGATATACCCATAGGCCAATCGCAATATTTGGTGACTATCTTTTATAATTGATTAAGGGCCTATCATCTATGATATAATTGGTGTTAAAGTTTGAGGATTGAAGGACATGAGTAAGTAAATTAAGGAATATTTTTCTTAAGTGTATAGCATTATATGATAGATGGGTAAATTCTAAGTTGGGTAGAAGTCGTATTGTTAATTTAAGGTTAAATTCTTTTAGATTATGATCAAGTAGGATTAGATTAAGGGAGTAAGTCATTTTAAATGTGGAGAATTTTAGAAGAATGAGTTAGATGATGAGTATCTAATGAATTTTGAAATCTTGATATGTCGGACCAAATATTTATACTTTAAGTACATGATTTAAATTTTGAATATTGAAGGTTGAATCATCGATTTAAATCTTGAGAAAAATGAATAAAACTCTAAAACATGAACATTGACGGATTAAATTCCAAATTTGATGATTTAAATTGAAGGTTAAATTTTGATTGTTGGATTACCAATTTGGAATATTGAGGATGCGAATTGAATTTAAAGTTCGAAGGGTACAAAAAATTCATAAATTGAAGATAGGAATAATATTTGATTAGAAAGGTTTCCTAAAGGAGATTATGATAGCTGGAGCTCGTGATATAAAATTTATATGCATATTAAATTCTTGAAGATGTTATATGAATTTAATTTAAATTTGGATAATAATAATTTAGAAAAGTGAGAAGAGATTATAATAGGTTGAATTTTGATTAAACAGAGGTTACCTTAAACTTTGAAAGTGATTGCGATGGATTTGAATAGATTTTAAATTTTGGAAGAGATTGTGATTGACTTGCCTTATATGCGAATGTGAAGGAGTTAACAAATTATACCTTATTTTAATTTCGAGGATGACATATTTTTAAGTTGGGTAGATTATAAACCCCTCATCCAGGATTAGGCCTACTTGGCTTAGAAGGAGAAACTATGGCTAGTTTGTATCCAATTGGATACAAGATACGACATTTTATTTAATTTTGCAATAATTATATCACTTAGCGCACCTTACTGTTGCCCCGATAACTGGAGCCCTACACTAGCCACTGTCTTCCTACAAACCTCACACCCTTGTCCTAGACATACCCATCTTCTATTCTGACCTTTGCGTAACTTATAATTATGCTCTCTTGTGCTATGTCTTAGTCGCATAATATTCGTCGCGGACGTTATTAATTAATTCTAAATAATTCTAATTTGTATCCTTGTGCGTTCCAATCAAAATTGGAGACACAATCTTGACCCGTTTCGTACAACCCAATCTATGACCATATTCTACTCTGAGTCCTCTATGTCCATGACACTTATGTCCCACTTGATTTTAGCCCATGTACTTTTAATTAATTCAAGAACACCTTGCACATTAATTTTGATTATTCCAAATTCCATCTTTGTACAATTTTCCAATTATTGGGCGCTTTTATGCAAAAATGCATTAAGGTGTCCACACCATTGGACATGACACTTGAAGAAACCTATTATTCATTCATGTGAATCTTCTCCATAAATTTTTGGAATGTGCAACGCGCAACATCGTCCACTCATTTAAACCTAGCCTTGCATTTTAAAACAAATACAAATTATAGCCCTCCAAACATTCCCATGGAAATTGGAAAATCATGGAGGTTAGAATGGAGGAAGGTACAGGATAAGCTGTAAATCTCTATCTTATACCATCTTTGACTTTCTATCGTGGCTTAGCTTTAATTTCGAGGACAAAATTTTTATAAGTTGGGTAAAATGTAAGACCCCTAATTCTGAAAATTGTACTAAATTTTTTTTATTTAATTAAATTATAGTAATTATGAGCTAAATAGAGAAAATAGATTTTATTTAATTTTTATTTTAGGTGTTTGTGCATTTAGGAGATTTATGGAGCCATTATAAATTTTTTCTAATTTATTCCATGTAGGAGACCCTTTGGACAGTTGCTAGCTTAATGGTATGCACAAATATATTTTTTAGAATTTTCTATATATATATAATTAATTAGAAAATAAAAAGAAAGAATAAGAAATAAGAAAAAGGAATTAGAAAAAGAAAGAAAAGAAAAAGAAAAAGAAAAATATTATATATCCTTTTGGATCCCAAACCATAACAAACCCAAACCAATATCAAACCCGCCTAAGACACAACCCACAACCCATTAGAGAATAAAAAGAAACAGCAACAGAAGCCGCGGTTTCACCCTTTCCGCGGATTCTCCCCCACCGCCTCTCTCCATTCCCATCTTCCCCACGAGACAGCCGCGCCGCCGCCGCCAGCCAGCGACCTCCCCAGCCGCGCCAGAGACCGCCGCAGCCGCTGCACACCGCGCGCTCACGAGCGTCGCCGAGACAGGAAATACACAGCAACGTACCTGTATTCTCATCGTATTTTTTGTCTCCTCGGTCGACCAAACTCGACCCCGTCTTCACCAGTATAATCCCCACCTATCCCTCTCTAAATGTTGTGTATTAGTTTACTTCGTTCAGTCCATAAACCTAGGCAAAAACAGTGCCCAAGTTGGCAAAAAATGATAACTTTTGGGTCTCGCAGAAAACTACGGTAACTACCTAAGTTCACGGGTTCGTATCTTCCACCACAGAGATCCGAATTTGATTTTTCTTGTTGGTATGCGGAGACCACTTGACCTAGTTTAATTTCTGTTAATTATCTTAATTTATTAACTGATGTGTGTAGAATTAATCAAATTAAAAAATTCCGAAAATATACTTTTTTTAGATTTTTAAAAATTGTGAAACGGAGTACGCCCCGCTAAACGGAACAGCCCTGCCGTGTACCAAGTGTACTAAAAGGTGCGCGCAGTATACCCGGACATGTGAGATTTTGCGAAAACTGATTTGGACGCGTGTGCGCGTCGAAATCAGCCCATATCCGCAGGAAATTCTCCGTATCTCGACTTTTGCATAGCCGTGCACATTTTGTGCATGCTCGTCAGAATGCGACAAAACTTGCGTCACTGGACTCGTGGTAACGCGCTGGTCCTGTGACCCTATTTTTACGCAATTCTGAGACAGTTGACCAAGTCGCCAATTGGCGGGCCCCAACGTTGACTTTTTGAGCAAAATTGTGTTCGGCTCACCGAAATCCATATCTGGATATACCGTTGAGTTTGTAGTAACATTTAGAGTTTGTTTGACCTATAATTTGTCCTATTTAGAGACTGTTACCTTGGCACGCTTTTCGGTGCAAAGTGGCCCACCGGTTTACCTCACTTTGATCCGAAATTACCGTATTGTCCCTTTGTCCAAATTGGACGAAAGGGTAGTAATTTCTAGCTATTTTGCTGATTTCAAAAATATCGGTGATGTCTATTTCAGCATCCGGAGACGTTTGTTCTGAGGCCATAGCTTCTGATCCTGTGTGTTTGACATCTGGACGTTATATTTTACAGCTTCTTGCCAAGCAAGTATACCTTGCCATTGTACTGTTATTCATATTCCATATGTTGCATGCATCTTTATTTTTTATCTTTAGTTCATATATTTTAACTATTATATAAAATGCGCGTCCAAGGAAACTTGGGTGCAACGACGGTGTCGTCGTGATATATTTTTATTTATGTATTTGCATTGACTTTGTTTATGAGACTACCCCATTATCATATAGCATCATTAGGTTCATTGGCCGTGACATAGTTGTTACACGAGTGTTAGTCTCATATATAGATCACGGAATGCGTGACAGGTCTGGCCTCCTATACGTATGGGCCGTGCGTTAGGGATAACTGCTAATAGAAACTTTGTATGCTAGAAGACTTAGCAGTTATTAGAGGTCCATGGACATAGCCTATTATAGTATGGTGGTCCAATCCTTGTCCTTGTTTGGTTACAGGATTGGGCTAGGGTAGTAAGGATAGGCTATGAACTAGATCATGTCATGGATGTGACATGCTTCGAGCATGGGGTGGGGAGAATAACATGTAAGGCATTTGGGCTCCTTTGCACTTCCCTTTTGTTCGCCCGGACGCTCCGCCGGAGCGACGGGTGGTGATGACCCCATATATTAAAGGCGGCCTCTTCCGTTCAAAAGACGGTATGCTTTGAGGCCCCTGATTCTCCAAGAGAGTCATGCCAATCCTATTTATGGCCAGATAGCCCACGTATTAGAAAGTTGTTCTCAAACTGCATTCACATAGACAGTTAGGTGACCCCATTGGATATTTATTTCAGTACTTTATTGGCATTCTTCTATGTATCTTGTTATGTCCCTCTGAGGACCTAGTCCCTTTTCAGGTGTAGATATTCATGAGTATTCGCAGGAGCACAGATTCGGACTGGTTACTTATAAATTTTGAGGAGGTCTTCTCTTTGAGCCCGTGATTGTGAGCTACTATTCTTATATTGTGTTTATTATGTTGTACTTAGATATTCGAGTTGGTAGTAGATTTGTTTCCATCCAACTAGCATCTTTAGATACCTTGTATTGAGATCTAGTTTCATAGATATTGGTTATTTATTTATATTTGCTTTTTGTGGATGAGATTTAGATTATACCCTTTGACGTGTGATAGATTTATACCACTTGTGGATTTGATATTCATAATATAGCGTACGTATGCGTTATGATTTTCATATATTGGAGTGCCATAACCATGCGGCTGGCATGCTTACGTATCCTAGTACTACGTATTTTGGGACTGGGGCGTGACATTGCGTATCTCTTGTACATGTATATGCATCTTGTATATTTACATCTATTTACTACTACATAGTTTATATGATTGATCTAGAACTGCTATTAGAGATGTACTTCGTTCCATCCTCCATACTGTGACATAGAGGACTTGTTTCCGGCATACTTGGAGACTTGGATGTTATTAATTGCAGGTTAGATTATTTTATTGTTTAGACTTGTCTTGTATTTTATTTATTTTCTTCGATATCTCATCGTGCTTTAGTTTATGTGATTGAGTATTCCATATTATATTGTGATATCTGTGTCTACTTATGGAGTTGGATATTCGTGAGAGATTGATTAGATAGTATCATGACCTAGACAACGTTCTACCGCCGATGCTGCGGTGTGGGCTGAACGTACCCACGTACTCGTGCTCCAAATTTTGGGTACGGTTTGTGACATATTTTTAGTGGCGGACCATGCAGGTCAGGCTTCACAAGTAGTGCGATGTCGTGGTAGTGCGACGTCTTAGTTGTACTACTACGTGCCTGCGATAGGATATAGGACATAGGATACTAGGATGAGAGAGGATACTCAATCACAAATTTTCTTGAAAGATTCCTGGGACGACCCTTGAGAATCTTATTATAATCTCCAATTTTAATCTTTTTCCCTTGTTTCCGTCTGCTCTCGCTTGTTGTTATTGAATTTGATTCTTGTTGATCAGTTATTAAATTTAAATTCTTGGTATCATTTTTGAGTTTGATTTCATATCGAGATAAACTTTATGGACTAAAATTTATGGTATCATCTAATGACATATGTTGATGAGGACAGTGAGAAAGGTAAAACGTCTACTTTGGTTATGGAGCCTAGAGTTTATCGCAGCCACATTAGCTGTCGTGGCAGAAACGTAGGAACCTGACTTCGGATGTACATATCTTAGTTATGAATTTAGAGTTTCTCGTAGCTATACCGGTTGGCGTGGCAAGGATTCTAGATGACGTGATTATAGTGTTGCATACCTTAGTAATGGAACCTATCGTTTATCGCAGCAATGCTTACTGGTGTGGCAAGGATTCTGAGTGTCATAATTTTGGACAGACATGTATGATTATCAGGTTGTACCTTAAATTTATTCTTAAAGTATCAGCTCAATACTTATCCACTTCTGTTGTTATAGGACCTTGTTCCATCATTTTCTTTGCTAGCAGTAGAGATACCTTCAGTCCTTAGTCCAGTTCCTTTTTGAGCTTTATTTCTTTAAGGATCCTTGTTAGTGTGATAATTGGTGACTTACAATTAGGTATATATTTTGTATCAGTGTTGACTGAGTATGACTTATGAGTCTGTAAGTATTTCTTGGTTGGATATGTGAGCAGTAGGCATCGATCTAGAGTTAACCCATAGCATAGTACCTTGTAGCAATAGTTTTATAAACATGTGTTATTATAGTTAGTATTGGTACTATAGGTAGAAGGAGGAGTAAAGTGTATCAATGATGGTTCTAAGAGTAAGTATCAGAGTCAGCATGCCAATCCTGGATAGTCATGAATTTATGTAGTTGGGTGATCCATGAAAACAATTAAGTATCAAGGATTTGTGTTGAAAATTAATGGAGCATGATATTCAATTTGATGATTGATACTTGGGTGTGTCAAGAGTAAAGGAATGTATATGCATAAAGGGTTTTAATGAGATGCCATGAGTAGAGAAATATCAAGATTGGTCATTGAAGGTGTGAAGTGTATCACTGATTAGTATACCAGTCTGTAAAAGATTTAAGAGAAGATATGTATACATCAATCGAGATATGGAACCATATGCCTGCCTTTGAGAGTGAAGTAAAACATGTGAATTATAGAAAGTGCAAGTGATCATGAGTTCTAGTCAATGTGATGAGGTAATCTAATAATGAAGCTAGTGTTACTATACCAAGAGTGCTAGTGTTTCTATGTCAAGGATTAGTTGAGAAATATGCTAGTAACGGTAAGTACCTCGTGTGATAATATTAGATTGGTGTATCAGTTAATATGGATAGAAAATTATTGGAAGCAATAGTGCAAATAATCCAGGCAGTGAAATATTCAGTACACAATTGAGGAGTGTAGAAATTGGTGTATTTGTGTGTACCTTGAGTGTTAGAGACTGTGAGTATTTATATGTATACTTAGATAGATGTGGATTTAAATTTATAATTCGAAGATTGGAAATAAATTTTAATTTTTAAGAATTTTGAGGAGTTGAGATTTTATGTTATTAAAATTTTTGAGGATTTAAATTTAATTCAATAAACATAGTCAAAGCTATAAAAAATTTTGGAAGTGATTAAAATTTTATTTCAATATTTGAATATTTGACTTTTGAGGAAAGTATATGCATTTTATTTTAAATTGTTCGAGAAGTTAAATTTTGATGATTTTATTTTAAGGATTAAATTTTATGGTGGGTAAGAAATGTATAAAGTATATGAGTGGATGATGTACATGTGTAAGGATCTGTTGGCTTGAGCATGCTTGAGATGGCACTGCAAACTGACTTAGGTGTCCATCTAAAGTTGTATTAGAGAGAGAAGTACTTAGTGTGGTGTGTTGCACTTGGTATGCACTTGAGTGATAAGAGCAACTAGTATAAACAATTACAGTAGGTACGAGAGCTAGAGTGGGTGTGCTAGTAATAGAAACAGTGGTACCAAAGGATAGGGGTATCAAACTTTAGATGCATCATTTGACCTATGATTATGTTAAGAGGTCCTTGGTATCAAATTTTGGTATTAATAGACATATGTGTGTAATATGGATGTATCCATGGATATCTTGTGGACTAGTGATTAGTTGATATGGGTAACGGTGTATAGGGACAGAAATTTATGAATAAATGTACCAGAGTTAAGTGTATGATAGAGGTTGAAGATGTCCAAGTAATGGGTTAGAAGGCTATGTTCTGTTCTTTCCTTCTGTTCATTTTTCGTCTGTTTGATTGATTGATTGATTTCTTAGTACCGTAGTTTGTATCAATGATTCTCTTGCTAGAATGTAGCTAGTAGTACACCCCAACAGAGACTACAATACCATGACAAAAGTGACCATAACCGTGTATGTTTTCTCTAGATTGCATGTTGTGTGACTGTAGGTAGGAGAGTGCTTTAAATTTTGAGGATAAACATTAATTTAAATAAAGAGTTGAGAACTTAATATGGTAGAATTGCGATTTTGTTAAATTATTGATTTTTATTAAGATTAAGATATGATTGAATTTGTCATTAAAATTTGAGAAATTTAAGAAGATTATCATTATATTTATTTGACTGCAAGATAAATTTAAATTTATATTTGAAGGTGGTATTTGAAGATTTCATAAGTATTACATTGGTGAGTATTGTGTGAAAAAAGAATCGAGGAATAAGATCACAAATGGATTAGTGTTTGAACTCAAATTTTTTGGATAGGATTTTAGATTTTATAAATGGGCATTGATTGGATTTAAATTAGAGGATTGGATATTAAATTTTTTGAGTATTTAGTTATTAACTTAAAATTTTGGAGGAGATTTTGATAAGAATGGAATTTAATTTTAAATTTGAAGATTTTCAAGAATATGATATTTATAGAATTTTAAAAAATTTGTGAAATAACAATATGGATTTACTTCATGATTATATGGTTTGATGAAATTAAATTTTGATGGTAAAAAAAAAACTATTGAGGATTTTAAATTTCGAGGACGAAATTTTTTTAAGGTAGGTAGACTTGTAAACTCTATATCCTGAAATTCTTGCTTAAATATTGTTATTAGGATAATTTGGGGCTATTGAAATTTTTTCACAATTTTTAGTTAATTAAAAACTAATAACACTAATTTCCTAGGATTTTTCTTTGAGCCGAATTTTGGAGAATTGTCATCTAGAATTTTTTCATCATCCAGAAGCCATTAACTCATAGCTCCGGACTCCAAACGAGGCCCAGTTTCTTGTGTTAGAACCATATTGAGGTTAGCTTTCTGAATATATAAATTATATTATGAAATTATGAGTATTAAATTCTAGAAAATTTATAGAGCACAGCATGTCCAAAAATAGATTTGTTTCGATATTTTCGCGATTTCGGGAGAACCAGGAATCAGAATCATGAGCCGTTTGAAGTTTCGAAAAGATAATGATAAGATAATTAAAATATTTTTTTTAGAATTTAGTTTAAAATATTTATATACTTTTAATTCTGTAGAACTTCTATGTTAGAATTTAACCATCGGTGCACAATACAAAATTTATATGTGCCTTAATTTTCAAACGAATTTGAATTCGGATGAGTCATAAATTTCAGCATGTTTTTGACATTAAAATCTATAGAAAATCATGCATAAAAGTTGAGTTTGTGTCTGTTAACTTTTTGGTCAACAGATTGCCTCGATTTGCGTTCCATGAGTCTCGAGTTGATAAAATTCAGTTCCTTTGGACAAAATTTAGGAATTAACCTAAAAATTAGAATAATAAGATTAAAATAAGATTTTAGAATAATTATTCCATAATTAAATAAATTAAATAAATTATCTTTTGACATGGTAAAATTGTAATGCATAGGCTATTTGGACTGTGACTTGGACTCTGATTCATACCAGCTAAGGACCACAGGCGAGTACATTCTCTGATAGTTTCTTATTTATGATATCCTCTATGTTCATTGTATCTAGTATAAATATCTATATTTCTTGACATGATGGTTAGACGAATTGGTATATCCGGATCTCGTCATGAGATGTTATTCCTTGTATATAGTGTATCTTGTACAAGTCTTGTTTTATTGGTTATCTTGTGCATGTACAGACACTGATTCTCGGAGAGACTTGCTACCTTCCTAGAGAATCTTGTGCCATAGCGTACCATGGTTGGATCTACTATACCAGTCGGGGGTGGAGAGTATTTTAGTGTAGATATGTGATCATACCCTTCATGTACAAGTCTTGTTCTCATGTTAGTATTGGTCATACACCGCACGTATGACTAGCCAGACCAGTACTCATGTACAAGTTCCCAAGATGATCACATGTTAAAGCTAGTACTCACACACTTAGTCATTAGTATTCTTGTTCATTGACATATTGTTCATTCTCGTATTTATTTCCAGTATTTCCTTTATTGCGTATCTCTTGTACATGTATATGCATCTTGTATATTTACATCTATTTACTGCTACATAGTTTATATTATTGATCTAGAACTGCTATTAGAGATGTACTTTGTTCTATCCTGACTGGAAATATTTTTCCAGACTGTGACATATAGGACTTATTTCCAGCATACTTGGAGACTTGGATATTATTAATTGCAGGTTAGATTATTTTATTATTTGGACTTGTCTTATATGTCATTTATTTTCTTCGATATCTCATCGTGCTTTAGTTTATGTGATTGAGTATCCCATATTATATTGAGATATATGTGTCTCCTTATGGAGTTAGATATTCTTGAGAGATTGATTAGATAGTATCATGACCTAGACAGCGTTCTACCGCCAATGCTACGGCGTAGGCTGGACGTACCCACGTACTCATGCCCCAAATTTTGGGTGTGGGTTATGACAGTATGGCACGGTCCTCTGTTGTGTCTGTGCTCCAGGATGACGGATCAGTCCTCCTGCTCCGGGCTGGGTTTTGGATGGTATAGTCGTGCTGGAATGCCTCGCTCCTCTACCAATGGCCTCTTGGATCTTCGCCTCTGAAAGAACCTCCTCATAAGAGATCCTCGCCTGGGTGGTAGTGTACCTCTGCAGCTCGAAAGTCAGACCATGGTGGAATCTCCTGGCCTTCTCCAGTTTATTGTGTAGCAAGGCAGCACCAAATCTGCTAAGTCAGCTAAACTCCACGTCGTATGCGTCTACGGTCATATTTTCTTGTTCTAGATACAGGAACTGGGAGAACAGGGCATTTCTGACTATAGTCGAAAAATACTTCGCATTGAAGTACTCTAAGAACTACTCCCACGTCTGGGTCGTACCGACGCTGCGCTCTATGGAATCCCACCAGTGATGGGCATTGCCTTTCAGTTGGGCCCTCACTGCGGTCATCCAAAGGTCTGGATGTAGCTGAGAAGCTTCTAATAGCATCTCCGTATTGACAACCCAATCGGAGATCTCCTCTGCAGTCTCGTTTCCCAAAAAAGTATCCGGGCCCATCTGGCGGAACCCTCGTACAGTACCAATTGACGGAACTGGTGTAGGTGTTGGTACGGATGCTGGGGCAGGTATCCTCTTTAGAACTGCCATCAAGCTCTATCTCAAGGTCTCGGTCTGATGCCACTGCACCTGTATCATAGTCTGGAAGAACTGAAACATCTACGACTGTCCCTCCGAATATGGCATCTGAGGTGGATAGGGTGGAGGTGGTGGCAATGGGACCTCCGGCTATGTTGTAGGTGTCTCCTCAGATGTCGGCCTCTCGGGTTGCGGCATCGGTGTATCCCCGAAGTCTGGCCCTCGAAATGTTGTATTGGGATTGTATGTGAAGTCTGACCCTCGTGCTGCTGCGTCGGGTCGTCAGGAGAAGTCTGGGACCAAGGTATCAGCGGGGCCTGTGGGATCACTTGGTGGTGGATGGTCTCCGGGTGGTCCCTGGGATGTCTCCTCGCTTGGTACGGTGGTAGCTGTCACTATGGCACCGTATACCCCACGTCCGCTACGCAAGTTTATCTCGCTACAAGGGATAGAACTTCATTAAAAGAGTACAGAACAAGCAAACATGATGCAGTTTATTTAGAAATAATACGAAGGAGGTTCAAGGCATAATCAAAGTGGCTGAGACTTAGTAATTCTTATCTTATTGCAGGCTCACGGGACATGTTACTATACCACAAGCGATAATCAAGACCTGCATAGGCCACCACTAAAACCATGTCACGTCCCAGTCCCAAAATATACGTGACCAGGCCACGTGCCAATGGCCAGCTAATACGACTCTGTGGGATTATCCAATTTATTGGACCCAACGAAACATGCTACGCTATCCTAAAATACTAACATACAACAGGTAATATCTAATCTCATCCACAATATAAACAAGAAGTACTGAAATATACACTGGAAAAATAAGTGCAAGTCTGAAATATCATAGTACAATCCATAATATGTCTGATAGGAACAAACCCACTACTATAACGAAAAAAAGTACTGTAAGACAGATAAGAGAATACGACTAGAGCATCGGCTATCTAGATAAGGATGCTCCAGTCCTAGGCGAAAGGCCTACCAATGATCAAGGGAACTCTGATAGAAGCCTCTAGCTCCTCCTTGGATGCGTACCTCATCTCCTGTCTAGGTCCGTACACAGTAGGATAATATGCCTCATCCAAATATGGAAGGGAACCAGGTCCTCAGAGGGACGTAACAAGATACAAAAATGCATGCCATATATAAATACTGAATAAAATAAAGGGGTGTGCTAACCATCTATGTGAATGCAATATGAGGACAACCTTGGTACGTATGGGTAGGTGTAGGCATAACATCCATACTCCGAAGAACGTGGTATTTGTACATGTAATTTCTATCATTCTGAAGAATGAGGTATCTACAAATATATACGTCTGTATCGCTCCGAAGAACGTGGTATCTGTATAAAGGAAGTCATTGGATCCATGGTTCCTCTGGATACTACGGAATCCAGTGTGTGTATCCTATATGCCTACTAGTTGTCCTTCCCGCCCAATGTAGATATACAAGTCGAATACACGACGTGCATACCACATAACTACATGCCAAGTCTCAACTAATTATACAACACAGATTACGTACTAAACCGTGATGTATGTCACACACACCGATAGCTAGTCGGGTATACGAACCCATATCCCAATATGAGTTTGTCACCGTGATACGTGTACAAGTGTCGGGGTCTAGGAAGATATCAAAATATCCTCACAATGGTGGATGAGTCTGCTAGTGACTAGGTCAAGTACACTACTCATCGACGCATTCGTTGACTGCACCCGAGTCAATCTCGGATGCACACAGTTATATGAAATAATGCAACAAGATATCATACAACATTGCATAATTTAAATTAAATATTAAATATGGAAAGGTATACTTGCCTGGGTCCTCAAGATGTGAGTGCCAATAACCTGCTCCTGAAGTCTCACCTGCACGGTCCAGCAACCCTATACATATAATATAATATAGTAATACTATCATTAGTCACTAAAATAATACGCACATGAATAATACGCTGATCTTAGAAACTGATGCAAGGGTCACAACTGGTCAACTAACAGGGTCGCGTGTGCACGCAACTAAGTCGTACACGTGTCCTGTCCTCAGTTACCATGTACACCAAGACAACGAAATATCAGAATACGCTACCCAGCTAAAGACGTATAATACTAAATTATAAGTCCTAACTAGCATGTTATAGGGTTACATGCACAAGGCTAGTTGTCCAAACTCTAGGTCAACACAGTATTTTCTCATTAATGAATCATTTATTATTTGAGCAATTACTTAACGTCAATTACTAATTAACAATAAACACACACACATACACACATATATATTACGCTATGGATTCATGTTACCCGTGTCCGTTCAACGATATGTTGACTCCTCGAATTATGAAGGAAAGGATGAAATACGCATGTACCTAGTTGTGGCTGAGCGAGGGGGGTCTGTTCTCGTCGATAGCCTGTTCTCCGGCGAGGGGGCGGAGCTTCGGTATTAAACTGGGAAACAGCAGCAGCAGTTGCAGCAATGAAAGCCTCGGCAGAAGTTGCAACAGCGGCAGTTGGCGGGTGCTGGCGGTGGGGCTGGCTGTGGAGGACGGTGGTCAGGGTGTGGTGAAGAGGGCGGCGGTGGTCGGGACGTGGAGGGGATGATGGAGGGGGTATTGGTGATGGAGATGTGGGTATTGGTGATGGAGATGTGGGTGTTGGTGATGGTGTCGGGTTAGCAATAGGCGAAGATGGTGGAGGAGATGGTGGCTGCGGATGGTGGTGCTGGGGACGGGACGAAGGTGATAATGTCGGCGGTGGTGGTGGCTACGGTGGAGGGGACGATGAAGGGGCTGTTGGTGATAAAGGGGGATAAGAATAGGGTTCGGCTAGGATTTTGTGTAGGGTTGGATTTGGATAGAGAAGTTATATATATATATATATATATATATATATATATATATATATATATATATATGAGAGAGAGAAAGGGGGTCCTCCTAGGGAATTGGGCCGGCTAGGGTTTCTTGGGGCGGGGAACATGTTGACATGAAGGAATGTAGGGTGTAGATGGGCTAGGTTGGGTCTAGTTTTGGGTGAGATTGGTCTTCACACTAATTTAAATAAGAATTAGTACAAGTGATGCTTGTCAATTAATTGGGATTATATGGGATTAAAATTTTGTGGAACGCAGTCATCATGGACATGGCAGACTCAGAATAAAATAATGTCCTAATTTGTATGAAAATGGGTTGGGTTAGTGTCTCCAATCTCAATTAGAACGGACAATTATGCAAGGTTGGATTTATTGGGATTTAAAACTAGACGTTTGTAATAATTATTGTACGACTAAAATGAAGCACAATATAGAGTATTTAAGAGTTACACAAGGGTCAGAATGGAAGGTTGGCACGTCTAGGAAAAGTGTATGAAACTTGTTTGAAGGTAAATGCTAGTGTAGTGCTCCAAATATCGAAGCAACGATAAGGTGTACTAAATAATATAAATATTGCACAATAATTCTAAAGCACTGTGTTCTAATTCTAATTGTATCCAATTTAACCCTAGTCTCTCTATCTGAGCTAAGTAGGCCTAAATTTGGTCAAGGGGGTTTACACTTTCTTTCTTCTGTGAGCGATGCTGAAGGCTGTGGCTCTTTTCTTCGAGGAGTTCATCGGGGGCGGCCTTGATCTGTGGCCTACTGATAGAGGTAAGGGAGCACCAAGCTTCTCATGTTGGGGCTGCTAAGGACACAGAGACACCAGTGTACAATCTTGTTGCGTGGATGAGAAATCATCTAGAACGCCCGCAGACTCTTTACACAGCCTTGCCGTGTGGATGAGAGGTCATCGTGAACACGTGCGGGCTTTTTTCATGAGTCTATCTCTCAGAAGGGTAACCATCATGCGTCAGTTAAGACTTTTCTATATGGATGAGGGCTTGACCAGGACATGCAATGGCCATGGCTCCGTCGCATGGAGGGCACCTCATGCGTCGGCTAGGCTCTGCCGCATGGACATTATATTGCCTTTGTTTACTGATACCTTATTTTCTCCTTGTGATGGCTTTGTTCTCCCTTGTGTGGCTCATGATAGAGCATATAAGGATATTATAACACCTGTTGTGCGGGATAAATACCAACTTTATGCGACGGTTTGCCAAGAACTGCTCCAAGAGATGAGGACAGTTCAGCAAGAACTAATCCAAGAGACGAGCATGAACATCCTGCGTCACGCGCTGGACTGTTCTTGTTCATGCAGCATGCTAGCTGCATTTTTTCCTTCTATGCGGCTTGCTACTGGCTGGGGGCTTGCGGCGCCGATGACAGAATATGGATTAATTGGCATTCCTGTTGTCGGTCTTCCCTCATGTTTACGGAGCATCTGCCCATGCTTTTCCTTTGTTATCTATCAGTATGGATTCTTTTCTATATTCTGAGGTTTGCACTGTGGAGGGACGATCCAAAAAATATTGAGCTCAGTTGTTGGGCTCACTTAAGTCTGTGGCAGAAATAGCACAGGGGCGACTTGTAATGGAAGAGGTTCTTGTCAGCGAGAACTCATGGAAACCCTAAAAAGGGATTCCCATCATATGTACCTAAGACCTTGAATATTAATAAAAACTCTTAAAAATATAGTAGATTTTCATTATATATACTCATGATCTTGAATAAAGGTTTCTCTTTTTCGAAATTTCTTTCTGCATTTGTTGTGTTGTATGTTGCAAAGTTTGGGCACTGAGCTAGAGAAAATATAGACGTAGCACAACATCGTAGGACTTTAGGGGCATCCTGCTGGGGGGTATTTGGGGGACTTATTACTTCTTGCGCACGATAGTGCAAGTAATAAGTTCAAAATGGGCCTTGCCAGAGGTGATATGGACGTGGCAAGTTTGGTGGACTTAATACCGTTGGCGTACTTAAATTTAAGCACATGTGATAAGTTGAGATAACGACTGATAATAGTCGTGGGGAGAGGTTTGCTCAGAGGTCACATGGACGTGGCAAACTCTCGGTGGAGGACGTGAGAATGATAGCTCAGGGGTGACGTAGACGTGAGCTGGTCGGTAGTCATACCGAGATGTTAGGTATGATCCCGACATTTATAAGGAAAAAAAAGCGAGCTAGAGGTAATATGGACGTAGTTGTTTGCTTTCATTGAGGATATCCCATTGGGGGACCTTTGGTGGACTTACTACTCCTTATGTACTGGAGTACAAGTAATAAGTTCAAAAATAATCCCTATCAGAGGTAATATGGACGTGATAAATTTTGTGGACCCATTGCTTTTTACGCATTTGAGTGCAAGTAATGGATTTAAGACAAGCCCTGCTATAGGTAATATGGGCATGGCAGATTTTATAGACTTAACACCGCTAGCGTACCTTGGTAATTATGGGTGATAAATAGATATGACAACCGATATCAGAGTTAATATGGACGTAATGATCGATAGCCAAGACCCGAAAGGTTTGCTCAGAGGTAATATGGACATGGCAAACTCAGCCAGGAAGAAATGTTAGGACTATAGTTCAGAGGTAATATGGACGTAAACTAATGTTCGAGCAACTCGCTGAGGAATGATTTGCTTAGTGTGGTCTATCCGGGAGTATGGATAGACCTAAGGATTGATCCGTCGGGGAGACTGGTGGGACGATAGCTCAGAGGTAATATGAACATGGCTAGCGTCTAATGAGATTGGTTTTTGATTGGTCACTGCTGGAGTGTGCATGTGGAACTGAGGAATGCTCCGCTAGGGAGACTTTGAGGATCTATCATCCATTGCGTATACAGGACTCCTTGATACAAATGATGGCTTTTACAGGAATTTTTAGAGAAAGAGAAAATATTATACATAGGAACTTATTGGGATGAAGAATCAAGAGTGTAGAGATGTACCTCTTGATTGCCAGGCTGGTGATAAGGGGAGTACAAGTCAAGTTTAGAAGTAGTACATTTTTAGGAACTTGTCATTGATAGGCAACATAAGCATGTCGCCGTTGGGTTTCACGAGCCGGTAGGCGCCTTTGGAGAATACTGATTCTACGATGAACGGGCCTTCCCATTTGGGTTGAAATTTGTCAGCCGTTTTGTGGATCATAACCATCGGCCTCCTTATGGTCAGGACGATATCTCCCACTTGGTAGGTCCTCTTCTTCACCCGTTTGTTGAAGGCTCCCGAGAGAGGCGCTTGGTATAGCTCAATGTGCTGTTGAGCTAAGAGACATTTCTCGTCGAGTTCTTCTAACTCTTGTAGCCGTCGGTGGTGATTGTCGTCAACGGTTAATTGGTTGGAGAGAGCCACTCGTAATGAAGAAATTTGAATCTCGTGCTGGAGGACCGCTTCTCTTCCGTACACCAGAGAGAAAGGCATATTGCCAGTAGGTGTCGGGACCGTTGTACGGTAGGCCCAGAGGCATTTACCCAGCTTCTCGTTTCAATCACGTTTATTGGAAGATAGAACTTTTTGAGAAGCATTATGATAGTCTTATTGAAGGCTTCTGCCAAACCATTTGTCGCTGGATTATAGGCATTCGACGCTATATTCTGAATCCAGTTTTTGTTACAGAACCGGTAGAATGTATGACTTGTGAACTGTGGACCGTTGTCATGGATGATCCTTCGTGGTAAGCCGAAGTGGTATATGATGTGATGCTTGACGAAACTGATCATGTTGGACATCTTGACTTCCATGAGTGGTACTGCTTTCGCCCACTTGAAGAAGTATTCGGTGATGGCGAGGATGAACCGATGTCCCTTGGTTGAAGATGGACTAATCGGTCCAATGATACCCATACCCCCAGGTTTTAAACAGTCAGGACGCAACAATCGGGTATAGGAACTCCGAGGGTTGGTGGATAAAGTCTGCATAGATTTGGCACGCTTGACACTTTCTTGCGTAGTCGACAGCATCCGCTAGCATTGTTAGCCAATAATAACCTATTCTACGGAGGCAGTCCTATAGCTTAGGCCCTGGCTGATGGGCACCGTAAATCCTGTCGTGAGCCTCGTGGAGAGCCTACTTTTCTTCTGTGTTCGGTAGGTATCGCAGCAGAAGACCGTCATAGGAGCAGCTGTCACTCTCACTTTTCCAACGAGGGATAATTTGGTAATTTGGCGTGGGTAAATAATTTTAGGAATAAATATTAAATATTAGTGTGATGATTGTATTAATTATTTAATTATGATTGAGCTATAAATTATTTATGACTTGTATTATTTATTTTAGTTAGGAGGCTAGTCCAATAGTCAGACTTCTTGTAAGCCCAATTAGACTTGTCATGATAACTTGTGAGCCCAACTTGCACCCAAGCCCATTAGACCTTTCTTACTAATTAATTAAAGAGAATTAGCTTAATTATAATTAGTTAGAGACTTCCAAAATTATCCTTGCTAATTATTTCTCATAATTCATCATACAGGGGTAACTTCGACCTTTGTAAGTGACTTGGGGAAGGGGGTCTATTAGAGGGGGCTCTTCTCTCTCTCTCCTCTCATTTGCATTCATTCTAGATCTAAAAATTAGATCCCCAATTGCCCATCCTTCCCTCCATTGAATTCCTACTCAATTCACCTCCATTTTCTTCTCAAAATTATCACTCTTGGAGCTTTGTAGCTTGGAGAAGCAAGGAGCACAAGAAGGAGGAGCTTTGGAGCTAGGGATCATGTCCGGAACGGGTCCAATTTTATTTTCATTGAAAATCCATCTTCCAATTGATAATTCCTGAATTTTCCATTCATTTTAGTTTCTTAATCATGTATTTGACCATTAGGAATGATCCCATGGCATAGTACTACCTATAGGAACGATTTTTAGACAATTTAGTTGAGTATTGTGGTCTCTACATTGGTTTTTGTATTAATTTTAGGGAAATTATGAGGTGGACACACCAAGTAAGTGTTATGACACCAAATTAGATCTAATTAGACTTAGATCGGAGTTATGGGACTAGGTACGTGTCCACAAATAGATACGTGTAGGCCGTATTATGGTATTTTGTGATACGGTATGATACGGGGCTCATTTTGTGTGTTTTTGTACAATTATCTTCAATTCCTATTGTAACTAGTTCTAATAGTTATTATTATATATATTTGATATGTCGGAATATGTATCATGGAGAATTGGGTATTTTGACACCTCAATTAGAAGAGTATCATGAATATTCTAGCTATGCACTATAGGTGTGTGAGAAAATAACTTCTGGTGTGTAGGATGTGTATATTCTTATCTTGTATAGGTGTATCCATATAGTAGTAATATATATAACTATACTATATAGATATATTCTTCATAGTGATGTCTGTGTGTGAATATGATGGCAGTGGTATTAAAGTGTATGTGTAGATTGATATGTGTGACTCTGTTGTGTGTGTGTGTGTGCTGTAGTGAGGGGTTTGGACAGGCAGTGTATCAGTCGTGCATCAATGGACTTTGAACTCATAATTACCTAATATATATATTGGAATAATGAGTTTTTGTGGGAATTAAGTGTGGCAGTGAAAGGGAAATCAGTGAGGGTGTTGATGTGTGCTTGTGTTTGAGAAGTAAGAAAGTTATGCACAAGTTAATGCAATGTGCAGAGAGTATCTGTGCAAAGGAGTGTGCAGGCATATGTATGTATGTGTGTGTGTGGAGGGGGGGTAAGATGGACATGTATCAGGTATTGGTATTCGATCTCTGTTGTTGCAGTAACTGTGAGGATGTTGTGTTACTCTAATTGCAGTGTAGAAACCACATTGCTCGAGCAATTGAGTGCACAACAATGTATCAGGATTTGTGGGGAGCTCGGGTACCTGGGTATTGGAGTGTGGCAACAGTGTGTTTGTGCAAACTTATTGCAAGGTTGCAGCAACTGAACTAAAGTGAGCGTTCAGTAGCACCTAAGTTTGGGTGATACTCAGTATCAGGTAATGGAATAGATGACAGTGATCAGTTCATTTTCCAAGTTAAGTGCAGTATCAGTATACTGCTAGAACTGTGAATAACAGGCATTGGCACATCTGATGAAGAGGGGTCAAGTAAAAAGTTAAGGGTGGCAGTTATGTATGGCCAAGTGTAATGAGTTATTGGTTAGTTAGCATGGGTAAGTTCTCAGTTAGTATTAGTTAACTGTCATAAATGGTGTGTAACCTCAGTTAGCTAATTATAGAGGAATGTTAGTTATACAATAGTTAGTTAGTATAAGTGTTAGTTAGTGTATATATTATGTGTCAGTTAGCTTTCTACTTGTTAGTATATATATATATATATATATATATATATATATATATGTTAGTATTAGATGAGGTATTGCAGTTAGTATAAGTTAGTGTACCTGTTATAGTCACTTGAGAGGTCAGTCAGTAAGTTAGTTAATTAGAGTATTAGTTAGTGGTTAGTTATATACTAGTAGTGTATTGGAAGGTTAGTATCATTTATATAGTTAAACAGTTATTAGTATCAGTGATCTTAGAACTGAAGTTGTAAGTTATTAGTCAAAGTTAGTCCTCCTATGAGTGTACCTAAATATGAGGTATTAGCTATAACTAGATAGTGTAGGTATTAGCTAAGTTAATAACCTAATATAGCTAAGATAAGCTAGTTTTAGCTAGCTAGTGACCACTAGAGACCAATTAACCTACTGTAGACCTAGAACATCATGTTTTAGCTCATTTTAGCATTTTATCACTCTATTACACCTTTGACATGATATTTCGTAAATAGCATTGTGTGACACCAGCTTGGGCATCGAGAGACACCCTTTGCACAGGACCAGAGGTGAGTATATCTCTCTGTTAGTTTTTATTTCATGATAGTATATATATCGCATATTCTAGAACTGTATACTTGATTTCGATACAGTGGTTACACGGACTTGTACTATATAGATCCTGTCAGGAGATGTTATCCCTTACCGTATTCAGCGGGTACTCCTTCATATATATTTCATCGTATGTATCGGGTATTAATTTTAGTATAAATCGTGTTCACACACTGCTCGTATTCAGTGTGCCCATATTCGTGTTCGTAACGTGTCGTGATTGGATCCATTGGTATTAGTTGGGGATGGGGGAGTAGGAGTTGGTTATGTGATCAAGCCAAGTGTATTCGTATAAATATCAATTACATATCACATGTGTAATCGAGTTACCATATTGTATTCATGTTCAACCCAAACCGATCACATAATGAACTTGTACTCTACGGCACGGCTGTTAGTTTATCTACTTCCAATTAAATTGCAGTTGTTCATATTGCTTGTTCTTCATTCCATTACATTACTTGTTCACTCTAGTTCATTACATTCTGATATTTAGTTATCTTGTATTCTTTTCTATTATCTGTTATATATGCTTGATTATGTATTTGAAACTGCTTTCATAGCTATGTACTTCGCTCCAATCCTGACTGGATATATTTTTCAGATGATTGGCTTATGGACCAATGTCCCACCTACTACGGGCCGCAGGACGGCGTGCCATTAGAGGATACTCCTTTAGAGCAGAAGGACCTAGCACCAGAGGCTGCGGAGGCTTAGACTTATTATTTAGGCTTGTATTAGACTTTATTGAGGTTATTGGCATGTATATATATTATGTCGGACTTGTAGATGTATTGTGACTCTTTCCTTCGTTATTCTATCTCGTGCTTTATATTCTTTAGTTTGCTATGTGATTGAGTATTGTTTACCATTATTATATACTATATTATTCCTCTGTTTGGAGTTGAGATGACATTGACAGGTACATATATATCTTGTGTGAGAAGTTTAAATAGTATGGATGACCCAGACAGCGCTCTACCGTCGATGCTACGGCATAGGCTGAGCGTTGATCACAACTCGTGCCCTTATTCTGGGTGTGATTCATGACAGCAATGATACAATATTTTGGTAGCTGTATCATAATAGAACCGAAGAAAACATTTTCTGATGGAAGTGGCTTCCTTTTGGGTTCTCAGGAAGAATTCCGTAGACTGCGTAGTCGATGAATAGAAGTCTCCAGTCTTGTGAGTCCGTGCTCGTCTCTACTGAGTAGCTCTAGCACAGAGAGAGGTTGTTCTTCGGGAAGACCAACTCCTGACCAATCACGGTGATCAGTTAATAGGTATTGACTGGAATAGCGAGAGAGGCTGCAAGTCCGGCTAGGGCGCCCGCCTCGATATTTTGCAGTCGAGGGATGTGCTCTATGAAGAACACTTTGAAGGTCGAGATGATGCCCAGCGCAGCTTGGTGGTAAAGAAATAGATCCTCGTACCGAACTTCGTACTCGCCTCAAACTTGGTTGATTATTAGTTTGGAATCATTATAGGCTTCCAGGTAGTCAACTCCAACTTGTTTAGCGAGTTGGAGTCCAATGATGAGAGCGTTGTACTCTACTACATCGTTGGAGCATGGCTCAGTAAGGGGGTAGGCATGGTTGAGAACCAGATCATATGGAAAGATCAACATTATCTCGACTTTGGTGATGAAGCAGCCTTTGGGCCCTTTCTCGAAGCACCGTCGAAGAACATTCGCCAAACGGCTTCTACGTTTGCCACGGTGTTGGAGTCTACAACTTTGTCAGGGATCTAATCATAGAGTTTCAAATTTTCTGGCACCGGGTGGCCTGCAAGGAAATCTGTCAACGCCTGACCTTTGACCGCCTTCTGTGGGACGAACACCATGTCATATGGTGACAACAATATTGCCCAGGTCGCTAGGCGAGAGTTGAGTGCCCAGGTTTGGTCATGAGGACCCTAAGGGGGTTGACCCGAGAGATCACATGGATTGTGTGTCCTGCCACGTAATGCTGAGTCTTCTGGATAACGAATACAAGAGCAAGGCATTCCTCCTCAATGGGGGTGTACCTATGCTCCGCGCCAATCATTATCCAGCTAAGATAATAAGATGACCTGCTCGTAGCTTGCATCACTATTCTGGGCTAATAGAGCACCGAGGGAGTGGTCCATCGCACGCACATAGAGCAGGAAAGGCTTTCCCATGACTGGGGCTACCAGCACTAGAGGGTTTGATAGGTATTCCTTGATATCGTCAAAGGCACATTGGCATTCTTCGTTCCAGACAAAGGAGACTCCCTTCTTCATAAGTTGAGTTAACGGCCGACAACGTCCAGAGAGGTTTGATATGAACCTCCTGATATAGGCCAGTCTTTCTTGTAGGCCACAAAGTTCTCTGAGGTTCTTCGGTAGGCATATTTTAAGGATTGCTTTAGTCTTGTTGGGGTCTACGTGGATACCCTTCATCTTTAGGAGAAAACCCAGGAATTTTCCGCTAGAGACTCCTAAGAAAGATTTGGTAGGGTTCACTTGAGCTGGTGCGTATGTATGAGGTCGAACACAGTCTTCAAGTCCCTGAGGTGATCATCTTTAGAGCGACTCTTGACGACGATTTCATCAAAGTAATACACGACCGTCTTGTGTAATAGCTCACGAAAGATGGTGCTCATAGCTCGCTGGTATGTAGCACATGTGTTCTTTAGACCGAAGGGCATGACTGTGTAGCGGTATACTCCTATCAGCGTTCGGAACGATGTATGCTTCTGATCATCAGGAGATATCTTGATTTCACTGTAGCACGAGAATCCTTCCATGGAGGACATACGCCCGAAGCCATATGTGTTGTCGATCATTATGTTTGTGATCGAAAGAGAAAACTTGTCCTTACGGCAGGTTGTATTTAGATTACGAAAGTCAATGCAGATCCAGATCTTTCCATTCTTTTTTATGACGGGCACAATATTGTTGTTCATGGACGAATCCACTAGCTATCAGTTTATTAACTTCAGCTTCGATGGCGTTCATAAAGTCTGGTCGGAACTGCCATTGCTGCTGCTTGACAAGCTTGGCGTTCGGTGAGATATTAAGCTTGTGGACCACAATTTGGGGGTCCATTCCTGGCATGTCTTCGTAGCTCAAGTAAAGACATTAATGTATTCCCTGACAAGCTGTAGCAGGGATTCCCGTTCATCATCAGTCAGACTCTTGCTGATGAAGATAGGTTTAGGGGAGGTTTCGTCGCCCAGATTGACTTGTATGACTTTGTCCTCGGTAGGAGGTTCTCGTTGTTCGAACCATATCTCCCATTGTGCATTTAGGTGTTGGGCCCACGGTTCTACTTCAAAGAGTTCCATTGGATCTTTATCGTCTTTCTCAGGTTCGGCTGACACCATCTTGGCAGACAATGTGTGCATGTGCATCTCTCCGATACTGACGTCGAAGTCCCAAGAGAAAGACTCTGAAGAGTGAGAGTGTAACTCATCTTCTTCATTCGAGCCCTTGGGGGTAGTAGAAGGCGTAATGTACCCTAAGGCATGCTTGGTCTTCTGGTAGTAATCCTCGGGTTTGCATGTCGAAGCGGTAAGGCACAAAGGCATTCGCCGACCTTTGCCGTAATTCAGACCTCGATTGCTTTTAAGATCATACCCCATCTTCTGGATGAGATATTTGGCTTGACCACTGAACCGGTAGAGTTGTATTTTGCCGGTATCGGGTTCTGGCTCTTATTCCTCCGGGATGAAGGAGCGGGGGCTTTCAAGCCTGTCGAAGATGATGGGTTTGTCTCCCCTCCTCTTTGCTGCAACCGTGAAGTAGGAACCTTGGCTGGGGAAGATCCGGTTTGCAGCATCGGTGGTAGTCACCTGCGTCCGCAAGCGCAGGCCTAGACCATGATTATGTGTGCAACTTCGTAGTAGTTCAAAGATAGCCCTTTATTGATTAAATGAGGTATCCAGAATTACATCGTCGAGAGAAAGGATGTTAGCATAGGCAGCTACATACTCCTCCATCTCATATTTCCCGAGATCTAGCCCCAGTGTGAGCGATGGCTTAGGAGGTTCCCTGTATAGCTTTACTACCAGAGGCTTGGACATTGTAGGAGGTGGTGGAGCATCCTTCGGAGGTTGACTCGGCCTGTGAAGGAAAACGACCAGAGGTTCGGACGTGGTAGGAGCCGGCGGAGCATCCTTCGGAGGTTGATCCGCCCTACGAAGGCGGACGACCAGAGGTTCGGGTGTCTTCCTGTGTAGTTTTATGACGGAAGGAGAGGTTGTCTCGGGAGCGCGTGCCTTTAGACAGACTCTCAAGGACTCTTCTGGTGTTGTCCCAGCCTATGCCTCATCATTGGCGTCATTGCCACATTCATCTTGGTAGACCTGTTTGTAGAGGATCGAATCGGAGTAATAGGCTTCGATCCCTTTGAACGGATCGACCTCAACAAACTTTGTTTTGGCCGTGAAGTGTTCGTCGACGTACTTCAGGCACTGGTATAGGGTCGACGGTACGATCATGAATTCATGTATCATTGGACATCCGAGCAAGACATTGTAGGATACATCTACATCAATAACGTAGCACGTGACCTCTATTTTCAAGTCGTCGATCTGGATTTTTAGACGAATCTTGCCCAGAGGGTAGCTCATTCCTGCGTTAAAGCCAGTGATGGTAGTATTGGTGGCTGTCAGGCGATTCATCAGAATGCCCAGGGTCTGAAGCAGACTCAGTGGGATGATGTTGATTGATGAACCGAGGTCGATGTGCATTCGGTCCACCTTAATGGCTCCAATGTACCCTATAAAATACAGGGGACGATCATGCCGGTTATTCCTTAGCAATATGTCATGTTACGAGAATGTGATGGGCAATGCCTCCATGATATTATTGTAGTGGGGGCAAGCAGCTGGATCCTCAGCTGGCGGCTTGACCTGCGTCAAGTAGGTGTCGATATTTTGCAATACCTCGCTAAGAGCAGCCAGAGTGTCTTTGGAGAGTCGGAGAAGCTCGAATAGAGACAACTTCGCTAGAGTGTTGGCGAGCTGGGCCAAGATGTCGAAGTTGTATGGCCTTTTCAGCCCCTGAGCTGAATCTTTGCGCAGTGGCTTGTCAAAGCGAGTGTCTTTCTGCTTAGACTTATCCGCTGCTGGAGGTTGGGATGGACCCGGATCTGATGTTGCGGGTGCAACTTTTGAAAGTGTACCATCGTCAGGGATATCGTACTCTTGTTGGTACGCTAGGCCTGACCTTGTTGTTCCTACTATAGCTTCCTCTGATGGGAGTGAAACCGTGTAGCAGGGTTTGGATTTCTTGCCCTTAGTCTTGGTAGCAGACGGTGTTGTCTGCTGCATCAATTCTGGAGCAAGATCGGGGTGAACCCACATGACCTCCCCACGTGGCGTGGTGAGAGGTATCATCCCGGCCGATTGGTCACGCGCCGGCGGAAGGATGACGACTTCCATCGTTGCCTGGGGGATCAGGATTACTCTGTCTTGGGCCTTTGTTGTCGGGAAGTTCCGAACTGGAGAGACATCATGTTTGCGATAACTGTCTTGTCATCGATATCCAAGGTTAGGGCCTTGGTGTCGAGTAGAGGCTGGATGTACCGCTTGAGGGTGTAGCAGTCCTTCGTCGGATGGTGGACGTACCAATGGTACTGACCGTACTTCGGATTATTCATCTCGACTGCATCAACCGGGCGTTTGACGTCGGGAAGCCGGAGCTTACCACATTTCATCAGTACATCGAAGATGGGCATGACGTCGTCATCTTAGAAGGAGTAGGTCTCTTGGGGCTTCGAAACCTCAGCCGGCTTCTGCTCGGACTTCTTGGTTAAGTTGGCCACCAGGGCCTGCGTCCCTTTTTCATCGTGGTGGTTGTTACCACTGTTGTTGTTGTTGGGACATTTTTTTTCTATCGTCAGTGACGGGGATCTGTATTCCCAAGAGCCATGCGTCTTTGACCTTCTTCTCAGCGCTAACCGCACTTATAATGAACGTTGTCCATTCTTCGAACTGACTGTCGCCCATCCAGAGGCTAACTGCCGGAAGTAAGTTTCTACGGCACATGTCCATCAATGTCGAATCAGGATTTTCTGGAGGCAACCTCAGTGTTGTTTGTCGGAAACGCTCAATATAATTTTGGACGAGTTCCCTTTTTCCTTGGGTCACATCCATTAGGGAGGACATCGTCATGTCGCTTCCTCCGTCATAGAATCTTTTGAGAAAAACGCTTGAAGTCGTCAAACGATGAGATGCAGTTATCTTGTAGGCTGCAAAATCAGTCGAATGCTACCCCGGACAATGCCCCCACGAAGAGCTTGGTGAGAAGTGTGTCACTACGAGGTAGGTATCATGTTGAAATCTCAAAATAACTCATGTATTGACGGGGGATGTCTTCCCGTCGAATGGATTCAAGTTAAAGGGGTTGTACTTCGGCGAGTACGGAACATCCCTCCACTCGCGGGGGTATGGTTGTCGTATCCCGAGTTCGCACAGTGAATCCCGATTGCCTATGGAATCTAGGCGAGCCCGGAGTTCCTGAAATTCCCTCATTGCTTCTTTGGCTTCGTCTCCTGCGGAAGGGGCATTTGATACGCTCATGCGCTCGTTTTATGCGTGAGTTGCATGCACTATTGTTAGCGAGTTGCATGCACTATTGCTAGCGAGTTGTGTGTGTTGTTGCTAGCATGGTTAATGCACGAGTGCATGCACGGTCGCATGAGCGGGTGTTGAGCTGATGCTGAGCGGGCACTACGCGGACGCATGCACAGGTGATATACGCAGCTATGTGCATATGCACATTTACGCGTATGCGTGCATACGTTGTTGCACTGTTGCCCGCTAGCGCTGCTGCGCTGCTGGCTTATGCGGGTTCGATTGGGGGCAGCTGCGCGCATTTGCGTAGCGCGCATTTGCGTAGAGACCGCATTTGCGTAGAGAGCGTGGTTGGCGCATGATCTCATTTATAACAGGATTTAAACAGTTATGGAAATATATGATCATTAATTCAGATCCAATTTTGTGATATTTGAATTTAAATCGTTCCTTATCTTTTCGTAACTGATTGTCAGTTAGGGTTTCCACAATTCTCTATAAATATTCTTTTGGTCCCCCTTTGAGAACTTACTTCAAAAATTGAGAGAAGAAGAGAGTTGCTACTGCTGCCGTCATTGGAGTCTTGGGAGTTCGTGTAAATCCAGAAAAGGTGAAAACGAGCGTTCCAAAAGTTCTTCGTGAACTTGCTGGTTCCTGGGAGCAGATCGTGTGGAAGGAATCTTACTTTGAGCAACGGTGATCCTTATCACCCCAGCAAGCAGAGATCGAGCTTCTCCTTCCTCTTATCTCTTTATAATCTATTTTGTCTGTCTGCAACTACGATTACAATGAAGAACAAAGATGGCATTCTAATTATTGTAATTTTTTGGAAGTTGTAACATAGTTGATATTTTATAATTGTTCGTTGGAATCGAGTTCTTCATAGAAAAAACTTGTTTGCTAGAACCTATGTGTCTCGACTACAACATCAGGAACAAATGGTAGACTGTGAAGTTTGCTAGAAACTCTGTTCCTGGCCCGTTCCTTGCCCTTTCCTTCATCTTTTGATTAAGCTCTGACAGTAATAGTTTGTACACAAACATACAAGAACCATGTATACAAATAAACCAAAATATATAGTTCGTACATCAACACCATTTTATCACTCAAAGAAAGTTTATATCGAATATAAGGCTCATTCACATTATATGTAAGGGAGAAATTATCAACAAAATGACTGAATATTACATGGAATGACATCTATCAAACTTAGTTTCCTAACAACCCAAGTCTTGTATAAGATTAGCATCGGACAAGAGCGGTGATAGCTAGGTAACTAAGAGTTCTTCAAGACCTATTCTATCAATGTCAAAATCCCAAATCATGTGACACAACATTTCTTTTCAATCGATACTGGACCTGCCATCCTTCAGAATTCGATTTACTTTCCTGCAAAAAAAAAGCATTAATCACATATAAAGGGAAACCTGCACTATTCAGTAACCATTAGTTACATATTTTGGTATGCAAGACCCTTCTTCTGATGTTTTTCCAGGCATTAATGCAATTATGTTTTCCAAGGTCATTAATAAAATTAGTTAAGGCAAGAAGTGACCGATTAATATACAATAAACAAATCACGTCAATATAAAAATTAAAAATGAACAAAATAATGGAAGTGGCAAACTAGCAAAGTAGTATAAAACTGCAAACGAGTCTATTATGCTCTACACTTCATGTCAAAATAAATTGTGTGGCTTGGCAGACGATTCTATATTCTACACATTTTTCATATTCTAACACATTAACTCATTTTAAAAATAGGTAAACTAAGTGCACTTCTTGCATTTGCAATATATACTATTCTTGTACTCTTCTTTGTATCTAAACTGGTCCTAGTTCCTACAGAAAAAATGGTTCAATTAAGATTTATGTATTTGCAGACAATAGCTGCTTTAAGAGGCTGAAAAGGTAACACATACAAAAGATTATGAAAGAACTTTGTTTGAAATGAGGATATTGTTCGAAGAATTATGAACTATAAAATGGGTACAATTACAAAGGGCTATGCTATGACTACAACCAAATGCCTACAACGCACGGTGGGACCCGGTGGCTGCCGGGTGGCCGCCACGTGACAGTCGTTCATTGGGGGGAGAGGTGGGGCCGGGTGTAGCTCACATAGCAGGGGGAGAGGGTTGTAAGAAGTTTGTAAGCATTTGGTAGTAAACTTAGCATTATTGAATTACAAATAAGAAATCAACATAGTTGTAGAACAAGTAATAACAAAATAATAACATACTTAAATATGACCTTGCCACTGGTCATGCATATGAGGAGCAATTAGAATTCAAGATACAGAAAAGAAATTGACATAGCAATTTGGCTGCCAATAGAAATCATATATAAAAAAAGAGGAATACCCATAAAGCTGAGAATGATTGCCAGATAGACACTTTATCTTAAGGAAATAAGAAATGTCCACATTAAGAGAGAGGAGAGAACTTATCAGTAAAAATTAAGACATTCTATAAATCTCATGCTCTATGATCCAGTCAAGTTGCAGCTCAATATAAAAATTTAATCATCCTCGACCTACCATATCTCTACAAAAAAATTACGAAAAAAATTATGCAGCTGACTACTCTGATTAAACATCAGGAATATTGCAACTATGACTCCTCTGATTAGCAGTTTAACTAAAATATGCCAAAGTGTATTGGGATAAAATCCGTTAGAGCATAATCATCTATGCTAATTGTGTGACTTGTACAAATCGGATTCAAAGTTTAAAAGGATGTTGTGACCTGCATGTGAGACTCAGTAACCCAAATATTAATAAAAAATAGTACAATTGTTGATAAATTAACTGATTACAAATAACTTTTCTCATAGTAATAACATCTACTCTTAAACTGCCTATCCAAAATTAGGTGCATGCGAATCTAGAAATTTATCCATTTTAGGCAACGATAATATCTACTACTTAATTTAACATAACTAAGTATCAGTTTTTTTTATTAGAAACATGTAGCATAAACGATCGATATGGACTTAAACACATTCTTGTCTTTTCTATGTGAAGGCACCTTGAATGGCGCTACAGATATCAGGTGTAAATATATACACTCCATAGTTTACAAGGTCACTTACAAACAAGAGCAACACATATATATAAGCAAGATGAAGTGTAAGATACCATGAAGCTGAATACAAAAGTTTAACATGTCAAAGTACCATAGAAACAGATGGATGACTTCCTATTTATGAAGCACATATTACTCTATGGGCTAATGAAGGAACAACCTGTGGAAATGTGCATTTCAATAATTGAACCAGAAAAGAAATTGTATATAATCATTGAGTATACAGACTCTGTATATGTCAACAGGCCAACAAAAAGACATGCTACTATGTGCCACATATAAGAATTCAATGGAAATAGAATTTCTTCTTAGAGATTGTTTAATCAATGACCTATACTTGTCAACAAAAAAGGAGGACGTACCTAATCACCAACAAGAACACAGTTGAATGATGAAAGTGCATCAACTACCATACATTCTCTTAGTTTATTTAGTTATTCACACATTTAACAAACAAAGAACAAAATGTCTTTTTAAGACATTTTGTCAAACATACATGGGGATACATGATCCCTACATGGAAATAAGATGTTCGGTGGATACGTAAATGATGATAATCCAAGGCTCATCTTGCAATCACAATAGTCTCCCTAACCATAACAAATATAAATTAGGCATCGAAATTAAAAGTTTTAATTTGGGATTTACATTTACCGTCCAACTCGAGCTTGGTTGCTGGAGAAGAGCGTCATCTCGACCACCCCCCTAACAAGCACAAGACAGATCTAACCAAAACAAAGATCCAAAATAACTATAAAAAAAAGAACGAATAAGAAAAATTCATTCTTCCGAATTTAGGGTTTTCTCACAATCCTTCTCGTTCAGTCCTGCGAGCTCAAGCGCCATCAGCCTCATGGCTATCTCCCGCTAATCGCCAGCCTCAAGTGTGCGGACTAAGGCCTAGTCCTACGGGTCGAAGACGTCCTCTCTGTAGTCGCTCCCCTCCACCACCACCTCCTCCTCCTCCTCCTCCTCAGTACGATCGCAACCGTCGATTTCTTCCTCGTATACGTCGCTCCCGGACTCGGAGCCCGCGTAAGCGCTACCATCCCCGCCTCTTCCGTCCATTCTCAGCATCATGTAAGCTCTCTCCTGCGACCGCAAGGGGCTCAGAAGCCCTAACTTTGAAAAGAAATCCTGACCCTAATTGTACCTATTCTCGGAGTCCGCAGGCGAGTGCGAGGTCGTAGTCGACCTGGGCGAGGCTCGTGAACAGAGTCCTCAACAGCGGGTCCGGGCGGGGATCAGACAGCGTCGTCGGTACGGGTTCGAATTCGAGTTCAGAGGATCTGCTGGAGTTAGGGTTTTCGTCGTTCGCGTTCTCCATTTGAAGAAGATGGCGACCGAAGGGGGCCCAGCGCGGAGAGAGAGAGAGAGAGAGAGAGAGAGGGTAGAGCACTCTCCCCCTTCCAACGCAGATGTGGAGAGAGAGAGAGATTGGGTTGATCCCTTCTCTATTAATCTAAAAATATGAACGGTTCATGAATAATCTTATGAACGGTTCATATTTGTTAGGTAAAATATTAGTAAAATAAGATTTTTGTTAAGGGCACTACACAATATACTTAGGGTTGTCCATTAATTTTTTTTCAAAAATTACAAGTTTGCCACTAATCAAACTTACTTAGGTCTAGCCCACACCAACCTATATAAGTAAAAATTATTTCTCTTCTTTCTTTTTCTCCTTCACATGAAGAAATCTCTCATTCTCTCAAGTCCTAAAATCTAAACCTAACTTTGGAATTTGATAGTTGTGAATTCCAAGTGGAAGAAAATTTTGATTTAGTGATTGTCCAACGAATATTCTTCCGGTATGTCTTCAACAACATACGATGAATAAGTTTTGCGATTGTCACAAAAATATTTAGTTTTATTTGACTATTGTAGGAGCGATGCATGAAATTATCTTCGATGAAGAAGTCGGATCATGCAATCCATTAAATATGCACTCCGGTCCTTCCGAAGAACATGTCGGTTGTTCCGAAGCACGTACGGTACGTAAAATGACAACCCTATTTCGACAGTCATCGTGTAAGGACTGTATAAAATTCGACAGTCCTATATAACTATAGGACTGTCAATAATTCGACAGTCCTATATAAATATAGGATTGTCATAATTTTAACAGTCCTATATACTAAGTGGACTGTCAAAATAGTGACAGTCCTGAATCTTAAAGACTGTAAAAAAATTTACAGTCTACTCAATACATTAGTTTATAAATATTATGACAGTCCTAATTTGGACTGCCAATTATTTAAAGTTATTAATTTTTAGATTATTTTATATTGGTTATAGGATCAACCTCGTACAGATGTTGTGGTACATCCTGCTATTGGGGTTGATGTAGAGAAGATATTCTCAACGAATATTCAATTTGTATCCCAGGAAGAAGCATTAGATTGGTGTAGAGAAGTTGGAAGACGACATAACATAGTCATTGTCATTGCAAGATCCATCAGATATCGGCCGGGCCGAAAATATTTAGAGCTGGGCTGCGAAAGAGGAGGTATGTTCAGGCAGCATAATAAAAAAAAGGGTGTTGTTGAAAAAAAATCCCTAAGAAAAACGTTGGGACGAGAAAATGTGATTGTCCATTTAAGGTGTTGATTATAAAAGGAGAAGAGGTGAAGTGGATAATCGAAGTTAAGAATGGAATACACAATCATCTTATTCCAGAGACACTAACGGGTCATGCCTACGTGGCACGGTTGAAGAAGGATGAGATAAAGTTGGTTGAAGAACTGTTCCTTTCCGGAGTTGCACCCAAACAAATTTATTCTGCCGTGCGACAAAAAGAAGATGAGAACAAGTCAACCATGAGGATGATCTATAATAGTTTGGCGAGAGCGAAATGTAATAGTATGAAAGGAAGAATGGCGATGCAGCAAGTATTGAAGTTGCTTGGGGAGCATCACTACATGGAGTACCATAGAAGACATCCTCAAAATGATGAACTCCTTTCATTATTTTTGGCTCATCCTGATTGCACACACTTGGCTCGGTCCTTCGCAGACGTGTTGGCCCTTGATTGTACATATAAGACCAACAAGTTCAAAATGCCTCTTTTTCACATTGTTGGGTTTACGTCTACGGGAAAAATATTTTCAGTCACTTTTTATTTTATGAAGAGTGAGACAGTAGATGATTACACTTGGGCGTTGAGGAAACTATAATTCATTTACACAGGATACAAAGAGCCCTCTGTTTTTGTTACCGACAGAGAATATGTGCTGATAAATGTTATAGATATTGTATTTTCTCATGTGCATAGACTACTATACACTTGGCATATAAATTAAAATATCCAAGCTCAATGCAAGAGAAAATTTAAAAATATGGACGGTAAAATCGACAAGCTTCGCTTCGAAGAATTCTACAGTAATTGGAGTCTTGTATGGCGAGCAAGTACTATAAACAACTACGACACAACATGGTACATGTTCAAACAAAAGTGGGAGACGAGTAACCCGACATGCATTTCTTATATCAAAGATACTTGGCTATAACCACATAAAGAATAATTCGTCTTAGCATGGACGAACATGGTGAAGCATTATGGCACAATCACTACGAACCAGGTCGAAGGATCACACTCAAGTTTAAAAAGATATCTACAGTCATCGATCGATAATTTTGTCTCCGTTTGACAATCAATTTATTTGATGATTATTTTTACGGTGAACGAGATTGTAGCATCATTTGAGATGAGCCTCAATATTACAAAGCATGAATACAAGCATGAACACCTCTTGGATGGTTTAATCCATGTAGTATCTCACAAGGTCTTGGGCTTATTGTTTGAGGAGATTGGTAGGTCAAAGTTGGTTGGTTATGATCCCGAGGTTTACGGTTGTTCATATCGACATTCACTCGGCCTTCCTTGTGCACATGAGATTAACGAATATCGTCGTCAATCTATACCTATTCTAATAGATGTTGTTGATCAACGTTGGAGACAGCTGTCGATAATGCCGACGGTGGAAGTTCACGATGATTTTTTTCTTTGCCATAAGTGAAACTCCTACACGTAAGGTGGTGTATCGCATCAGAACCGGAGAGAAGATCCATTGAGGTTAAAATCCAAGAAATTACAGTCCCGGCAATAACTCGATTGCAAGAGCCATCTGTTGTTCGAACTCCTAAGGGAAGACCACACTCAAGAATGAGTAGAGCAAAAAAAGGAGATGGAGTCAACTAAAAGAGATCCATCCTTATTTGAACATATTGAACGCAATTTAGAGCAAGTTGAGTCAAAGTCGGTTATCGAAAGTGTGGTATTTTTGCAGAAAAAGAGTAAGCTTACTATTCGAAGGGGGAAGAAACAGAAAATGAACGATGCAGTCACCGTGGTGGGTTTAGACAACTTCTCTGATTCATATAGTCTATACATTCAAAATTTTCTACCTGAGATACGGGATTTTATTTGGTCTATTATCGATGTTCCTAAGGATGGCCATTGTGGATATCATGCACTCACAAGACATCTTGGCTATTCAGTTGAAGCAGGATGGAGACAGGTTAGGGAAGAGCTGTACGAGAAGTTGGAGTCTCGTCTACCCTTCTATAGGCAGATACTCGGTAAAGAAATTGTTGGAGATTTGTTGGCAAGCATACCTTGTACGAAAATAGTTACCGGACCAGACCATTATATGGATGTCCCGCCTGCTGCATACGTATTCTCTAATAGGTATAAGATACCTATTGTAATTATCTCACAAGGCATTAACAATACTTTCTTTCCAATGTGCGCTCCCCCGGCCGAACACAGTCTATCCGATCTATGTTCGATAGGGCTTGTCGGACAATACTTTATTATCCCAAGGTTGATCGGTCATTCTCCTATTCCTCCACCTTCTACGCTTTGGTATAAACACGCACCGGAGGAAGAGATCGCATGGACGACACCCTGCACGGATGCAATTACTGGCTATAAGAAGATGATGAAGATGGAGGATCCCAAAATCTTGCCTAAGGACTACTTTGATATTCTAATCGATTGATACATCTTATACTTCTGTATCATTTTGTATGTTGTACAATGAGTCATATATGTTAAACTGTATATTGAACTGTATGTTGTGCAATGAAAGAAATAAAACTAGAACTGTATGTTGAACTATATGATGATGAAGATGGAGGATCCTAAAATCTTGTATGTTGTGCAAAGAGTCATGTATGTTGTACAATGAGTCATGTATGTTAAACTTTGGTATCTTTTCCAACATTTATATAGATAGTTTTAACCCACTCTCTGTATAAAACTAGGATTGTCAAAATCTGGACAGTCCCACAAGCAAACTACACATTTTTATATAAAACTAGGACTGTCAAAATTTTGACAGTCCCACAAGCTATCAGGACTGTCAAAATTTTGACAGTCCCACAGGCTAATTGGACTGTCAAAATTTTGACAGTCCAGTATAAAATTAGGACTGTTAAAATTTTGACAGTCCTAGTTTTAACCCACGGTCTGCACATTTATATATAAAACTAGGACTGTCAAAATTTTGACAGTCCCACAAGCTATGAGGACTGTCAAAATTTTGACAGTCCAATAAGCTATGTGGACTGTCAAAATTTTGACAGTCCTAGTTTTAACCCACTGTCTGCACATTTATATATAAAAGTAGGACTGTCAGGATTTTGACAGTCCCACAAGCTATGTTGACTGTCAAAATTTTGACAGTCCTAATTTTAACCCACTGAAAATTTATATATAAAACTAGGACTGTCAGGATTTTGACAGTCCCACAAGCTTTGAGGACTGTCAAAATTTTGACAGTCCTAATTTTAACCCACTGTCTCTGCAAATTTATATATAAAACTAGGACTGTCAGGATTTTGACAGTCCTGATAGCTATCAGGACTGTCCAGAATTTGACAGTCCAATTTTTAGCCACTGTCTCTGCATATTTATACATAAAAGTAGCTGTCTCGAAACATAAATAAATAACCAACAACTGTATGAAAGTTTAACAACTGTATGAAAGTTCTTATTCAAACATGTCTCCAAACACAAATTATACATGTCTCCAAACACAAATTGTATGAAAGTTTTACAACTTAAACAAGTCTCGAAATAAAACATAACCAATCAAAAATTCCAACAAAACATAACCAGTCAAAGTTTTCAAACTTAAAAGTTTTATATGTCTCAAACACAAAAATTGTAGCAAAGTTTTACATGTCTTGAAACATGGTCTAAACTTTATGCCGCCTCTTTGTACGTTGCTCTCTATTTTCCAAGAAAGAAAAATCTTCAGTGTTGTCGATTTGTTGTAGCTCATCATTGATTTCCATATAATTCGTACCCTGACAACTTACGAGGCTTCTTCCCAACTTCTTTACTTTCCTAGCCTATTTATGAGAATCCATAAAATTTGTTAGGTTATAAACATTTACATATATCAAACTGAAAGTTGGTTGCCTCACCATCTTGACTAATGCAGTATACAAGACAGATTTGGCGGAGAGATCTGATGGTTACACGTACAATATCGCCTCCACGTTTGAACAACGTAGGTAGTCCGTCACCAGCGTAGTAGGCGAGGTAGTCGTCGCTATATTCTATCATATTTACTGCTGCTTGTTATTCAGTTTCTCTAATAACATGACGTTTCCACTCAGTGAAGAAGTCCGAGACCCAGTTGGACGCCGCAAGAATATAGTTTAGCGGTTTTGTACCTCGTGGAGTAGTTATCAATTTCAATATACGCTTCGGGATTGTTTGTACGTAGCCAAACTGACGGAGCACTCTATCAGGCATATAAGGCTCCTCAATTTTATGACAACTTATCAGACCGTGATATAAAGCGACTGGTTATAATGGACAACTAGTCTATCACAAATTACGATATCGATCCCAAACAATCTGTAACGCATAAAATTTAGCATAACGTAATTTATTAAATTATTACCAAATATTAAAAAATTAGATCTCAATTCACCTCTTCTATCGTCATATCTTCAAGTGCATTCCGTAGGGCGGACAATGTGTGTGGACGTTTGGCATCTTCCTTAGTTGGCTTCCATCTGCACATTCTAGGAAGGTGCTCGTCATACCCTAGGTTAAGTTTAGCCCATTGCAGGGTTGAAAAGTGCTCGTATATCCATGCCTTTACGTAACCAAGTTACAAAAATTTAGTCCAAAAATTAACAATAATTTTTTTTATTATGTATACAAGTTAACAAAGATATATCTATACATGGAGTAGAGTCTGACATCCGAATATTGTCTTGGAACCGACGCGGGATGCCGCACCAAGCTCGCGGTAAAGGTATGCTAGTATACCGCTTCCCCAAGATATTTCTTCCACCGTGTCTATGTCGTCAAAATTTAGAAGATATTTGGCATGTATCGACGTTCCAGACTTATCCGTAATGCCGACTGTAACACCCTATTTTTTTAAATTTTAAAAAAAATGAATTTTCTGGATTTTTCGGTAATTTTTAATTAAGTATTAAAAATGTCCTTCAGGGATTAATAATTTTATGTATTAAAATAATTATTAAAATATTACAAAAATTATATTTTTGGGTGTATTATTAATTATTGGATGTTGTATAATTTTTGTGGAATTTATTAGGCTCAAAAACTATTTTTAAAATAGCAAAAAACTAAGGTTTTAATTGAACCATCTTGCACCGGGCTAAACCGGGCTGAACCGGACTGAACCGGACCAACCCAACCCAACCCAACCCAAACCGACCCAAATACTAAACCTAACGGGTCAGGTCCTACCCAACCCGACCCGACCCGACCCGACCCGACCCTACCACTAGCCCGCCCACTCTCCCCCACGACCCCGTCCCGCGGGTCCCGGCCACGACCCCGCCTCCGCTTGTGCAACCGCCCCGCCATCACCGCCATGCCTCCACCCACGATCTCCCCCCTCCCCCCCCCCGTTCGGCCCTCGACCCCGCTCCACCTCCCTATAAAACCCCTCCGGCAGCCCACAGCCATCACCATCACCTTCCCCCGCCGAGCTCTCCTTCCACCCGCCCCTCCGACGATCCTTCGGCCGAGCTCCCCTCCGGCGAAGACCCAACGAACCCCCGACAACTCCCCGCCGACCCCAGCAGCAACCCTACCCTCCGCCGACGAACGCAACGCCGCCTCCGACCAGCCGAGCTCCACTGCGCCGTCGCGTATACGCAAATTTCAGTCAATACTTACCCCTGTTCAGGTGAATGTTTCTCTCTCATCACCGCCTCATTTTCCATTCTATCTGCTGTGACGTATACCCTGCGTGACCCTCTCCAACCCCGTATAACTCGTTCAGGGTATCGCGTCCTGTGTCGGTCGCAAACTGAGACGCAAAATCAGGATAAAACCCCTCCATTTCTGACAATTCAAAAATCGTCCCAAACTCGCAAGTTCACAACCGTTTTGCGTGCAACCGGTTAACTGTTTTCAAAATCTACTTGAACAGTAATTTAGATCGTATAACCTAGTTTTAAACCCTGTAATTAGTTTAATTTTTGGTGTTGTAGATTATGATTTATTCGCGGGTAAAAATGGCCAAAAACTTGGTTATTTAAAAGCTAATTTTTTCTGGAACTGGGTAGGTCCCGCTAAACGAGGCGACTTGGTCGTGTGCGAACTTCACCGAAAGGTGTGCACCGTTAATACGGACATGTAGGATTTGGCAGAAGTTGATTTGGATGTGCGTGCACACCGAAATCAATGTGTATCCGTCGACAATGTCCCGTATCGGCCATGTTCTGAAACTCGTTGTAACTTCGTGTGTGCTCGTCATTTCGAAACAAAACTTGTGCCATCGGATTCATAGCATTTTTTTGGTCCTGTGACCCAAGTTTGGTTCGATTCTGAAAATGTTGACAAAATCCCGTATCGTGGGCCCCATGGCTCCACTTGAGAGGCAATTTTGTGATTGGCTCATCGGAATCCAGTTCAGGACATTCCGTTAGGTTCGTTCGTTCTGGACTTGTATATACTAAGTTTGATAAAATTGGTGAACTTTGTCTGTCACGCCCCAGTCCAAAAATACCGAGGGACTAGCCACGTGGCAATGGCCAGCAGCACACTCTAATGGACAAACCCAATTTAATGGACCCATCAAGGTGTACTTAAGCTGTAAAACATCAATAAAAGGTCTTGTAAACATGTCATAATCTAATCTCATCCATAGAAGATAAATATGATCAATATCAGCATAATAAAATATAACCAACATCAAGTCTCAATAAAGCATATCGGGGAATAACCCGATAATAAGTCTGATACAATGGTTCAACAGACCAAAAATGAAAGAGTCTAATAATAGCAAATACTGAGTATAGATAACAGATACTCAGGAGAAATCCTCGGCTATCACCTCATCCTTGGGGATCGGTTCAGCTCCAGGGTCTGCTCCTGCTCCTGCTTCTGCTTCTGTCCCGTATACCTCGGGATAGAACTCCTCTGCTATACCTGGGGACATAATTCGGATCCAGGTACTCAGGGGACATAGCAAGGTAAAAAATAACTCAAGCCAAAATAAATGCAGTGCAATAATAAATGCATCAATAGGGTATACTATGTAACCAGCTATGTGATATGCAAGTGAGAGCATCACAAGTACTCAGGCTGAGACCACTACAAGCTCTGTGTCGGGGAGCCGGGTAGCAGTAATATCACGTAATATGCCTAGCTCTGATGTAGAGTCTACGGCCTCACAATAATAAATATATATATATAATCAACTTGTAGCTAGTGTGTCTCTCCCAACCCAATGTAATAACACGTCTCATGTTCACGACGTCTCATGTCCATGTCACGCAAGATCATATCTAATGCATCAAGTCATATGATATATACAAAGTCTATGTCACAAATCCTGTATCCTATACAGAATCACCATGAATGACTCAGGAAGATTCTGTTTCATGAACAGTGTCAAGTGTCCTGTGGTATGACGTACTTGATGATACAAGCACGAGAATGTATAAGGTTTCGATATCCCTCTCTAGGTGATGTTATAAAACTCCGTGTACGGCGTTGACACCCGAATATTATTCGGACATTAAGTAATGTCACACGATCCTAGGTTGAATAGTATACCACAGAAGTATATATATATATATGAACAACTCAAGAAACAATATCAGATAACTACTGCAAGTACTCCTCCAAATGTTGAAATAAACATTACCATTATGTTCAGAAGATATCAAATATCTAGAATTGCTTATTCATAAGTCCAATTTGGACACAGGGACAAAATTGACCGTTTCTGGTCAAAGCGGGGTCCACATGTGGCCCGCTTCGCACCGAAAAATATGTCAGGGACAATGTTCTCCAAATTCATCCAACTTAGTGTCTTTAAGTCCAGAACGATGATACGAATCCAACAGAATATCCAGAACTGGATTTCGATGAGTCGATCACAAAATTGCTCGTCAAGTGGAGCCCTGGGGCCCACGATATGCGATTTGGTCAACGTTCTCAGAATTGAACCAAACTTGGGTCACAGGACCAGCGTATTGCTACGAGTCCGATGGCGTAAGTTTTGTTTCGATACGATGAGCGTACACGAAGTTACAATGAGTTCCAGAACATGGCCGATATGGGGTATTGTCGACGGATACGCGTTGATTTCGGTGTGCATGCACATCCAAATCAACTTTCGCAAAATTCCACACGTCCGTATTAACGGCACGGACCTTTCGGTGAAGTTCGCACATGACCAAGTCGTCTCGTTTAGCGAGGCGCACCCAGTTCCGAGAAAATCAGGATTTTTTAATAACCAATATTTTGGTCATTTTTACCCTCGAAAATATTACAAACTACAGCTCAATAAAATAAACTAAAAATAGGGTTTAAAACTTGGTCATATGGTCTAAATTATTATTTAGATAAATTTTAGAAATAATTAACAGGATGCACGCAAAACGGTCGTAAATTGGGAAGTTCGGGACAATTTCTGATTTTTAGAAATTGGGGGTTTATTTTCCTGATTTTGCGTCACAGTTTGCGATCGACACTGGACACGATACCCCGAATAAATTGCATAGGTATCGAGAGGGTCACGCATGGTACATGCACAATTCGACAGAACATAAATCAGATTAATGCATAGGGAGTTACACGAGGGGGAAGACATGTACCTCGATTATGTTTTCGACAACGTGGCGAGGCACGGCGGGGGTCGACCGGCGGCGGTAGCATTGTGCGGCTGCTGCTCTCGTCGGTGGTGGTTGTTGGGGCCGTCGGGTTGGAGGCAGTGGCTCAGGGGGTGCGGAGATCTGGGTGGCCGGAGCTGGAGTGGCGGTGGCCGAAGATAGTGATGGTGGTGGATGAGAGCGGTGGCTGTGGTGAACGGGTTTGTGAAGGGGTGGCCGGGGTCGAGGGATTATAGGGAGGCCGGGGAGTGGGGGAGGTGTAACTGCCACGGGGGCGGGGGCGTAACCGCCGGCGCCGGAGGGAAACAGTGGCGGAGGGAAGGGAACGGCGGAGGAGTCGAGGGGAAATTAATTCTACTGTTACAGTAGAAATGGGTACGGGTCGGGTTAGCGGGTTAGGGTTTGAATCCGACCCGACCCGCTAGGGTTTGGGCCCGGTTCATGATTTGGGCCGGTTTGGGTTGGTTCCGTTCATTTAGGGCTTGGTTCAAACCGGTTTATTTAAAATATTATTTTTTAGGTCTTTAAAAATAGTTCCGGGGTCCAATAAATTTCAGAAAAATTGTTGTAAGTCTAATATTTTATTTTACACCCAAAAATATTATTTTCATAATATTTTAATATTTATTTTAATACTTAAAAATATTTAATTTAGAAAAACATTTATTTTTATTTAAAAAATAGCAAAATATTTCCAAAATTTTATTTTTAATTACTGAAAAATTCGGATGTTTACAATCTACCCCCCTTAAGAGGATTGCGTTCTCGCAATCAAAGAATTAACTACTAAAGAAAATTAAAATATGGTAACTAAAAGAAATGCTTAGGTTATACCTGCATCTTCGAATAGGTGAGGATAACGCTGACGTATGATATCCTCTCGTTCCCAGGTAGATTCGCCGGGGGAATGATGTTTCCAAGCTACTCAAACCAGTCTAATTGTCTGACCTCGCAATATCTTCTCACTGATGTCGAGTATCCCAACTGGCTGCTCTTCATATCTCAAGCTAGGGCCTATTACAATATCAGAATGATCGACTACGTGGCTTGGGTCAGTCATGTACCTCCTCATCTGTGAGACATGGAATACATCATACACTCCCTCTAAAGATGGAGGTAATGAAAGACGATACGCCACCTCACCAATGCGCTCCAGAATATCAAATGGCCCAATATACCTTGGGCTCAGCTTACCTCTGCTCCCAAATTGAATAGTACCTCGAGTAGGTGAGATCCTCAAGAATATGTGCTCTCCTTCTTTGAACTCTAAAGGTCGTCTGTGTGTATCAGCCCAATGCTTCTGTCTGTCCTGAGCTACACGAAGATGATTCTGTATTTGCTTCACCTTCTCAACGGTCTGCATCACCAACCCTGGACCCAGTATCTGACGCTCGCCAACGTCACTGCAACATATTGGTGATCTGTACTTTCTGCCGTACAAAGCCTCGAATGGTGCCATCTGGATGCTCGCCTGGTAGCTGTTATTATAAGAGAACTTCACTAAGTGCAAGTGGTCTTCCCAAGACCCTTTGAAGTCTAACATACACGATCGCAGCATATCCTCCAGGATCTGAATCGTGCGCTCAGATTTACCATCTGTCTGTGGATGGTAAGCAGTGCTGAACTTGAGTCGGGTGCCAAGACTCTCTTGCATGCTTCACCAAAAATGGGATGTAAATCTTGAGTCACGATCTGACATAATACTAACCGGTACTCTATGTAATCTTACGATCTGTCGTATGTACATGTCGACTAGTACTTCCGTGGACTGTCCCACTATAAACGGCAAGAAATGTGCCAATTTAGTGAGTCGATCCACGATAACCCATACTGCATCTTTTCCACTGGGGCTTCTTAGAAATCCTGTAACGAAATCCATAGTTATATGTTCCCACTTCCATTCAGGTATGGGAAGCGGCTGTAACATACCAGCAGTTCTCTGATGCTCGGCCTTAACTTGCTGGGAGACCAAACATTTTGCCATAAATCATATAATCTCCCTCTTCATTCTCTGCCACCAATAATACTGCCTCAAATCTCGGTACATCTTTGTTCCTTCCGGATGAATAGAGTGCATGGAGTTATGTGCTTCAGACATCAACTAATGTCTCAATTCCCTATTCGGAACATATAGGCGATTTTTGCACCTTAATGTCCCATCCTCATGGATTCGAAGTCCCGTCTGCATGCCAGATTCCGTCTTCTCTTTAAGTCTTTAAAATCTAGCATCGATGGGTAATGCCGCCTTAATCCTCTCCACAAGTGATGACTTACTTCAAGATTCGCCAACAAGCCACTTTGTCTAGGCAAAATAATCTCTATCTTGATCTCATGTAGATCCTTTAATAGCTGGGGCTGCATCGTCAAGAAATAAGTTATAGGCTTCCTGTTGAGTGCATCTGCTATGACATTCGCCTTATCCGGATAGTACTGCAGATTTATATCAAAGTCGACCATCAACTCAAGCCAACGTCTCTGTCTCATATTGAGCTTTTTCTGAGTATATACATACTTCAGACTTTTGTGATCAGTAAAGATTTCTACCTTCGCTCCATAAAGATAGTGCCTCCATATCTTCAGTGCAAATATTACTGCAGCTAGCTCAAGATCGTGCATCGGGTAGTTCTTCTCATAGACCTTCAGCTGTCTCGATGCATAAGCGATAACTTTGCCATGTTGTATCAAAACACATCCTAGTCTACTGCCTAACGCATCACTATAAACAACAAAGCCTTCCGATCCTGAAGGAAGAGTCAAGACCGGTGCTGTTGTTAATTGCCTCTTTAACTCTTCAAAGGCCTTCTGACAATCTTCCGTCCATGCAAACTCCTGGTCCTTACGCGTCAACTGCATCATAGGCTCCGCAATCCTTGAAAAATTCTCTACGAACCTCCGGTAATATCCAGCAAGTCTGAGAAAACTTCTCACTTCTGCAACTGATGTAGGTGTAGGCCAAGTTTTTATTGCAGCAACCTTTTCTGGATCAACTGAAAGTCCTTCTCCTGAGATAATATGCCCCAGAAAAGGTACCTTATCCATAAAAAACTCATATTTACTGAGTTTGGCATACAGCTTCTCCTGTCTCAATATCTCTAGCATGATTCTGAGATGTTCCTCGTGCTCTTCGTGGCTCTTGGAATATACTAAGATATCATCAATAAACACAACCACGAACTTGTCCAAGTACTGATAAAAAACTCTGTTCATCAGACTCATGAACACAGCTGGCACGTTGGTTAAACCAAACGGCATAACTAAGAACTCATAGTGTCCATACTTGGTCCTGAAGTCTATCTTCGGTATATCCTCCTTTCTCACTATAATATGGTGATAACCGAATCTAAGGTTAATCTTTGAGAATACTCTAGCACCACTCAACTGATCAAATAGGTCGTCAATGCGTGGTTAGGGATACCGGTTCTTAATGGTTACAGTATTCAGTGCCCTGTATTTAATACACAGGCGTACTATCCCATCCTTTTTTGGCATAAATAGTATGGGTGTCCCCATGGTGTAAACCCCCTGATTTTCAAGAATTTTTAAATTTGGATTTTTCACAATTTTTTGGAATTTTCTAGGATTTTTCTCTAATTAAATTCAGGTGTTTTAATTATTAAATAATAATAAATAATAATAAAATATTATGAAAATAATTTTTTATGGTGTAAAATTAAAACCAGACATAGGGAATTTTTCGGGAATTTATTGGACCCCGGATGGATTTTAAAAGCCTTAAAAACTAATTAATTTATTAAACCCTAATTAAACCGGGTTTATTTTAAGATAAACCAACCCAAATTAATTTGACCCGAATCGGACCGGCCGGTCTACCCGAACCGGACCGCTCAGCTAGCGGGTCGGATCCGAGTCAGACCCGACCCGCTTGGACCCGTCCGACCCGCATTTTGATTTGGATCGGGCCGGATCCGCAGACCAGACCCGACCCGCACCCGCGAACCCGAAATCCCTTTCTCTCCCCCAAACCGCAGCAGCCGCCCGACTGTTCAGCCCCTGCCGCCGGAACGTCCGCCGCTCGCCTCCCTGCGTCGCCTCCGCTCCCGCAACGTCCGACCGCTCCCTTCCTCTTCCGGCCAACCGCCGGCCGTCCCTCTCCCCTATCCTCTATTTAAACCCTCCTCCGGTGACCCTAGCCGCCCTCTCTCCCTTCCACCTTCGCCGCCACGACGCCTTCCCCTCCTTTCGTCCGTCCGGCGAGCCCGTCCCCAGCAACCCCTAGCTTCCGCTGTCCCCCGCTCGGCTCCGCCACCAACATCACCCTCCTCCATCTCCTCCGGTCTCCTAAACCCCGCAGCAGCAACCGGCTCAGTCCGCCTCCGCCAGCGAGAGCCGCCCGCCTCCGGCGACGTCGACCTCAGCGCCCCAACCGGTCGCCAGCCCATTCACCCTCCGGCGAGTCTCCGGCAAGCCCCGGCGCTTTGGACCGAAACCCTAACCCTAGGATTCGGATCCGGACACGCCGAGTCGTGTCAAACACGAGATATTTTGCTATTTTTGAGCCCTGTTCAGGTACTCGTATATCTCTGCTCGGTTACCCGTTTTCTTTTCCGTCAGTTGCATCACGTAGCCTGCATGACCCCCTCGGTGCCCGTGCAAACCGCTCGGTGCATCGTGTCCTGTGGTGATCGCGAACCGCGATCCAATAACAGGAAAACCAACACCCTATTTTACCCCGGAACTGAGTACGCTCCGCCAAACGGGACGACTTGGTCACGTGCGGTCTTTACCGATACGTGCGCGTCGTTGATACGGACGTGCGGGATTTCGCAGAAGCTGATTCGGATGTGCGTGCACACCGAAATCAGTACGTATCTGCGGACAACGCCCCGTATTCGACTTTTTTGTTTGTCGTTGTAACTTAGTACACACACGTTAGATCGAGACGAAACTTGCGCCATCGGACTCGTAGCAATACGCTGGTCCTGTGAGCCAAGTTTGGTTCGATTCTGAGAACGTTGACAAAATCGCGTGTCGTGGGCCCTACAGGCTCCACTTGATGGGAGATTTTGTGATCGGCTCATCGAAATCCAATTCTGGAAGTTCCGTTGGGTTCGTATCATCGTTCCTGACTTGTTGACACTAAGTTGGACAGATTTGGGGACCTTTGACCCTGACGCGTTTTTCGGTGCAAAGCGGCCCACATTTGGACCCAGTTTTGCCCCGAAATGTAATTTTTGCCCCTGTGTCCGAATTGGACTCAAGGACAGGCATTTCTAGCTGATTGGTATTTTTTGAATCTGATGGTGATGTTTGTTTCAGCAACCGGAGTACTGCCTGCAATTTCCGCTGAAGCCAGAGCTACACTTGGAGCTGAAAACCCAGGCAAGTGTACCTTGCCATCTTGCAGTCTTGTTACATATTTCTTTGACTTTAAATAATTATTGTACATGCTTAAACCTAGGGCCGTTTTGACTTACTTAGCGTACGATTAATAGTCGGGTGCCAACACCGTACGCGGGGTTGTGTAAGGTCAACTAGAGATGGATATCGTGACATTTACATTCTCGTACTTGACATATCAAGTACATTATACCCAGGACACCTGACACAAATCATGAGACAGAATCTTCCTGAAATATTCAAGGTGATTCTGTGTAGGTTCCAGGATTTATGACTTAGACATTACATTCCTAGACATCATATTCATAGACATAGTATGACTCACTGCATTAGATATGATCTTACGTGACGTGGACATGAGGCATTATAGACATGAGACGTATGATTACATTGGGTGGAAAGAGACACATAGGCTACAGGCTGATTATATATATATAAAATCCATAGTAAACTCATAGTAAAACACATAGTATAACTGCTACCGGCTCCCAAACACAGAGCTTGTAGTGGTATCAGCCTAAGTTCTAGTGATGCTCTCAACTTGCATTTCACATAGATGGTTATATAGTTGTCCCTATTGTTTCATTAATTGCTTTACTATATTTATTTTGGCTTGAGTTTTCTTGTACCTTGCTATGTCTCCTGAGGACCTGGATCCGGATTATGTCCCCAAGATTTGCAGACGAGGTTTATCCAGAGGTATACGGAACAGGAGCACTTCTCGGAGCAGTACCGGAACTCAAGGATGAGGTGATCGCTGAGGACTTCTCCTGAACAACTGCTTCGCCATGCTCAGTTTTATTTGGCCAATAAACTCTTTATTTTCTTGTTTAATTGAACTTGTGTAAACAGACTTAATATCGGTATGTTTCCCGATTTTTAATTACTTGTAACTGGATGTTGTTTATTTCTTTTGCTGATGTTGCTATCTTTATTCTATGAATGAGATTAGTAAACCCTGCCTATTGTAATACAGCTTAAGTATGCTCCGATGGATCCATTAAATTGGGTTTGACCATCGGTGCGTGCTGTTGGCCATTATCACGCGTCCAGTCCCTCGGTATTTTGGGACTGGGGCGTGACACATGGTAAAACACTGGGTCGAATAAAATCCTTCTCCAGAAGATCATCAATTGCTCCTTTAATTCCACCAACTCCTTAGGTGCTAGCCAGTACACTAATGAAGTGATAGGCTCTGCTCCTGGAGTCAAGTCTATTGTGAATTCTATTTTTCGATCAGGTGGTAAACCTGGAAGATCATCGAAAAATACATCCACATACTCTGATATAACTCTTGGGTAACCTGACTCCCCTTCTACAGATAGTACCCTAAGAGTAGGCCGAACACCTTGCTCTATGGGTCCCTGAAGAAACTCAAACTCTGGATGTCCAGGCGGTCTAAATATAACCCGTCCAAGCCGACAATCTAGGGTCGCATGGTACTGACTTAACCAGTCGATACCAAGTACAACATCATAATCCGGCATGAAAAAGATCAAAAGTTGGGCTCGCATCTCTCTTCCACAGACTACTACCAAACAAGATCTACAGATATCACTAACTGGGATAATTCCACCTCCCGTAAGAATTCTTTTAGTCTTCGAAAGGGGTACGGTAGCTACTCTATGTATTGCTATGAAGCTAGCAGCTATGAATGAATACGATGCTCCAGAATCAAATAAAGCTACAGTAGGTAATGAAGTTACTAATATAGTACATGCTATAACCTCTCCTGTACTAGCTTCCTCCTCAACAGCCAATGTAAATGCCTGTCCTCGTCCCTGAGCTGGACCTCTCTGCTGACGAGCCTACTAGAATAGTACTGCCTGTGGTGCCAATAGTGGTCTCTGTTGATACCCTCCTGGAGCTAGTGGTCTGACTCCTCCAACTCCCGTCTGTGATGCTCCTAATGCTGGATAAGCTGGCCTCGGTGATGGTAAAGCTGGTCGATCTACCGTTGGTGCTCCCTCTCGGCGCTCAGAGCAGTCCTTGGCTGGATGCTGGTTAGATCCGCAAATCAGGCATAGTCCCAACTTACGTCTGCACTCTCTCTCGATATGGCCTACCTTGCCACAGTAGTGACAAGTAGAAAGGGATAAGGCTCTAGGTGCTGCTCTCTGAGGTAGATTCCTCTGGGGTCGCTTTGAAGACTCCCTTTGTGATGCTCTGGATGGTGCTGGTATGAATGGCCTCTTCAGACTGGACCCTCTCCTGGTGATGCGCTCCATGCGTCATGCTGCAGCAAGGACGTCTGTGTATGATGTAGGTACAGCAGATCCGATCAATCTCTGGAGCTCAAACCTGAGCCCGTCGAAGAACCTCTCCGCGTTCTCTTCTTCTGTCGAAATTAGAGTAGAGGCAAAATAACTTAGTCGAATGAACTCCGTATTGTATTTTTCCACCGTCATATTGCCTTGAATAAGGCGGTTGAACTTGTCTCAAAGTTTCGACCGAGCAATAGCTGGAATATACATCTCCTGGAAGAGTCTGGAGAACTCTTCCCAAGTGACTCGGTCATGTCCGAGCTTCCTCTCTTCAGATAGCCACCAATGGTGTGCATTGTCCGTCAACTGCATCCTGACGACAGTCATCCATCGCTCCCTCAGAATTTCTGTTGCTTCCAACTGGTGTTGTGTGTTCGTGAGCCTCTCATGAACTTCAGTTGTCTTCTCCTTGCCAGAAAAGGTATGGGACTTCAGCTGGCGAAAATCAGTGATAGATCCCGCCGATGGTCGCCTAGCTGGTGGGTTCGCCTGCTCCAGTACGTTTACTAGGCTGTTCCTCAAGTACTCTGCCTCATGACACTGAGCGTCTTGTTGAACCTGCTGTTGGGCTTGCATCATGGCATAAAATATTTGAAATATCTGCTGCCCGTCCATGGCTTGCCCTGGTAGAAAAACAGGCATCGGTGGAGTGAACTGCAGTGGAGGTGGGATGTCATCACGCCCGATCCTTGAAGTATGCTGGCCTGCTTGATTGCTTTGAGCTGATTGTCCTATATCTTCTGGTGTCACTGTCACGCCCCAATCCCAAAATATCGTGGGACTAAACACGTGGCAATGGCCAGCAGCACACTCCGATGGGCAAACCCAATTTAATGGACCCATCAAGGTGTACTTAAGCTGTAAAACAACAGTATGGGAATGGTACTAATCTCCTCCACAGAAATAAATACAAACAATATCAGAAATATAAATCAACAACAAGTCTCAATAAAATATAGCTCGGAGAACAACCCGATAATGAGTTTGATACAAAGGTTCAATAGACAAAAAATAAAAAGTATAACAACAGCAAATACTGAGTATGGATAAAGCATATACTCAGAAGAAATCATCGCGATCACTCGTCTTCTGGTTCTGATATTGCTCCAATGCCTGCTCCTGTTCCGTACACCTCGGGATAGATCTCCTCTGCTATTCTTGGGGATATAATCCGGATCCAGGTCCTCAGGGGACATAGCAAGGTACAAGAATAACTCAAGCCATAATAAATGCAGTATAATAATAAATGAATCAATAGGGTAAACTATATAACCAGCTAAGTAATATGCAAGATGAGAGCATCACTAGAACTCAGGCTAAAATCGTTACAAGCTCTGTGTCGGGGAGCCGGTAGTAGTGATATCATATAGTTGTCTAGCTCGAAGAGAGACTACGACACTGTCATAATATAATCAACCTGTAGCTTATGTGTCTCTTCCCACCCAATGTAATCACACGTCTCATGTCCATGATACGTAAGATCATGACCTCTAACTGATGTAGTGAGTCATAATGATAGCTAAGCATATGAATAAAGTATATGTCATGAATCTTGTAGCCTATACAGAATTACCATGAATATCTCAGGAAGATTATGTCTCATGAATAATGTCAGGTGTCCTGAGGTATGACGTACTTGATAAGGTAAGCACGAGAATGTATAGGGTCTCGATATCCATGTCTATGTGATATTACACAACGTCGCGTACGGTGTTGACTCCCAAATATTATTTGGACGTTAAGTAATATCACACGGTCCTAGGTTGAACAGAGATATTACAGTAATAAATTAAGATAATAGTATAAACAAATGCTGCAAGTATGGCAAGGTACATTGCATGGGGTTTTGGCTCCAATTGCTGCTCTGGTATCAGCGAGATCTGTAGGTACTCCTCCGGTTGCTGAAATAAATGTTACCATCAGGTTCTGAAGACATTAAAAAGCTAAAATTGTCTGTCCATAAGTCCAATTTGGACACAGGGTCAAAAATGACAGTTTCTGGTCAAAGCGGGGTCCACATGTGGCCTGCTTCGCGCCGAAAAATATGCCAGAGACAATGTTCTCCAAATTTGTCAAACTTAGTGTCTACAAGTTCAGAACGACGATACGAACCCAATGGAATATCCAGAACTGGATTCCGATGAGCCGATCACAAAATTGCCCGTCAAATGGAGCCTTGGGGCCCACGATACGCAATTTTGTTAACGTTCTCAGAATCGAACCAAACTTGGGTCACAGGACCAGCGTATTGCTACGAGTTCGATGGTGTAAGTTTTATTTCGATACGACGAGCGTACACGAAGTTACAATGAGTTCTAGAATAGGGCCGATACGGGGTGTTGTCAACGGATACGCGTTAATTTCGGTGTGCATGCACATAAAAATCAACTTCTGTGAAATTCCACACATTCGTATTAACGGCACGCACCTTTCGGTGAAGTTCGCATACGACCAAGTCGTCCCGTTTAGCGGGGTGCACCCAGTTCCGGGAAAAATTAGGGTATTTATTTTTCTGATTTTGTGTCGCAGTTTGCGATCGCCACAGGCGTGATACCCCGAACAAATTACACGGGTATCGAGAGGGTCATACAGTCTATGCGTCATAGCAGATGGAACAGAAAATGGGACAACAAGAAGAGAGAAACAGTCACCTGAACAGGGCGCCAAAGATGACTGAAATACGTATTTCTGCGAGGTGGCGCGACGCGGCACGGCCAGCTTGCGGGCGGCGGCGATGGCTAGGGCACGACGGAGGCGGCGCTGGTCTTCGTGGTAGGGTCGTCGATGTCGCCGGAGAGAGCTCACCGGAGCTAGGGCGACGGCGGAGGCGAATCTGAGACGAAGTCGGCCGGGGAGCTGGTCGCCTGGGAGAAAGCTCAGCGGAGTCGTCGTGGCAGCGGTCGGAGCTGGCTGCTGGGGTAGGCGTCGGGTGGTGGCTGAGGGTGATCGAGGGGAGCAGGTGGGTTCATCGGTCATGGTGGATGAAGGTGTTGGGGTGGCCGAAAATGGCAGTGGCGGTAGAGAGATGGCGGTGGTGGTGAGGTTCGGGGGAGGCCGGGGTTTTATAGGGGAAACCTCGGCCGGCCGTTGCGGGGAGATGGAGAGGAAGAGGCGGCCGTTGAGGGGGCGAGGCGGCGCTGGGGAAACGGTCGCGGGGATCGCGGCAACAGGGATCGGCGGGCAGCGACGGAGGAAAACGAGGGGTGACGGTTAGGGATTTGCTACAGTTACTGTAGCAACGGGTTAACGGGTCGGGTTGATGGGTCGGGTTCAGACCCGACCCGACCCGACCCGCAGGGTTGGTTTAGGGGTTCGGTTCAGGGTCGGTTCAACATGGTTCAGTTTGGTTCATTAAACCGGGTTTATTTTAGGTTTAATAAAAATATTAATTTTTAAGTCTTTAAAAATAGTTCTGGGCCCAATAAATTCCAGAAAAAATTATCTTATGTCTAATATTTTATTTTACACCTAAAAATATTATTTTTATAATATTTTAATATTAATTAAAAACATTTAAAATTATTTAAAATCAGAATATCTTGATTTTAATTAGTTAAAAATTCCAGAAAAATTCTGATTTTTTTTTAAAATCTGAAAAATCAGGGGTTTATAATCTACCCCCCTTAAGAGGATTGCGTCCTCGCAATCAAAGAATAATAAAACACAACCGGTCAGAAGAGATGACATGGTTTGCAAAATAGATTCGAAGCACGTCACAATCAAGAATCATGATCAAGGAGAATCAAAGGATGAGGGTTAAGCAAAACACATAGGGAATGAATAAATTTTTTTCCTAAACAATGAAAATTAGGTAATTCAAGAGTGAAAGAAATCTGGTTAGAGAAAACTACAACATTTTAAAAAAATTAGGTTATCAATTATTAATAAGTTCAAAATACTAGGTTTAAGGCTAAGGTCATGAACTAACAAGCACGAGCTAAAGTAATACATCTATGAACAACTTACGTGCATTTTCTACTCTACGAGTCTACACGTCCTCCAAGGTCATCACAAAAGCTTGTCCACGTCCTTGCGGTGGATTCCTCTACTGCTGCTAAGCCTGCTAGAAGAGTACTGCCTGGGGTATCAAAGGTGGCCTCGGTTGATACCCTCCTGGAGGTGGTGGTATGACTCCTTCAACTCCCGTTTGGGGTGCTCCCAATGCTGGATAGGCTGGCCTTGGTACTGATAAAGCTTGTTGGTTTACCATTGGTGCTCCTTTTCGAAGCTCAAGGCATTCCATCACTAAATGCTGACTAGATCCGCAAGCTAAACATAATTTCATTTTGCATCTGCACTCGTTCTCAATATGGCCTCGCTTGCCACAATGTTGATAGATAGGTAGTGTCTGCGGAGATGCTCTGGGTGGCTGGTTCATGTAAGGTCTCTTTGCAGCTTCTTCCTGTGGTGCTCTGGCTGGTGCTGATGTGAAAGGCCGCTTCAGGCTGGTCTCTCTCCTGGTGATGCACTCCATGCGTCGGGCTGCAGCAAGGACGTCCGAGTAAGAAGTAGGTGCAACGGATCCGATTAGTCTCTGTAGCTCGAAGTTTAGTCCGTTGAAGAACTTCTTAGCCTTCTCTTCTTCTGTCGGGATCAAGGTAGGGGCGAAACAACTCAGACGAATGAACTCCGCGTTGTACTCTTCCACTGTTATATTATCTTGAGTGAGGCAATTGAACTTATCCCAAAGTTCTGATCGAGAATGTACATCTTCTGAAAGAGTCTAGAGAACTCTTTCTAAGTTACTCGGTCTGGTCCGAGCTGTGTCTCCTCAGATAGCCACCAGTGATGTGCATTGCCCGTCAATTGCATCCGGACGGCAGTCATCTAACGTTCCCTTGGAAGCTCAGCTGCTTCTAATTGATGTTGAGTGTTGGTGGGCCACTCATGAACTTCAGTGGGCTCCTCCTTGCCTGAAAAGGTGCGGGGCTTCTGCTGGCAGAAATCGGTGATAGAGCCCATCATTGGCCGTCGTGCTGGTAGATTCGCCAGCTCTAGTGCGATTGCTAGGCTATGACGCAAAGCCTCTTGTTGAATTTGCTGTTGGACTTGCATTATTGCATAGATCATTTGAAACATCTGCTGCCCGTCCATAGCCTGCCCTTGTGGGAATAAGGGCATTGGTGAAAAAAACTGCGGCGGAGGTGGGATGTCATCACGCGGAAACCTTGAGGTATGCTGATTGGCTTGACTGCTTTAATGTGCAGATTGACCTCCATCCACTAGTGTTACTTCATCTTCGTTGGTTACCACAGCATCTTGTGGTGATCCTACAGGGGTCTCATTCCTTGCTGGTGGATCCATTACTCTGTGTAAACCCCCTCACCCAAAATAGGTATTTTGTGTATATTTTATATTATTTTATTTATTATAGATTATTTTAAATATTGAATTACTTTAGAATATTCTATTAGTTACTTAGAAAATATTTTTTTTAGTATATTTACTTATATAAATATTTATTTAGAATTATTTTTAGGCTATTTTAGATTTTTGGAGATTTTTCTAGAATTTTTAGGTAACTAAAACATAGGAAACATAAATTTCTACGACTTTCATGATTTACTATAAGACCATACTTGCATATTGTTTCTACAAAATATTTATTTTAGGTTAAAATATTTAATTATATTTTTCTATAATTTATTTAGAATTTTAAGAAATTTTTTAGATTTTTGAAATTATTTAGGATTTATTTGGATATATATAGTCTTAATATTAGATAGATAATAATTTAGTGTTAATAGATATTAATAAGATTATATATAAATTATTTGAATTATCCCTAATTTTATTTAATATTATAAATTATTGAGATAAACATAGACTCTATTTTAAATTAATTCAAATCCTGAGCCTACTAGGAAAGAAACTTCATGCATATCCTATCATTATTTAAACTGATCCTAATCATATCCAAATTAGGCAATCCTAGTCGTATTCAATTAAGTAGTGTCCACCATTACAAATACCTCATCCTTCATATTTTTCTTCCCCAAATTTCCCTTATTTTCGTCTAAAAACAGTCAAAATTTGTCATAAATTCAGCCTCATTTTCTAGTAGTTATGACGATTTAAATAGACGATATCTCCTAGCTCCGGACTTCAAATGCGCTCCAATTTTTTTTGTTAGAACCATATCAAGGTTAATTTTCTGAATATATAAATTATTTTAATAATTTTAGAACATATTTTTCCAAAATATTCTGAAAGTGCCAGCTGTCCAAAATTAGACGCATTTTCGTATTTTCGAGATTTCGGGAGATCCCGAATTCGAAATTACGAACCCTTTGAAGTTTCAGAAAGTTGACATGATGAACTTAGATAAAATAATATTTTTAGAATTTAACATATAAGTTTAATTTACTGTAAAATTTGTGTAACATAAACGTAAATAGGAAACCACCGAAAACTATCATCTATTCGCCCTTGTGGCCATAACTCTTTACCGACTTATGATTTTATAAAACCGTCAATTATGGCATTTATGTACCGCTAAAATCTATAGGATTTTATACACAAATCCAAGATTTGAGTCGGTTGACTTTTTGGTCAACGGATTGCCTCGATTTATGTCACGGATCACAAATCCGTAAAGTTAATTTTCTTTGGACCAAAATTAGGATTTAAGTAATAAAATCAGATTATAATAAGATTAAAATCCTATTTTAGGTTATTTTATTCAGAATTAAAATAGATTAAAATGGAGAAACCTATTCACCCACTGTTGTAACCTAACTTGTTTAATTTATGTGACGGGTAGATCGGACGACGCCTTGAATTGGGACTTCATTCTTTTTCAGACCAGGCAAGATACCTTGCTAAATTGCTTACAATATTTTGCATGCTTAGTATATTTCTGTATATTTATTGCATTTCTGTTTATTTATTGCATGTGCAGTTTCTTTCAGTCATTACTATATATTAGATATGTTGATACACACTTGACACTTAGTATCATAGAGGACAATCATTAGGCGTATGGGATTTTAACCACTCTGGTAAACCATAGTATATAGCTTTCACTATGGGCGTGTGTCGCGCTGGTCGCTACCCCCGCGGTATGTCAATTTTTGGAGTCTCGCTGGTCGCTACCCCCGCGGTATATCGATTTCTGATGTCCATTGACGGATGTATGAGTTGTGAGATAGATCGAGTAGCCTACCCTTGCCCATACGTCAAAAATTTGTCCTCATTTGCATTCATATAGATTGTCTTGTACAACGTACTTATATATTTTCTATCTATATTGCATGTTTTCTGTATTCAAATTGGCTTGCTTCTATATATCTTGTTACGTCCCTCTGAGGACCTGGTCCCTTTCCAGGTGTAGATGTTCATGACTATTCGCAGGAGCACGGATCAAGACTTACTACTTATCTCTTCCGAGGAGGTCTTACCTTCTGAGCATAAGTGATTATCTCTAGCTATGGATCGCTTCGCTGATACCTTTATATCATCATCTTATTTGTATTGAAGATTTACCCTTCTCCTTCATTTTAGTATTGATATAGTCATTGGTAGTTGATTTGTCTCCACCCGACTATTAGTTTTAGATTATTCAGACTCATTATTCTAGTTTAGTTATTTTCTTTTATGACTTGTTGTGTGGATGAGATTTAGTATATCTGTGACTTGTGACCATATATAAATACCACATATGAGTTTATATTCATATTACAGCGTACGTGTGTATTATGGTATCCATATATTGGAGTTGTCATATACATACGGCTGGCATGCTTACGTGTTCCTAGTCCTACGTATTTTAGGACTGGGGTGTGACATGTTTTTATGGTGGCCCATGCAGTTCGAGAGCATATTGTCTCGGTTACGTCACTGTACCGAGCAAGCCTGCGCATAGGATTAGAATATAGGATCTCATCCACTTATTTATCACCTCCCTTGATTTTATTTTGCATTCTTATTTGATTGCTTGTATTGCATCTTGTTTGATCCCTTCTCAATGTCAATATTTTCTCATGCTTGATAAGGATTAGGATGGTGCCTTGTATTAGGTATATACACTATAGTATTCAATACTACTATTAGTTAAATTATTGTAAGTTTGGTAGTATGCCTCATAACCTAGTAAAACATAGACCTATTGCCCCATTAATAAAGTGTAATTGAATGACACCAACTATAGACTTGCATAAAAAGATAGTGTTTACCCAGGCTGTAGAACTTAGAGGCCCATACACCCATTTGGTCGACTAGAGACCTTGACAAGGAGTTATTATGAAAACTGTAGAGGCACAACACCGATCTTCTTGGTGAACTTAGATTATTCTGTACCTTTCTCCATCATAATCAAGCGTACTTATATTTTTACTACCTTGACTTATGCTGCTTTTATAGCCTAGTTTTGCAAGCTTATTCTTTTATTGAGCTTGTTCATGACATATGTATTTTTGGGGGCCCACACTAATACATTGTCTAAATCAGAATCAGTGTATTATGGTCTGATCAACCATAGTGCACTTGGTTCGCTCTTTGTATCACTACTCTATGTGGATTGAGATATAGTCGACTCAACTTGTTAGACAAATATACTTGCCCTCTAGACTAGTCAGAGCATATCATGTCAGGTACCTAACTGTTCTGATATGAACATGCATATAGGAATTTACCAAAATAAAATTTTAATCCACAACTGCCTTGGCAACTCCCTTTCAAAATTCTCTAATCCCTTTGAATCTCGTACTTGTATTCTATTATCTCCTCTTTGAAATTCTTTATTATTTTTTCCGTCTTCCCCTATTTCGAAAAGGTGAACGTTCGTGCTTAGTATAAGTTGATACACGAATAGTACTAGATATACCCCATAGGCCGAGCACTCACAATGACAAATATAGGAGCATAGGCACAGGAAGCCATAGATACAGATACGACCTTAGTTATATGTGTTATTGCATACTCATGATCCCCTTTATGACACGAGATCTTAGGTGCATAGTAGACGTAGAATTATATATATGGTAGTTTAGCAGTCATGAGGATATGTTGATATTCTACCCAGATGGCAGACATGCGAAGCTAATGGATGACACGCGTAGCAGTAGTAGTATTCTCTTTCTATCACCATCTCGTCCCTTGGGTGGCTCATCTTCTCTTCTATCTTTATCCCTTATATCGTACTTAATTCTTCCTATCATAGTCATATCCTTTCGTGCCACCATGAATTGTTTGAATTACTTCAACCTCACCCTTGTATTGTTAGTTAAAACATAAATGGTTTAGTAAATGATTAATAACTAAAGGAATGAGTTCTTAATAAATACCCTTATGTATATGCACTATAGCAATATCTGTTGTAGTGCCCCGTTCTTCTGGTGCGGAGAGCGCGGCTAAGAAACATAAGTCGGTATCGTTCGATCGGGATAGATTGAAATAAGAACTCGTCCTCGTTATGGATTTGTTTCTTCGGAATCGATTCCCATATTCAGTGGACCGTGCCCCAAGGATCGGCTTAGCGACAGAGTCAGGAGGGACCTCTCCGCTGCAATCTTTTATTGCCTCGGTTTTCGATGTCGCTTGTTGCTTTCATGCTTTGAGTTGGTTTTGGGATTTGCTTGTTTTTCTTGAACGGTTTCGATGGATTTTATTATTTTTGTTCATTGAACTGCACTTCAATTCCGAGATTGGAAAGAGAGGAAGAAGTATTGATCAAGCTGTTCGTTATACAGGTGAACGAGCAGTAGGCGGCTTGCGTGCGGAGTCGTGAAGCGCCTCTTTTCTTCTCCCTTCCAACAATCTAAGTGAGTGGCTACCATCCCGATTAGCAAGCCCTGCTTCCAAGCTTCACACCCTAAAATCTGCATTCTTCTTTGCCCCGATCAAAGATACCAAGTGATAATAAAAGAAACCAAGATAAAAAGTGAATAGACTTGGTTTTTATGCTTGTCAATCAAATATGTGAACTGTTATCTGATTGTATGCTTGTTCGTGCAAATGTTCTATAAACCATGCTAAGTATGGATCGTGTCTTGTATATGCATAATTGTTCAGGGAGGCTATACAAAATAAATCATGCAATACTGCTTGTCGTGTACTCGTGTTCTTGCAATCGTGTTGCCTCAACTGCATGACTTGTTAACTTAATAATCGTGTTCGATCATGGACAACTTGTGCACAAGGTATTGGTTCTGCGGACCGTCGCTGGGGCACTGACACCGATCCGATCCGGGCGAAACTCGTGTGTAGTCATCGTGTTCGGGACCGGATAGCTTGCAGCGCAATCGTATACTCTCGTAGCATGTTATCCTTGTCCTCGGCTACGTCCAGTATGGCAATCATGCCAGTGATCATCGTGTATATTTAAACCTGTTGTAAACTAACTTGTGTCTTCGTGGCAGGAAAGGCATGGTAAATATTGTGCAGGTAATTCAGACGGGCAGGTAAAATCTACCGAATGGTGGCAAGTTCATTTCAGTATCATACATATATACTGTTGCTTGTAAATGAACTAAGGCAAGATAGAAATCTACAAAAAATATGCATGCTTCATTAAAACAACGTATTGATTGGTATAGTTCGGTTAGCTCGCCTTCACCAGTATGTTTTGACATACTGACCCTCGTTGAAACAGGTTCTTCGCACAAAGGCGAACCGAGCGAGGAGCCGAAGTCGTCTTTCCCGATCCAGTCCAGCTGTTGGCGCATCCTGAGCGCGCCGCCTTTTAAAGTACTTGAAGAAAGGAGCTTGTACTCTTCATACACAATGCAGCTCCGTGGCAAAGCTGTCCTCCAGCCCGGACGTCTTTATCCTTTTAAAGTTATAAAGGGATGTAATGTACAGGACTGCTATCTCATTTTGAGCCAACACTTTTGTAACCCCGTCCGACATATTAGCTGACTCGTTCAAGAGTTTGTAATAGATGTTCATTATCAATAAAGAGAACTTTTCCATGTTTCAAATCTGCGTACTCTGAATATGTGCTCGTTATGCAAAATACTTTAGCCTTGTGCGGGCGCAATCCCAGGCCCGCACGGCATCACGATTCGGGGGACGCCCCAACGATTCTACGGAATCGGGTCATGACATAGTGGTATCAGAGCACAGATTCAAGTTCCTTAGACTTCGTACTGGAAAAGTTCCTTTAACGATCAAATTCTTGTACGAACTCTTGAACTCGCTAGGCCAAAATGAGATACGTTCATGTAATAAGTCCATAATACATTATAATCCTAATGTAATTTACCTTCTTTTGAAGGAATAGCTCTAACGCAATCTGCATCGCAAACACCGGACGAAATACAAGGCCAAGGAAATAGTTCGGGCACTTCGGGAAGTTCAGAGAGCCAGCGAGCCGTGCCAAGCATCGATCCCATCCAGCAAATATTGCAGATGTTGGAGGCAAACCAACAAAGGGACGAGGCTCGCTATGAACGGGCCGAAAAGCGGGCGGAGGAGAGTCAGCTCAAGTTTCAAGACAATATAGAAGCTCAATTCTCAGTCAAACAGAAGCAGGTGGATACCCTACAATAGATCGTTCAGACTTTGGCTTCCAACCATTCTGCCGCAACAGCAACGACTCTGGTGGAACAGCCCGCGCTTGAAGTAGAGACGCCACAAATTCCAAGGGCGAGGGACGTGACTACCTTCGACTTTGGCCACTTCAAGAAAGTCTACAATACCCCATTCAACGGGACTGAAGACGCAGTCGTAGCTCTAGTTTGGTTGGCCGAACTTGAAGATCACTTCGCTCTGCTAGAGGTCCCCGAAGAAAAATGCGTTGCCTGCGCACAACTACAGCTCCGCCTCAACACGCACGATTGGTAGGACGTGCATCGACGATCTCTCCAATTTGATCACGGAGAGGAGGCGATCTCGTGGACAACTTTTTGTGCCGCATACGAAGAGGAGTTTGTACCCCCTCCAGTACAACGTCAGATGGAGAACGAGTTCGTGCAACTGAGGCAAGGCAGCATGACAGTTAAAGAGTACTCCGCCGAATTCAACCGACTCTCCAAATTCGCTAGGGCCTATTTACCTGATGTAGCGAGTCGAGCTAGAAGGTTTGAAGGTGGACTACGCCCTGCCATCAATGCGCACGTAGTCATTCATCAGTATCGTACAATGCGTGAAGTTATGAATCATGCCTTATCACTTGAACCACACTATCCTCACATTCCTGCCGGCACTGTGCATACCTACACTCACAAACGCTAAAGCAACGAGAGAGGAAACAACGCTGCAAAGCGACGAAACGATGGTGGTCAACAAACAAAGCATTGGAGCAATACATGTCAATTCTGCAAAAAGCTTGGACACGACAAGAAAGATTGTCGCTTGAGACTTGGGTTATGCCTCGCTTGTGGATGATCAGGCCATGCCATTAATTCCTGTCCGAACCTTCCTGATCGTCGTCCCCAACGAAATGCTCCCTAACGGTAGGTCCTATTCTTAAGTTTCGGGACGAAACTTCTAATTAGTTGGGTAGGATGTAGCGCCCCGTTCTCCCGGTGCGGAGAGCGCGGCTAAGAAACACAAGTCAGTATCTTTCGATCGGGATAGATTGAAACAAGAACTCGTCCTCGTTATGGATTTGTTTCTTCGAAATTGATTGCCATATTCAGTGGACCGTGCCCCAAGGATCGGCTTAGCGGCAGAGTCAGGAGGGACCTCTCCGCTGCTATCTTTTATTGCCTCGGTTTTCGATGTCGCTTGTTGCTTTCGTGCTTTGAGTTGGTTTTAGGATTTGCTTGTTTTCCTTGATCGGTTTCGATGGATTTCATTATTTTCATTCATTGAACTGCACTTTAATTCTGAGATTGGAAAGAGAGGAAGAAGTATTGATCAAGCTGTTCGTTATGCAGGTGAACGAGCAGTAGGCGGCTTGCGTACGGAGTCGTGAAGCGCCTCTTTCCTTCTCCCTTCCAACAATCTAAGTGAGTGGCTACCATCCCGATTAGCTAGCCCTGCTTCCAAGCTTCACACCCTAAAATCTATATTCTTCTTTGCCCGGATCAACGATACCAAGTGATAATAAAAGAAACCAAGATAAAAAGTGAATAGACTTGGTTATTATGCTTGTCAATCAAACATGTGAACTGTTATCTGATTGTATGCTTGTTCGTGCAAATGTTCTATAAACCATGCTAAGTATGGATCGTGTCTTGTATATGCATAATTGTTCAGGGAGGCTATGCAAAATAAATCATGCAATACTGCTTGTCGTGTACTCGTGTTCTTGCAATCGTGTTGCCTCAACTGCATGACTTGTTAACTTAATAATCGTGTTCGATCATGGACAACTTGTGCACAAGGTATTGGTTCTGCGGACGGTTGCTGGGGCACTGGCACTGATCCGATCCAGGCAAAACTCGTGTGTAGTCGTCGTGTTCGGGACCGGATAGCTTGCAGCGCAATCGTGTACTCTCGTAGCATGCTATCATTGTCCTCGGCTACATCCACTATGGCAATCTTGCCAGTGATCATCGTGTATATTTAAATCTATTGCAAACTAACTTGTGTCTTCGTGGCAGGGAAGGCATGGTAAGTATTGTGCAGATAATTCAGACGGGCAGGTAAAATCCACCGAACGGTGGCAAGTTCATTTCAGTATCATACATATATACTGTTGCTTGTAAATAAACTAAGGCAAGATAGAAATCCACAAAAAATATGCATGCTTCATTAAAACAACGTGTTGATTGATATAGTTCGGTTAGCTCGTCTTCACCAGTATATTTTGACATACTGACCCTCGTTGAAACAGGTTCTCCGCACTAAGGCGAACCGAGCGAGGAGCCGAAGTTGTCCTTCTCGATCCAGTCCAGCTGTTGGCGCATCCTGAGTGTGCCACCTTTTCAAGTACTTGAAGAAAGGAGCTTGCACTCTTCATACACAATGCGGCTCCGTGGCAAAGATGTCCTCCAGCCCGGAGGTCTTTATCATTTTGAAGTTATAAAGGGATGTAATGTACAGGACTGCTATCTCATTTTGAGTCAACACTTTTGTAAGCCCGTGCGGCATATTAGCTGACTCGTTCAAGAGTTTGTAATAGATGTTCATTATCAATAAAGATCCATATTTTAAATCTGTGTACTCTGAATATGTGCTCGTTATGCAAAATACTTTAGCCTTGTGCGGGCGCAATCCGAGGCCTGCACGGCATCACGATTCGGGGGACGTCCCAACGATTCTACGGAATCGGGTCGTGACATCTGTATCCTCTTATTATTTTAAAAACCATGTATAGCATCCCTTAGGCTAATAAAAATTTGTTAGACTGTTTGAATTAGTTCATACTTCCAATAGTTTATAAAGATTAGTCAAGACCTAAAGTGTTGTCCTAAAACTTAGACTATGCCTAGGAAAGAGTTGAAGGCACTTGTTACGAACTGACAACTATGACAAATCGCTGGCAAAGTAGCGACAGCTGCAGCTAGACCGTTGTAGTAGAGTAGTCGAAGTATTTGCAGACATATTGGTCAGGTGGCATGGCAGTATTAGACTACGATACTTGACGGTTACAAAAAAAAATTACGTTTGTGAGTTTCAAGACAAGTACCCCAAGATTCTTGACCCAATAAATATATTTGTTTTACAACTTAGATAATATCCTCAAGAGACTATGACTACTAGTAGAACTCTTGTAAGTTGGGTAGTGTAGATGAGTTAGAAATAGAATAGCGTATGGACAATAAATGAGGAAGTGTTAGAATGACAGAGCATGACTTTTAGGAAGCACTGTTAGACAACAATGAAGTATAATAGCTATAGTGATTCATTATGAATATGGGTAGTGTCAATTTCGAGGACAAAATTTTTGTAAGTTGGGAAGATTGTAAACCCCCTTACCCAAAATAGGTATTTTGTGTGTATTTTATACTATTTTATTTATTATAGATTATTTTAAATATTGAATTACTTTAGAATATTCTATTAGTTACTTAGAATTATTTTTTTAGTATATTTACTTATATAAATATTTATTTAGAATTATTTTTAGGCTATTTTAGATTTTTGGAGATTTTTTTAGAATTTTTAGGTAACTAAAACATAGGAAACGTAAATTTCTAGGACTTTTATGATTTACTATAAGACCATACTTGCATATTGTTCCTACAAAATATTTATTTTAAGTTAAAATATTTAATTATATTTTTCTTTAATTTATTTAGAATTTTAAGAAATTTTTTTAGATTTTTAAAATTATTTAGGATTTATTTGGATATATATAGTCTTAATATTAGATAGATAATAATTTAGTGTTAATAGATATTAATAAGATTATATATAAATTATTTGAATTATCCTTAATTTTATTTAAGATTATAAATTATTGAGATAAACTCAAACTCTATTTTAAATTAATTCAAATCCTGAGCCTACTAGGAAAGAAACTCCATGCATATCCTATCATTATTTAAACTGATCCTAATCATATCCAAATTAGCCAATCCTAGTCGTATTCAATTAAGTAGTGTCCACCATTATAAATACCTCATCCTTCATATTTTTCTTCCCTAAATTCTCCTCATTTTCGTCCAAAAAAAGTTAAAATTCGTCATAAATTCAGCCTCATTTTCTAGTAGTTATGACGACTTAAATAGACGATATCTCCTAGCTCCGGACTCCAAATGCGCTCCAGTTTTTTTTTGTTAGAACAATATCAAGGTTAGTTTTCTGAATATATAAATTATTTTAATAATTTTAGAACCTCTTTTTTCAGAATATTCTGAAAGTGCCAGCAGTCCGAAATCAGACGCGTTTCCGTATTTTTGAGATTTCGGGAGATCCCGAATTCAGAATTATGAACCGTTTGAAGTTCAGAAAGTTGACATGATGAACTTACATAAAATAATATTTTCCAAATTTAACATATAAGTTTAATTTACTGTAAAATTTGTGCAACATAGACGTAAATAGGAAACCACCGAAAACTATCATCTATTCGTCCTTGTGGCCATAACTCTTTACCGACTTGTGATTTTATAAAACCGTCGATTCTGGAATTCATGTAGCGCTAAAATCTATAGGATTTTATACACAAATCCAGGATTTGAGTCAGTTGACTTTTTGGTCAACGGATTGCCTCGATTTATGTCACGGATCACAAATCCGTAAAGTTAATTTTCTTTGGACCAAAATTAGGATTTACGTAATAAAATCAGATTATAATAAGATTAAAATACTATTTTATGTTATTTTATTCATAATTAAAATAGATTAAAATGGAGGAACCTATTCACCCACTTTTGTAACCTAACTTGTTTAATTTATGTGACGGGTAGATCGGACGACGCCTTGAGTTGGGACTTCATTCTTTTTCAGACCAAGCAAGATACCTTGTCAAATTGCTTACAATATTTTGCATGCTTAATATATTTTTGTATATTTATTACATTTCTGTTTATTTATTGCATGTGCAGTTTCTTTCAGTCATTACTATATATTAGATATGATGACACACACTTGACACTTAGTATCATATAGGACAATCATTAGGCGTATGGGCTTTTAACCACTCTGGTAAACCGTAGTATATAGCTCACACTATGGGCATGTATCGTGCTGGTCGCTACCCCCGCGGTATGTCAATTTCTGGAGTCTCGCTGGTCGCTACCCCCGCGGTATGTCAATTTCTGATGTCCATTGACGGGTGTGTGAGTTGTAAGGTAGATCGAGTAGCCTACCCTTGCCCATACGTCAAAAAGTTATCCTCATTTGCATTCATATAGATTATCTTGTATATCATACTTATATATTTTCCATCTATATTGCATGTTTACTGTATTCAAATTGGCTTACTTCTATGTCTCTTGTTACGTCCCTTTGAGGACCTGGTCTCTTTCCAAGTGTAGATGTTCATGACTATTCGCAGGAGCACGGATCAGGACTTACTACTTATCTCTTTCGAGGAGGTCTTACCTTCTGAGCATCAGTGATTATCTCTAGCGATGGATCGCTTCGCTGATACCTTTATATCATTATCTCATTTGTATTGGATATTTACCCTTCTTCCTCATTTTAGAATTGATATAGTCATTGGTAGTGGATTTGTCTCCACCCGACTATTAGTTTTGGATTATTCAGACTCATTATTCTAGTTTAGTTATTTCCTTTTGTGACTTGTTGTGTGGATGTGATTTGTATATCTGTGACTTGTGGCCATATATAAATACCATATATGAGTTTATATTCATATTACAGCGTACGTGTGTATTATGGTATCCATATATTAGAGTTGCCATATAGATATGGCTAGCATGCTTACGTATTCCTAGTTCTACATATTTTGGGACTGGGGCGTGACACTCTGCATCCAAAATAAACTATAAGAGGTACACAAAAATCAAGGCAGGATGCAAGTTAAGAAATTAATTCGAATCCGAGATTGAGAGCAAGAACGATTCAAGCAAGTGGATGAGATCCTATAACTTATCCTATTCTTATTACAGGCTTGCTCAGTTCCTAAGTTGAAACCGAAACAATTTAGTCGTTGACCTGCATGGGCCACTACAAAAACTATGTCACGCCCTAGTCCCAAAATATCGAGGGACTAGACACGTGGCAATGGCCAGCAGCACACTCCGATGGCAAACCCAATTTAATGGACCCATCAAGGTGTACTTAAGCTGTAAAACAATAGTATGGACAATGGTACTAATCTCCTCCACAGAAATAAATACAAACAATATCAGAAATATAAATCAATAACAAGTCTTAATAAAATATAACTCGGGGAACAACCCGATAATGAGTTTGATACAAAGGTTCAATAGACAAGAAATAAAGAGTATAACAACAGCAAATACTGAGTATGGATAAAGCATATACTCAGAAGAAATCTTCGACGATCACTCGTCTTCTGGTTCTGATACTGCTCCAATGCCTGCTCCTGTTCCGTATACCTCGGGATAGATCTCCTCTGCTATTCCTAGGGATATAATCCGGATCCAGGTCCTCAGGGGACATAACAAGGTACAAGAATAACTCAAGCCATAATAAATGTAGTGCAATAATAAATGAATCAATAGGGTAAACTATATAACCAGCTAAGTGATATGCAAGATGAGAGCATCACTAGAACTCAGGCTGAAACTGTTACAAGCTCTATGTCGGGGAGCCGGTAGCAGTGATATCATATAGTTTTCTAGCTCGGAGAGAGACTATGACACCATCATAATATAATCAACCTATAGCTTGTGTGTCTCTCCCCACCTAATATAATCACACGTCTCATGTCCATGACACGCAAGATCATGACCTCTAACTGATGTAGTGAGTCATAATGATAGCTAAGCATATGAATAAAGTATATGTCATGAATCCTGTAGCCTATACAGAATCACCATAAATATCTCAGGAAGATTATGTCTAATAAATAGTGTCAGGTGTCCTGAGGTATGACGTACTTGATAAGGTAAGCACGAGAATATATAGGGTCTCGATATCCATGTCTATGTGACGTTACACAATGCCGCGTACGGTGTTGACACCCGAATATTATTCGAACGCTAAGTAATGTCACACGGTCCTAGGTTGAACAGAGATATTACAGTAATAAATCAAGAGAATAGTATAAACAAATGCTGCAAGTATGGCAAGGTACACTTGCCTGGGATTTTGGCTACAACTGCTACTCTGGTATCAGCGGAATCTGCAGGTACTCCTTCGGTTGCTGAAATAAATATTACCATCAGGTTCATAAGACATCAAATAGCTAGAATTGCATGTTCATAAGTCCAATTTGGACACAGGGTCAAAAATGACAGTTTCTGGTCAAAGCGGGGTCCACATGTGGCCCGCTTCGCACCGAAAAATGTGCCAGAGATAATGTTCTCCAAATTTGTCAAACTTAGTATCTACAAGTCCAGAACGACGATACGAATCCAACGAAATATCCAAAACTGGATTCCGATGAGTCGATCACAAAATTGCCCGTCAAGTGGAGCCGTGGGGCCCACGATATACGATTTTGTCAACGTTCTCAGAATCAAACCAAACTTGGGTCACAGGACCAGCGTATTTCTACGAGTTCGATGGTGCAAGTTTTGTTTCGATACGATGAGCATATATGAAGTTACAACGAGTTCCAGAGTAGGGCCAATATGGGGTGTTGTTGACGGATACGCGTTGATTTCGGTGTGCACGCACATCCAAATCAACTTCCACGAAATTCCATACATCCGTATTAACGGCGCACACCTTTCGGTGAAGTTCGTGCACGACCAAGTCGTCCCGTTTAGCGGGGCGCATCCAGTTCTAGGAAAAATTAGGGTATTCATTTTCCTTATTTTGCGTCGTAGTTTACGATCGCCACAGGACGCGATACCCCGAACAAATTACACGGGTATCGAGAGGGTCATGAATTCTACGCATCATAGCAGACGGAACAGAAAATGGGATAGCAAGGAGAGAGAAACAGTCACCTGAACAGGGCGCCGAAGATGACTAAAATACGTATTTCCGTGATGTGACGCGATACGGCACGGCCGACTTGCTGGCGGCGGCGGCGGCTAGGGCACGGCGGAGGCGGCGCTGGTCTTCGTGGTAGGGTCATCGATGTCGCCGGAGAGAGCTCACCGGAGCTGGGGCGGGGGCGGAGGCGGATCTGAGACGAAGTCGGCCGAGGAGCTGGCGCTTGGGGGAATGCTCAGCGGAGTCGTCGTGGCAGCGGCCAGAGCTGGCTGCTGGGGGAGGCATCGGGTGGTGGCTGAGGGTGATCGAGGGGAGCGGGTGGGTTCGTCAGTCGTGGTGGATGAAGGTGTTGGGGTGGCCGAAAATGGCAGTGGCGGTGGTGTTGAGGTTCGGGGGAGGCCGGGGTTTTATATGGGAAGCCTCGGCCGGCCGTTGCGGGAAGGTGGAGAGGAAGAGGAGGCCGTTGGGGAGGCGAGGTGGCGCTGGGGAAACGGTCGCGGGGATCGCGGCGGCCGGGATCGGGGGGCAGCGACGGAGGAAATCGAGGGGCGACGGTTAGGGATTTGCTACAGTTACTGTAGTAACGAGTTAACGGGTCGGGTTCAAACCCGACCCGACCCGCAGGGTTGGTTTAGGGGTTCGGTTCAGGGTCGGTTTAGCATGGTTCGATTTGGTTCATTAAAATGGGTTTATTTTGGGTTTAATAAAAATATTAACTTTAGGTCTTTAAAAATAGTTCTGGGACCCAATAAATTTTAGGAAAATTACCGTATGTCTAATATTTTATTTTAAACCCAAAAATATTATTTTCATAATATTTTAATATTTATTAAAAATATTAAAAATATTAAAAATTATTTAAAACCAGAATACCTTAATTTTAATTAGTTAAAAATTCCAGAAAAATTCAGATTTTTTTTAAATCCTGAAAAATCTGGGGGTTTATAATCACTCCATCATCATAGGTAACCACAACATCTTATGGTGTACCTAAAGATTCTTGTCACCGGTTCTCGGATCCATTACTCTGTATTAAAAATAAACTATGAGAAAGGAATCAAAACAGGAAATAAATCAAGCAATTAATTCGAATCCGATATAGAGATAAAAAACGATTCAATTCAATTGGATGAGATCCTAAAACTTATCCTATCCTTATTGCAGGCTTGCTCGGTCCCTAAGTTAAAACCAAAATAATTTAGTCACGGACCTGCATGGGCCACCACAAAAATCATGTCACGCCCCAGTCCCAAAACACCGAAGGACTAGCCACGTGGCAATGGCCAGCAGTACACTCTAATGGGCAAACCCAATTTAATGGACCCATCAAGGTATACTTAAGCTGTAAAATATCAATAAAGGTCTACTAAACATGTCACAATCTAATCTCATCCATAGAAGATAAATATGATCAATATCAGCATAATAAAATATAACCAACATCAAGTCTCAATAAAGCATATCGGGGAACAACCCGATAATAAGTTAGATACAATGGTTCAACAAACCAGAAATAAAAGAGTCTAATAATAAAAAATACTGAGTATAGATAACAAATACTCAGGAGAAATCCTCGGCTATCACCTCTTCCTCGGGGATCGGTTCAGCTCCAGGGTCTGCTCCTGCTCCTGCTTCTGCTTCTGTCCCGTATACCTCGGGATAGAACTCCTCTGCTATACCTGGGGACATAATCCGGATCCAGGTCCTCAGGGGACATAGCAAGGTATAAAATAACTCAAGCCAAAATAAATGCAGTACAATAATAAATGCATCAATAGGGTATATTATGTAACCAGCTATGTGATATGCAAGTGAGAGCATCACTAATACTCAGGCTGAGACCACTACAAGCTCTGTGTCGGGGAGCCGGTAGCAGTAATATCACGTAATGTGTCTAGCTTTGATGAAGAGTCTACGGCCTCATAATAATAAATATATATATAAAATTAGCCTGTAGCCTGTGTGTCTCTCCCCACCCAATGTAATCACACGTCTCATATTCACGATGTCTCATATCCATGTCACGCAAGATCATATGTAATGCAGCAAATTATATGATATATATGAAGTCTATGTCACAAATCCTATAGCCTATACAGAATCACCATGAATGACTCAGAAAGATTCTGTTTCATGAACAGTGTCAGGTGTCCTGTGGTATGACGTACTTGATGATGCAAGCACGAGAATATATAGGATTTCGATATCCATCTCTAGGTGACGTTACACAACTCCGCGTACGGCGTTGACACCCGAATATTATTCGGACGTTAAGTAATGTCACACGATCCTAGGTTGAATAGTACATCACTATATATATATATGAACAACTCAAGAAACAATATCAGATAACTACTACAAGTTTGGCAAGGTACACTTGCCTGGAGTTTGAATACCAACAGCTGCTCATGTATCAGCAGAATCTGCAGGTACTCTTTCAAATGCTGAAATAAATATTACTATCATGTTCAAAAGATATCAAATAGCTAGAATTGCCTGTCCATAAGTCCAATTTGGACACAGGGGTAAAATTGGCCGTTTCTGGTCAAAGCGGGGTCCACATGTGGCCCGCTTCACACCAAAAAATATGCCAGAGACAATATTCTCTAAATTTGTCCAACTTAGTGTCTACAAGTCCAGAACGAAGATACGAACCCAACAGAATATCCAAAACTGGATTTCGATGAGCCCATCACAAAATCGCCCGTCAAGTAAAGCCGTAGGGCCCACGATACGGAATTTTGTCAACGTTCTCAGAATTGAACCAAACTTGGGTCACAGGACCAGCATATTGCTACGAGTCCTGTGGCACAAGTTTTATTTTGAAATGACAAGCGTACACGAAGTTACAACGAGTTTCAGAACATGGCGGATAAGGGATGTTGTCGACGGATACGCGTTGATTCCGGTGTGCATGCTCATCCAAATTAACTTTCGTGAAATCTCACATGTCCGTATTAACTGCGTGCTCCTTTCGGTGAAGTTCGCACATGACCAAGTCCCTCGTTTAGCGGGGCGCACCCAGTTTCAAGAAAATTAGGGCTTTTAAATAACCAATATTTTGGTCATTTTTACCCTCGAAAATATTATAAACTACAACTCAATAAAATAAACTAAAAACATGGTTTAAAATTTGGTCATATGGTCTAAATTACTGTTTAGGTAAATTTTAAAAATAATTAACAGGATGCACGCAAAACGGTCGTAAACTGGGAAGTTTGGGATAATTTCTAATTTTTAGAAATTCAGGGTTTATTTTCCTGATTTTGCGTCACAGTTTACGACCGAGACAGGACACGATATCCCGAACAAATTATACGGGTATCGAGAGGGTCATGCAGGGTATGCGCATGATTCGAAAGACCAGAAATTAGATCAATGCATAGGGAGTTACACGAGGGGGAAGACAGGTACCTCGATTATGTTTACGACAACGTGGCAAGGCACGGCGGGGGTAGACCGGCGGCGGTGGCGTTGTGCGGCTGCTGCGCTCGTCGATGGTGGCTGTTGTGGCCGTCGGTTCGGAGGCAGTGGCTCAGGGCGGTGGAGATTTGGGTGGCCGGAGCTGGAGTGGCGGTGGCCGGAGATAGTGATGGTGGTGGATGGGAGCGGTGGCTGTGGTGAACGGGGTTTGTGAAGGGGGTGGCCGGGGTCGAGGGATTTATAGGAAGGCCGGGGAGCGGGGGAGGTATAACCGCCGCGGGGACGGGGGCGTAACAGCCGGCGACGGAGGGAAACAGTGGCGGAGGAAAGGGAACGACGGAGGAGTCGGGGGAAAATTAATTCTACTGTTACAGTAGAAATAGGTACGGGTCGGGTTAGCGGGTTCGGGTTTGAATCTGACCCGACCCGCTAGGGTTTGGGCCCGGTTCAGGATTTGGGCTGGTTTGGGTTGGTTCGGTTCATTTTGGGCTTGGTTCAAACTGGTTTATTTAAAATATTAATTTTTAGGTCTTTAAAAATAGTTCGGGGTCCAATAAATTCTAGAAAAATTACTGTAAGTCTAATATTTTATTTTACACCCAAAAATATTATTTTTATAATATTTTAATATTTATTTTAATACTTAAAAATATTTAATTTAGAAGAACATTTATTTTTTATTTAAAAAATAGCAAAAAATTCCCAAAAATTTATTTTTAATTACTGAAAAATTCGGATGTTTACATTGTCTCTTGCATATTTTTTGGTGTGAAGCGGGCCATATGTGGACCCCGCTTTGACCAGAAACTGTCACTTTTGCTCCTGTGTCCAAATTGGACTTATGGACAGATAATTCTAGCTATTTGATATCTTCTGAGCATGATGGTAATGTCTATTTTAGCAACCGAAGGAGTACCTGAAGATCCAACTGATACCGAAGCAACTGTGGGAATCCAAACACCAGGCAAGTGTACCTTGCCAACTTGCAGTGATTTCTGTTATAGTATTTGTTTGAGTTCTTTGTACATGTATATATACTCTTGATATAAATGTTCAACCTAGGACCGTATGACATTGCTTAGCATCTGAATAACATTCGGGTATCGATGTCATACGCGGAGTTGTGTAACGTCACTAGAGATTGATATCGCGACCCTATATACATCTTCGTGCTTGCATTATCAAGTACGTCATACCATAGGACACTTGGCACTGTTCATGAGACAGAATCTTTTGAGTTATTCCTGGTGATTCTGTATAGGTTATAGGATTCATGTTATAGACTTTATTGCATATGGTTAGCTATCATTATGACTCGCTGCATCAGTTAAAAGTCATGATCTTGCGTGACATGGACATGAGATATCGTGGACATGAGACGTGTGATTATATTGGGTGGAAAGAGACTTACCATACAAAAGGCTGATTATATTATATATATATAGTTATCTGGAGGTGCCTTAGACTCTGACACAGAGCTTTGGCACATGTACTGGCCCTTCGAGAAAATACTGCTATGGGTTTCCCCGACACAGAGCCTATAGTAGTCTCAGCCTGAGTATGATTAATGCTCTCATTTGCATATCACATAGCTGGTTACATAGTTTACCCTATTGATTCATTTATTACTGTATTACATTATTTGGCTTGAGTTATTCTTGTACCTTGCTATGTCCCCTGAGGACCTGGTTCCAGATTATGTTACCAGGTTTAGCAGAGGAGATCTATCCCGAGGTGTACGGGACTGGAGCATACTTTAGAGCAGTACCAGAACTCGAGGACGAGGTCATGCCAGAGGATTTTCCCTGAGTATTGGCTTTATATACTCAGTTATTTCTATTTTTAGTTACTTTATTTCCTATCTATTGAATTGAGGTATCAAACTTATTCTCGGGTTGTTCCCCGAGATACTTTTTTATTGAGACTTGTTAGATTATATTTTATTTTGATTATTCTGGCATTTGATCTGTGATTACCTTCTGTGGATGAGATTAGAATTAGACTGTGACTTGTATTATAGACCTATTTATTGTTGTTTACAGCTTAAGTACATCTTAATGGGTCCATTAAATTAGGTTTGCCCATTGGTGTGTTCTGCTGGCCATTGCCACGTGGCTAGTCCCTCAATATTTTAGGATTGGGGCGTGACACCGCAGCCCCTAAGATGAACTGCATATATCCATGGGCCACATTATCGCTATTATCCACTTCGGGGTCCGGATCAGCGAATGTCTCATCCAAATATTTTAAAGGAAGTCCGTACAACTTCTTGAATTCTCGAAGGGTGATAAAACTAGCCGCATCAACTCCCAGACACCCTGATACATAATCTATGATATGGTTATAAAAGTTGATGCTCGATTCATCAAAAGTATGATTCATCATGACTCGACCATCAACCCTAAGTCCCAATATATGATGGACGTCATCAAGGATAATCGTCAACTCCCCGTTTGGTAGATGAAAAGTGTTGGTTTCTGGATGTCATCGTTCTACAAATGCTGATATGAGTGCATTATTCATCGTCATATATGAGTAGTTATCCAAATATTATAAACCGGTGGGAATGATTTTAGCCTTCACATCGTCTCCCAATAATTCAAACCCCCCATATATTACAATTTTTGCCGTGGTTGATCACCGTTAACATACGAGAACTCTCCTGAAAAATAAATAATTGGATGAACTTATAACTATATATAAAATGTAGCTATCTATAAATAATTAGATGAACTTAGAACTTACAACTATATATAAATTTATCATAACATAATGTACTTAACGAATTATTCCATATTTGGTATGCAATATAGTTCTCGATCGATGGCAACATAGAGCAACCGTTTGGACGAGTCTCGACTGGACTATCTGGCTGCTGAGAAGGTCCTGAACCATCAGTAGACCAGTTTTTGAGGGTTTGTGGCAGAGTCTCGACAGGACTATATGTATGCTGAGAAGGTCCTGAACCATCAATTGCCTAATTTTGGACAGTTGGTATGTCCTTATCGAAGGAGGAAAAAGAACCAGAAGTACTAGGAGTACTAGGAGCACGTCTCTTCGAACGAGTTACAGTCTTCTTCGTCAGTCGACGTTTCCTAACTTCAGGGAGTTTCTCGAGGTCGCACATAGTGAGAGCTGGTTCAACAGTACGCTGAATATTACATTCCTTACGCATCAACGCAGTAGGGCATCTTCTTATGGTACCTTCATCTTTAATGCCCTTCCGAGGGTCGTGACTAAATGTAATTCAATATTCAGGACTGTAGAAATTTCTACAGTCCTAAATGTATACAGGACTATTAAAATTTTTACAGTCCTTTATATATAGGACTGTAGAAATTTCTATAGTCCATAATGTATATAGGAATGTAGAAATTTCTACAGTCCCGTATGGTTCTGTTCCATACATTCGACGAATGTCAAACTTGTATGCCCTAAAATTGGGTACGAGACTCCAAAAAACATCGAAACTACATCCGAAACTACATTCAGGACTTGTATGCCCTAATTTTAAGATTGGAAAGATAATTTTTGAATTTTTTTTAAATATAATAGAATTGTTATAATTTTTGGAAATTTTTTGAAATACAATAGAACAAGGAGAAGGAAGAATTGTACCTTGATTCTTTCGAGAGTTTGAGAGTGTAAACTCCCTCAACCAAAATTAGGCCTACTTGGCTTAGATAGTGAAGCTAGGGGTAGTTTGTATCCAATTGGAAATAGGACATGACATTTTATTTAATTTTATAATAATTATATCACTTAGCGCATCTTACCGTTGCTTCGATAATTGGAGCACCTCACTAGTCATTGCCTTCCTCCAATTTCACATCCTTATCCTAGAAGTGCCGCCTTATATTCTGACCTTTGTGTAACTTATAATCATGCTCTCTCACTACTAGAAAAAGCAGAATTAGCGATATTTTTTAGCGACGTCAAAATGAAACGTCGCTAATAAAATATAAATTAGCGACTCCATGTAAAACCGTCGCTAGACGTCGCTAAATGACAACGTTTAGCGACTTTTATTTAGATTTTAAATGATTAGTCGCTATAAGTTTAATTAAGGTCGCTAAACGTCGCTAATATATCTAATTTAGCGGCATTTAGCGATGTATTTAGCGACGTTAATATTAAAAATATTTAGCAACGTGTTTAGCGATGTCTAAGACGTCGCTAAAATTTATTTTAGCGAAGTTTTTATTTGACGTCGCTAAACGTCGCTAACATTTGGTTAATTATGGCTCAGTTTCATTTTCCCCCAGCGGTCAAATTTTTCAAAATATTTGAAACCCTCTCTCTCTCTCTCCGGTTATTTCCCTCACCCCCCCTCCGGCGACCGGAGTCTCCACAGCGGCTACTCCGGCATCCCCCTCCTCCTCCTCCTCGAGCTCTAGGTAAACCGTCTCTCTCTCTCTTACAGGACACACATGTGACACTGACACAACACGTACTTGACAGACACTGACACAGATACGACACACATACACACACGTGACACCAACCCTAACCCAAAACTGATTTGACCTGGGATCAGGACCTAGGGTTAGGGTTAGGTTTTTTGACCTGGGATTAGGGTTAGGGTTAGGGTTTTTAATCAGGATTAATTCCTATACGTCTATCTTATTCAAGACTACCTTAATCCTAGAATACACTGTCTACTGCTCTGCTCTGCTCTGCTCTGCCTAAATACATATACTTTCTGCTTACATGTAGTTAATTATTGATGTTCACTAAGTTTACGTTTGTAATTTTGTTTTATTCTTGTGTTAATGGCTCAGATGAGTTTATATATAGTAGTACTTACTAGTTAGGACCCATGAAAGGGAATTTATGGGTTATTTGCAAATTTATTGAAAGAAATAAGTTTTCTACCTTGACCTTCATTCTTCACTTCTCAATATATGTTTAGCTAAAATTATGCGTACTCCTTTGAAGATATCAAAACTCTATCTAACTTTAGATGGGTTAGAAAATGAAGAATCTACTCATGAATATTAATCTTACTAGCATATGAGATTGATGTCAGCTTGGCAACCGGTCAATACCCGACCCTTCTCCTATTAGAGAAGCATGGATAATCGTGCTATAGATTTGGCAATCTCTTGTTATGGTTTGGTCATTTATGCATATTTTAGCCCTTTACCGTAGAAATTAAATAATCAACTGTTGGGAACACCTATTACAGGTCCAATTTCTTAGAAGCATATGAACACTAATCTTAATAATCTTTTGTTGCTTCAGTATAGTAAGTTTCTTCAGTAGCAACCTTAGTTGGAAGTTATTTTGTATGTCTCATCATAAGTCTTCTATTGCGCCTAGTTGGTAGCATGAGTGAGATGCTGATTAGACAAAATCACATTCCATGAATCTTGACATGTCTAATAGTTTGACATGGTTGATGCGCTTCCTTATAGAAGACATCATAGAAGTATCTTGTTATTACAATTTAATGTGTCTGACATATCGTTAAGGTTTCTAATCTGGCAGTTCTTAATCTAAGAAGATACTTCTATGACTTTAAGTTTACATTGTGCTACTGTAGTCCAGTGGATATATTCACTCTGAGGAAAGAAAACAGAAACTTGAATCACATCAAAAAGTGTTGCTTATCAAATTCGTTTTGACTTAAAAATTTATTATCTTTTTTAATTTAATCCTACTATCTTATAATAAGCTTTAACAATCCCAAACCAAGCCTAACAAAAAAGAAACCACAGCTTCTGTCCTGGCCTAGGCTGGGATTTGGATTTGCTATAGTTACCAGGATCTAGCATACTGTTGTCCTACAAAATATTGTAATACTAGTGTGCACACACTCTGCACAGGATCTAGCATGCTTCTTCTATGTGACTTCAAATATAGATTACCTAGCCAACTAATTGCTAGCTTCTTCTTTAGAGAATCATACTATATGTAATGATTTATATGATATATACTGTCATTTTTGCAGAAGTATCTAGAAATGGATATGAATTACTATCTGTGTCATCGTTCGTGGATGTATAACCATTATCCTGATGACATGTACGGTATACGGGATAAATTTATTGAGGGTGTACAGCAGTTCCTGCAGTTCGCCAAGGCGTTCTCTCAGTACATGGACGGTACCAAAATTAAGTGTCCGTGTATGAGATATCGCAACAAGAAATATCATCCTGAAGTGGAAGTCACATATCATTTGTACTCGAAGGGCTTCACGCCGAATTACTATCAGTAGACCGTGCACGAAGAACTTGTATCTCTAGCATCGGAGTCGGAGCCCTATGTGGAGCCGTATATGGATGTCCACGACCACGATGCTTACGACGACGGGTGGGTGAACATGGTTTATAATGCGGCGGGGCCTAGTTTCAATCCGAACAATTATGATACGGCGGGACCTAGTTTTAATTTGGACAATTATGATACAGCTGAGGAGGCACCGAATGCCGATATTATAAAGTTTATGGAGTTGCTGGAGAATGCAAGGACTCCACTATATCCTGGTTGTGAGGATCATTCACCGTTGGAGGTGGTTACAAGATTATTGAGCATCAAGTCTAATTTTAACATGTCACAAGAATGCTATAATCGATTGATCGATTTGATTATAGAGATCTTGCCTGAGGGTGCAAAGTTGCATAAAGACTTCTATCGATCTAAGAGGATGGTGAGATCGCTTTGGATGGGATACGAAAAAATCGTTGGATGTTGCAACGGGTGCATGTTGTACTACAAAGACGACAAGGATGAAGATGCGTGCAGATTCTGTGGTACTGATCGCTACAAGGCCACTATTAGAGGAAAGTCTGTCGGTGCAAGAAAGCCTACCGATTCAATGCAATACTTGCCTTTGACGCCGTGGTTACAGCAGTTGTTTATGGTTAAGGAGACTGCAGAAAACATGAGTTGGCACAGGCGAAAATAGATCGAAGGAGTATTGGATCATCCATCCGATGGAGAAGCATGGAAGCACTTTGAAGAAAATAGATCGAAGGAGTATTGCATGAAGACTCCGTATATGTTCCTAACCGTTATTATCCCGGGTCCGAACAATCCAAAGAGGAACATCGATGTGTATTTACAGTCTTTGATAGATGAGTTGAATCAGCTGTGGGAAGTAGGTGCCAACAAGTACGATGTTTCCAGAAAGCAGAATTTTCAGATGAGAACAGCACTTATGTGGACCATCAACGACTTTTCGGCCTATAGAATATTATCGGGATAGAGCACCCATGGTCGTCTCTCATGTCCATATTGCATGGACCATACTAAGGCTTTTCGTTTGAAATACGGAGGCAAACCGTGCTTCTTTGATTGTCATCGACAATTTCTACCGAAGGATCATCCGTACCGGTGGAACCGAAATGCTTTTTGTGCGGGAGTTGTAGAGAAGGCCAATCCACCGCCAAGGTGGCCCGGATACACGATATGGAAAGAGGTAAGAGATTTACCAAGTGCTATCGAAGAGCCTGCTAAGGGGTACAAGTGTGATAGATTTGGTCGCACCGATAACTAGACGAAGAGGAGTATATTCTGGGATCTGCCATATTGGAGCACCAATCTGATCAGACATAACCTTGATTTTATGCATATCAAGAATAATGTGTTTGATAACATAATTAATACTGTAATAGAGGTAAAAGGGAAGACGAAAGATAATCCGAAGGCCAGGTTGGACTTAGAAGAAATATGTAGACGTCCTGCATTACATTTGATAGAGGAGGGAAATGGAAAGTTAAAGCAACCTAAGTCAGTTTTATCACTGGAGAAAGAGGATAAAGGAAGACTTTGTAGGTGGATTCAGGGTCTAAAGTTTCCAGACGGATATGTGTCGAACTTGAGAAGATGCATCGACCTCAAGGAGAATAAACTGGCGGGTATAAAGAGCCACGATTGTCACGTATTCATGGAGAGGTTAATTCTGATTATATTTCGGGAATTCTTATCATAGGTCATTTGGGATCCATTGACAGAGCTCAGCATATTCTTCAGAGATCTTTGTTGTACTAAGTTGCTCGTCGATCGTCTAGAAAAGCAAGAGAAGGATATTGCCGTAATACTATGTAAGCTCGAGAAGGTGTTTCCTCCTGGATTTTTTGACTCTATGGAGCATTTGCCAATTCATCTTTCCTATGAGGCACGTGTTGGTGGTCCTGTCGGTTATCGGTGGATGTACCCCTTCGAGCGGCATCTGAATCACCTAAAGAGAAAGGTAAAAAATAAGGCACGGGTTGAGGGCTCTATTTGTGAAGCTTATGTTCTCGAGGAGATTATAAACTTTTGCTCGACGTATTTTAAATCGCATGTTGCTACTAATAGAACGAAAGCTCCGAGAAACGATGACGCATATCAGGAATCTAATGATGCAATACTCAAAGTATTCAATGCGTCCGGAAAGCCTTCGGGAAAAAAGAAGAAGAGATATTTGAATGACGACGAGCTAAGGGCTTCTCAGTTGTATATATTACTCAATTGCGACGAGGATGAAGTGGAGAAGCTAGAGAGATAAGTAATTAATACGTCCACGTTTACATCATCTTAATATAATAGTATAAGATACTATTATGCTACTAATCAACAGTTGCTTCATTATTTTTAGCACATATAATGATGAGTTGAGGTCAGTTAGACCCTACATAACAGACAAAGAAGTAGAACAAGAAATGAGATGCCATTTTCCTTCTTAGTTGAGCGTATATGTATGATTGTAAACCTCCTCGACCAGAAATTAGGGTTTTCTAGTTTAATTAGCCTAATTAGGGTTTACCAGATTTAATTAAGATTTAAATATTAGTATTATAATACTTGTGCAATGATTGATTCTCTTAGGATACCCCTTTAGCTGTTGCCTTAAAACCAATTCCACATATCTGACCAAGACACGTAAACCCATCATATTAAACCAAGAACAAACCCCGGATACCGATTTTCGTGCCTGATTTTAGTCGCACAAAAGTCGTTGCAAACGTCCGTGCGCAAATTAATTAAATTGCGTAATTACGTTCGCTGCCCGTTCCAATTGACATTGAGACCCAACCTCAACCAGTTTTGACCAACCCAGATCACGATATTATTGTACACTGAGCCTACTACACCAAGGACCCTTGTCCAACCAAATTTAGACTCCCGGTTTTTAATTAAATTAAATTAGAAACGCCGTTACATTAATTATGAATTAATTAATGTGAAGACCTAACCTAAATTGAAATCCAACCTAAACCCACATCCACACCCACAATCCTCATACAAAACACCAAACACCCTCATAGTCCAATGAGGAATACCAAACATGGTGTTTGTTTGCATTAAATCCCCAAATCCTAGATATTGTGCAAATACCAAATTGTTAGGGGCCTAATTGCAAAATTTCAATGAGGTGTCCCCCTCTCATTGGCCCAAACCATCATGGAGAAAAGTAATGGTCATGACCAATCATGAGCATTAATTTCCCCCCCCCATTTTATGTCCTTACATCACCTTTAGGGGAACACATCTTGACCCCACAATTTGAATGGCCTATTCCTAGCCCTCCATTCATCATGATGGACACCCCACTCCCCAAAAATAGGTTGTCCAGCCGGCCCTAATCCCTAGGCAGCCCCCCCCCCCCCACTCTCTCTCCTACATATTGTTGTTATTTACTCATTAAATGAACAAAACCTAAACCCTAATACTAAAAATACCCAAAACCCCCCAACCACCAGCCGACCCTACACCTCCCCTCCCCGAGCTCGACCACCACCACCAGCGGCCACCAACCACCGCCATACTCCACGACCACCGTCGCCAGTCCCCACCCCACCTTCCACCAGAAGCTCCGGACCGCACGTCGCCGGAGTAGCCCACACGACCGCCCGCACCGATCGTGACCCGCACAGCCAGCACCCTCGAGCCGACCACCCCGCAGCCTAGTACTCCTCCACCCCCGCCGGCGACGACTGTCCAGCTCGACCCCCTCGACCTGTCGAGCCTTTAGGTACATTATTTTATGTATATTTATTAATAATTATACATGTAATTTTCAGTACAAGTTTATATATATATAGATCTCTCATAATCCGTATTTTAATACGTATTCAAATGTATTTAATGTTCAATGTATTTAGCAGAATATATATATATTTATATTATCCATGTAAAATTTTTTATATTATATATTTACATAATCTTTTAATTTATTATATTGTGTAAGTATGTATATAAGTATATATGTATATATGCTTTCTAAAATACCAAGAATATTAAATATCTAATTATTTATAATATTAATTACTTTTCTGTAAATAAATCAAGTATTATTAATATATGTATTTGTATTATATATGTATGTATGTATGTATGTATGTACGTATGTATGTATGTATGTATGTATGTATGTATGTATGTATGTATGTATGTATGTATGTATGAATGTATGTAAGTATTTAAAAAAATATAAGAAAAATATTAAGTATATAATATTTATTGTGTTAAACTTAATTTCTGGAAATTAAGTATATTATATGTATTATCACTATATATATTAAATGCTTATACGTAATAACCTTCTAGTAGGTATATGTATATGTATGTATATATATAGGTACCTACTAGTATGTGGAGATATTTTTTTATATAAACCATTCATTATGTTGTATATATATTAAATTATGTACAAAATGGTTACCTAAATATATATATGTATATATATATGATTTTGTGATATTACCTATTAGGTATACGTATTTAATATGTGTATTATTTAGTATATACTAATTTATACATAAGTACTATTTTGTACAAATAAACGAATATTTTATTTAATATATTTTAATATGAATTAGTGTGTAGATAAATGCTAGTGTTAGCTAAATATACATATAGCCCAGACCCTGTGACAGTTGTAGATGCGGACAGTGTGCCCTAGTCGTGGTATTATAGCGACTAATTTAGACATTACTATATCCTATATAGGATTGCTGGACACTACTGCCGAGGCATCAGGAGCAGGGCTTTGGATTTCGCAGCTACCCGGGACAGGCAAGTATACATTGCCTTGTTGTACTGTTTAAATTCAATTATTGTTGGTTACATATTTATTCATTATATAAATGTGCGCGTCCGAGCAGACTCGGGTGCAGTCAGCGAAGGCGTTGACGTTAGGAGTAGTATCTGACTTAGTGTCTAGTAGACCCACCTAAAGTTGTGAAGTTATTGATATAACTTCCCAGGCCTTGACACGTATCATTACACGTCACAGAGTGAGTTCATGTAGGGACGCGTGCCTCATGCGCGACTGGCCATCAGTATGAGCAACACGTGTAGCGGTATGTAGCTCAGTTGTTATTTCATAGAGACTTGCATCATAGTATGAGATGTCCACGTCGTTTTCACGATTTGTACATCTACATTGGACGGGAAAGACATCTAGTAGGCGTATGGGACACCCCCCTCCTGATATATACTCGAATTACCATGCTCTTCGGAGATGGGGATTACAGTATATATAGCGAGTTACCATGCTCTTCGGAGATGGAGATTATAGCGAGTTACCATGCTCTTCGGAGATGGGGATTATAGCGAGTTACCATGCTCTTCGGAGATGGGGATTATAGCGAGTTACCATGCTCTTCGGAGATGGGGATAGCATCAATGCCCTTAAACGGGGGCATATGTGGCATATACTAGCCAGTCCCGACGATTGGTAAATTACGTCAGCATATGTCTGAGCCTACACATTCCCATGCGTACTACCAGGTTTATAAATTGCATTCACTTAGATGGTTAGCACACCCCCCTTTATTTACTCAGTATTTACTTTATGGCATGTATTTTTGTATCTTGTTACGTCCCTCTGAGGACCTGGTTCCCTTCCAGGTTGTTTGTGCAGTTGCAGGATACTTGATCTGATAGGGTGTGGACATCATTGCAGGTATATTTACATTTCCAGCTTTTTCAGTCTTGTGTTACTTCCATTTTATTCTGCTTATATAGCCTAGTGTTTATAGACCTATATTGTTCTTCTGGTCTATTCGAACGGATGTGTTATTGGGCTGCAGACTGATGATGCCTATCGTTCTTCCTTGAGATTACTTATCCTGGATTGAGATTTAGATTTAGTTGTTGTATAATGGAAATAGATTATTACTTGGATCACTTGACCATGGACAGCGTAAGTGCACTTCGTCGGGTCCATTAAATTGGAAAGCCCTACGGAGTCGTACCAGCTGGCCATTGCCACGGGTCTGGTCCCATAGATTTTGGGACTGGGGCGTGACATGGTTTTAGTGGTGGCCCATGCAGGTCGAGAAAATCGTTTCGGTTACGTTACTGTACCGAACGAGCCTGCAACTTAGGATTATTGTGAATAAGATCTCAATCCATAACCGATTTTAAAACTCCTCTTTGTATGTGATTATCGCCCTTGGACTTCCAATTTACATTCGTTCAATCTTCGTCAATATCGCCATCCTTGTTCCTCGTCCCCTATTATTCAGGGAGACGAATGCTTGTGACTGATGACTTTCCTCCAGAAGAAGATCGAAGACCAGACGACAGGAGATAGAATTCGTATACCTTTCTCGGAGAAGATTGTTACCTTATCATGAATGATTGATGGGTTCTTTGGATTTTATAACTAGTGTGGAAGGATAGCAAGAGAACTTGGAGCCAGTAGTACCCTATTCGTACTCGAGATAGCAGTGATCTCGGAAGTACAAGGAGCTGGAAGGATTGTTGATCAAGGCCTAGACTAGTCTAAGGAAATGCATAGCCCGATGCTGGAAACTAGTGGTTGCATATTATAGCAATATCAGGAATGATATTATGGACTAGAGAAGATAAAATTTCAGGCTCTCAATTGGAAGATAATGATCTGATTTCAAGAAATGTGCTTGAGTGATACCATTATTGTACTATGTGACTTAGAGAGATAAATAACGAAAAGAAGGAATTTGAGGAATAGAATTTTAGGAAAAAAAAAATTTTTTGAGGAGAAGAGAATTATACACTAGGCGAAGATTTTTTTTTTTTCCAAGTCATGAGGAGCACGGGGAGCACTTGAGACTAGTGCTAGAGACGCTGAGACGAGAGAGGCTTTATGCCAAACTGAGCAAGTGCGAGTTCTCCTAGATCGTGTCGTATTTCTTGGGCACGTTATCTCGGGAGATGGCATTTCAGTAGATCCCGCGAAGATTTCATCTGTAGAGACGTGGCCGACCCCTACCAACGTCACGGAGGTGAGGAGTTTCCTAGGACTTGCCGGATATTACCGGAGGTTCGTAGAGAACTTCGCAAGGATCGCAGAGCTGATGACCCGCTTGACCCGCAAGGATCAGGAGTTCACCTGGACAGAGGAGTGTCAGACGGCATTCGATGAGCTGAAGAAGCGTCTGACTACAACACCCATCTTGACCATACCTTCTGGACCCGGAGGATTCGTGATCTATAGCGATGCGTACGGGAAAGGATTAGGATGCGTCTTGATGCAGCATGGGAAGGCTGTAGCCTATGCCTCTAGACAGCTGAGGACCCATGAAAAGAACTATCCTACCCACGACTTAGAGCTTGCCGCAGTGATCTTTGCTTTGAAGCTTTGGAGGCACTACCTGTACGGAGAGCGCATGGAGATATTCACCGATCACAAGAGCCTGAAATACGTCTACACACAGAAGGACCTGAATCAGAGGCAGAGACGTTGGCTCGAGGTGATGGCAGACTTCGAGATTGAGCTACAGTACCATCCGGGAAAGGCTAACGTGGTAGCCGATGCTTTAAGCAGGAAGCCCATAGCATTTTTTTTCCTGACTACCCAACAACATCTGCTGAGAGATCTAGAACAGTTGGGTATCGAAGTCATTATGCCCGGAGTAAACGGCCAGATGTCGAGTTTCCAGGTGCAATCGACATTGGTGGAGAGAATCAAGGCTGCTTTGCCGACGGACGCCAGATTTCAGAGGCTTCGACAGAGGACAGAGGCTGGAGTACAGACGGAACTGCGTATACACGAGGACGGGACCTTGAGATGTGGAGATCGTCTCTAAGTTCCGAATGGAGAGCTACGACAGGAGCTGATGACGGAGGCCCACAGTTCGACCTATTCTATACATCCAGGAGGCACGAAGATGTACCGAGACCTGAGGCAGTACTACTGGTGGCACGGGATGAAGAGAGAGATAGCCCGCTTCGTGGCTAAGTGTCTGGTGTGTCAGCAAGTCAAGGCTGAGCATCAGAGGTCTGCCGGATTACTTCAACCACTCCCGATACCGGAGTGGAAATGGGAGCACATCACCATGGACTTCGTCACGGGTTTCCCGAGGAGTCCTAGTGGTCGCAATACCGTATGGGTAATCGTAGATAGACTCACCAAGTCTGCCCACTTCTTACCTTTCAGAGTAGGGCAATCTACGGAAGTCTTGGCAGACATGTACATGAGGGAGATTGTACGATTGCATGGAGTGCCAGTCAGTATCGTGTCTGACCGGGATACGAGGTTTACATCATACTTTTGGAGGAGTATGCAAGAGAGTCTTGGTACCCGCCTTAAGTTCAGTACTTCGTACCACCCGCAGATAGATGGACAGTCCGAGCGCACCATTCAGACGCTGGAGGATATGTTGAGGGCTTGCATGCTTGACTTCAGCGGTTCATGGGAGGACCACTTGCACTTGGTCGAATTTTCCTACAACAATAGCTATCAGGCGAGCATTCAGATGGCTCCCTATGAGGCATTGTATGGTAGGAAATGTCGTTCCCCCGTATGTTGGAGCGATGTAGGCGAGAGGCAGATTCTAGGACCAGAGTTGATCGTCCATACAGTGGAGAAGGTAAAGAAGATCCAGGGGCATCTACGAGCAGCACAGGACAGGCAGAAGCATTGGGCTAATGTGCACCGACGACCCCTAGAGTTCCAGGTTGGAGAACATGTGTTCCTGAAGATTTCTCCTACCAGAGGAACCATCAGATTTGGAGGCAGAGGGAAGCTGAGTCCGAGGTACATCGGACCCTTCGATGTGCTAGAGCGCGTCGGAGAAGTTGCTTACAGATTGGCCTTGCCGCAGACACTGGAAGGAGTTCACGACGTCTTCCATGTATCTCAGCTGAGGAGATACATACCGGATCCGAGTCATGTGCTTGACCACTCGGAGATCACCGTTGGTCCCAGCTTGTCATACCAGGAGGAGCCAGTTGAGATCCTAGACCGAAGCGAGAAGGTACTGCGAGGCCAGACTATCCCTCTAGTTCGTGTCGCATGGAGACATCACGCACCAGGTGAATCAACCTGGGAACGAGAGGACGATATGCGGCAACGGTTTCCCCATCTTTTCGAAGGCCTAGGTATGTGTTAGTACTTATTTCATTCAACAGTTATTCTATATGTCTGTTTTTAATTTCGAGGACGAAATGCTCTAAGGAGGGTATGTTGTAAACCCCCTCGACCAGAAATTAGGGTTTTCTAGTTTAATTAGCCTAATTAGGGTTTACCAGATTTAATTAAGATTTAAATATTAGTATTATAATACTTGTGCAATGATTGATTCTCTTAGGATACCCCTTTAGCTGTTGCCCTAAAACCAATTCCACATATCTGACCTAGACACGTAAACCCATCATATTAAACCAAGAACAAACCCCGGATACCGATTTTCGTGCCTGATTTTAGTCGCACAAAAGTCGTTGCAAACGTCCGTGCGCAAATTAATTAAATTGCGTAATTACGTTCGCTACCCGTTCCAATTGACATTGAGACCCAACCTCAACCAGTTTTGACCAACCCAGATCACGATATTATTGTACACTGAGCCTACTACACCAAGGACCCTTGTCCAACCAAATTTAGACTCCCGGTTTTTAATTAAATTAAATTAGAAATGCCGTTACATTAATTATGAATTAATTAATGTGAAGACCTAACCTAAATTGAAATCCAACCTAAACCCACATCCACACCCACAATCCTCATACAAAACACCAAACACCCCCATAGTCCAATGAGGAACACCAAACATGGTGTTTGTTTGCATTAAATCCCCAAATCCTAGATATTGTGCAAATACCAAATTGTTAGGGGCCTAATTGCAAAATTTCAATGAGGTGTCCCCCTCTCATTGGCCCAAACCATCATGGAGAAAAGTAATGGTCATGACCAATCATGAGCATTAATTTCCCCCCCCCATTTTATGTCCTTACATCACCTTTAGGGGAACACATCTTGACCCCACAATTTGAATGGCCTATTCCTAGCCCTCCATTCATCATGATGGACACCCCACTCCCCAAAAATAGGTTGTCCAGCCGGCCCTAATCCCTAGGCAGCCCCCCCCCACTCTCTCTCCTACATATAGTTGTTATTTACTCATTAAATGAACAAAACCTAAACCCTAATACTAAAAATACCCAAAACCCAAAACCCCCCAACCACCAGCCGACCCTACACCTCCCCTCCCCGAGCTCGACCACCACCACTAGCGGCCACCAACCACCGCCATACTCCATGACCACCGTCGCCAGTCCCCACCCCACCTTCCACCAGAAGCTCCGGCCCCCACGTCGCCGGAGTAGCCCACACGACCGCCCGCACCGATCGTGACCCGCACAGCCAGCACCCTCGAGCCGACCACCCCGCAGCCTAGTACTCCTCCACCCCCGCCGGCGACGACTGTCCAGCTCGACCCCCTCGACCTGTCGAGCCTTTAGGTACATTATTTTATGTATATTTATTAATAATTATACATGTAATTTTCAGTACAAGTTTATATATATATAGATCTCTCATAATCCGTATTTTAATACGTATTCAAATGTATTTAATGTTCAATGTATTTAGCAGAATATATATATATTTATATTATCCCTGTAAAATTTTTTATAATATATATTTACATAATCTTTTAATTTATTATATTGTGTAAGTATGTATATAACTATATATGTATATATGCTTTCTAAAATACCAAGAATATTAAATATCTAATTATTTATAATATTAATTACTTTTCCGTAAATAAATCAAGTATTATTAATATATGTATTTGTATTATATATGTATGTATGTATGTACGTATGTATGTATGTATGTATGTATGTATGTATGTATGTATGTATGAATGTATGTAAGTATTTAAAAAAATATAAGGAAAATATTAAGTATATAATATTTATTGTGTTAAACTTAATTTCTGGAAATTAAGTATATTATATGTATTATCACTATATATATTAAATGCTTATACGTAATAACCTTCTAGTAGGTATATGTATATGTATGTATATATATAGGTACCTACTAGTATGTGGAGATATTTTTTTATATAAACCATTCATTATGTTGTATATATATTAAATTATGTACAAAATGGTTACCTAAATATATATATGTATATATATATGATTTTGTGATATTACCTATTAGGTATACGTATTTAATATGTGTATTATTTAGTATATACTAATTTATACATAAGTACTATTTTGTACAAATAAACGAATATTTTATTTAATATATTTTAATATGAATTAGTGTGTAGATAAATGCTAGTGTTAGCTAAATATACATATAGCCCAGACCCTGTGACAGTTGTAGATACGGACAGTGTGCCCTAGTCGTGGTATTATAGCGACTAATTTAGACATTACTATATCCTATATAGGATTGCTGGACACTACTGCCGAGGCATCAGGAGCAGGGCTTTGGATTTCGCAGCTACCCGGGACAGGCAAGTATACCTTGCCTTGTTGTACTGTTTAAATTCAATTATTGTTGGTTACATATTTATTCATTATATAAATGTGCGCGTCCGAGCAGACTCGGGTGCAGTCAGCGAAGGCGTTGACGTTAGGAGTAGTATCTGACTTAGTGTCTAGTAGACCCACCTAAAGTTGTGAAGTTATTGATATAACTTCCCAGGCCTTGACACGTATCATTACACGTCACAGAGTGAGTTCATGTAGGGACGCGTGCCTCATGCGCGACTGGCCATCAGTATGAGCAACACGTGTAGCGGTATGTAGCTCAGTTGTTATTTCATAGAGACTTGCATCATAGTATGAGATGTCCACGTCGTTTTCACGATTTGTACATCTACATTGGGCGGGAAAGACATCTAGTAGGCGTATGGGACACCACCCTCCTGATATATACTCGAGTTACCATGCTCTTCGGAGATGGGGATTACAGTATATATAGCGAGTTACCATGCTCTTCGGAGATGGGGATTATAGCGAGTTACCATGCTCTTCGGAGATGGGGATTATAGCGAGTTACCATGCTCTTCGGAGATGGGGATAGCATCAATGCCCTTAAACGGGGGCATATGTGGCATATACTAGCCAGTCCCGACGATTGGTGAATTACGTCAGCATATGTCTGAGCCTACACATTCCCATGCGTACTACCAGGTTTTTAAATTGCATTCACTTAGATGGTTAGCACACCCCCCTTTATTTACTCAGTATTTACTTTATGGCATGTATTTTTGTATCTTGTTACGTCCCTCTGAGGACCTGGTTCCCTTCCAAGTTGTTTGTGCAGTTGCAGGATACTTGATCTGATAGGGTGTGGACATCATTGCAGGTATATTTACATTTCTAGCTTTTTCAGTCTTGTGTTACTTCCATTTTATTCTGCTTATATAGCCTAGTGTTTATAGACCTATATTGTTCTTCTGGTCTATTCAAACGGATGTGTTATTGGGCTGCAGACTGATGATGCCTATCGTTCTTCCTTGAGATTACTTATCCTGGATTGAGATTTAGATTTAGTTGTTGTATAATGGAAATAGATTATTACTTGGATCACTTGACCATGGACAGCGTAAGTGCACTTCGTCGGGTCCATTAAATTGGAAAGCCCTACGGAGTCGTACCAGCTGGCCATTGCCACGGGTCTGGTCCCATAGATTTTGGGACTGGGGCGTGACAATGATGCTTGGTAATTACTTTTTAATTCTGCACTTGCAAAACAAGTAACTTACTATCGCTACTTTGGTATTTAGGTCGATCGTCTAATAACACCCGAGACTGAATCTATTAGAACTCTAGCCAAGGGACCAATTACTGCCGTTAAAATATGGCCAAGTTTCTGTGTGAATGGGTTCAGGTTCAAGTCAATAAATGCTCCTATCAGAGACAACTTTCTGGATCTTGATTCCACGAAAAATAGTTATTTGTGTATCAAATCTTCGAACTACAAAGACATCGATCCAGGCAATAATTTTTTTGGCATCTTATAAGAGATTGTGAAGTTGACATATAATTATGGCATAGAACCTGCTAATATCGTGCTATTCAAGTTTGAATGGTTCGATCCGATTCAAGATCAAGGTTGGAAAATTGACAAGCATGGCCTTGTGGATATAAACTACAAGCGTAGATATCAAGGCTACGAACCATTTGTCCTATCAAGTCAGGCTCAGCTCGTGTACTTTACAACTTATCCTAGACGGGGGACAGCGAGGTCGGATTGGTGGGCAGTATGCAAGACTAAAGCTAGAAATACCTTTGACATTGACGAAATAGCTTATCAGGAGGACGATCTACCTCTTGTAACAAATATTGTAGATGTGGACTCAACGGAAGTTACTCATTACACGAGTAATAATGTAGAAGATATAGAATTATTCAAAGAGGAAGACGAAGACGAAGTAGATGAGAGTGAAGACGAGGAGGAGGAAGAGGAAGAGGAAGAGGAAGAGGAAGAGGAGGACGAGGAAGGCGAACAAGATAAATTTTCTGAAGATGATTGAAAATAAAATATTTTACCTGTAGAATATAACTATATTTTGACTGTAGAATGTACTATTTTAATGAATATATGTATTATATTTTAACTGTAGAATGCTTTGAGATATGCATCACATTTTGACTGTAGAATATACTATATATTTATATTTTTCTATATTCATCATATGTTTTTATCAGGTATAAAAGGATGACGCGGAGGATTCGGCAGGTCCCGACGTAGACAGAGTGCTCCTCCGGTACTGCCTACTGTTGGTTCCGGATCATTGTCGTCCAATACTCCAGTATATCGATCACTCACATCTCCAACTGTTAGGACGAGTAGTTCCAGGCGTGATAGTACTCCCTCGTCCAGCGTTCCTCCTACTGACGGAACCATGGGGACAGATGAGCATGTCGAGGAGGTCGTGCCCACGTTGTTCCAGTATCAGCAAGATCCTCCATGCGCTCCTCCGGAAGAGACGAGGACAGAGATTTGGGCCGACGGTATAAAGTAAGTCAATTAGATGGTTTAGCATTATATATATCGTGTATTTCTTTATTCCTCATATATTGACTTTTTCGATCAAAATAATTATCTTTGTATAGATATCATCCATCATCGGTTCAGAGACGCCTGGGTCTATTTCTGAGGAACAACTATGGTGGCCCTTGGATCAACTACTCTGAAGCTCCGTAGGAGAGGAAGGCATTCTGGTTTGCGTACTTCCAGGTAAAAGTATATTATATAAATTCTCTAATTTATGCATATTATATAACTTATTCGTGATGCTCACTTACTAAATTATTTATTGTAGCAAACGTATTTCTATCCTCCACACCGGGCCGACTTGATCGAGCGGCTGTTTCCTACCGTTTCGGCCAAGCTTATCCGTAATGCTCTGGATGACCAGAAGGCTCGTGATCGTGCTGGAAAACTAATCCAAGGTTGGATCACGCCTGAGCAGTGGACTGCGATGAGGGCTAGATTCGATGATCCGAGCTGTAAGAAAAGGTCTGAGAAGGCCAAGGCGGCTAGGCAGAATGCTGCCAAGTGGTGTGGTGGCTTGATTCCGATGACGGAACATTTTTATCGTTTGGTATATTTTTTATTTAAGATATACTATTTTAAGGTAAGTACGATAAAATGGTAGTAGGAAAAAATATTTAAGTTTAGTATTAAATAATATATTTTTAACAGGTACAGAGGGGTGAGAATGCTAACATGGTGACCGTCCTCTTGGCCACCCATCGCAAGGACGGACATCTCATTGATGAGGGGGCCTCGCAGACCTATGTAAGTATTACTTGACTTTGTGTTAATTTTCATATAACTTAGGCAATTATCGAGTTTTTAAACTTTTCTAGGCTGAGTATCTTAGGCGGCGTGAGCGGGCGACTGCTAGTGCACTACAGTTGGAAAGGCTGGTACTTCCTTGCAGCCCGCTCTAGCTCCGTCGGCGGACGACCTGTGGGTGACCGTAGTTGGTGGTCTCCATAGGGGTACATACTACGGTACGGGATCCTATGGTGCCCTGGTTGTGACGCAGTCATTTAGGGCCTCCCCGACAAGTGCGTATTCCCCACAGCCTTCGCAGTCGTCGGCCAGAGTCCAGGAGGCCATTGACCGTAAGATTGTGTCTCTTCGTGATGGGTTGCTGTAAAGGATGGAGGAGCAGCCCCGGTCCCAGCTGCAGGAGGATGATCCGATGCTCATCGCACGATTCGATATGCTCGACCGCAGCATCACGGAGCTCCGAGATTTGATAAATGATCTTAGATCCTTGACAGAGGGCAACGTGACGAAGCTGCAGGCATCACAACTATCCATGGGCGAGAGGCTGACGATGATGTAGGATTCAATGGTTCATAGCAGTATGAGATTGTTATCTACCATAGATTCTTATAACGAACGACTCGCAGACTTGAAGCGGATACGTCCTCCTAGTGCGCCTACATCGACACAGACTCCACCGACGTCACTGCCTTCTCCATCGACTTCGATGTCGATTTCACGGGAGCAGTATGATCTATTCTTATCCTTCATGCGCGCTAGTAGTCATCCTTCTGCAGATCCGTAGTAGTATAGTTGCTGGATATTTGTATTCTTTGTATTATTTAGGATGAGACTCATTGTTTGGATATATATTTACTGTATTCTTTACAATAATATTTGCTGGATATTTTATTTTCTTTAAATTTTATTATATTATTAATATTAAATTTATATTAATTTACCGGTATTGAGTGTTCAACCCAAGGAGGTCGACAAATCCAAGAAATTCAACGGAGGGTTGCTCCGGGTCTATTTGTACATATTATGAATTAATAAACTGCAGGAATAATAGTTTGGAAATAATTTAGTATTCAAACTATATAATAGTTGCTCCAGGTCTATTTCTTTATTCCTCATATATTTAATTTTTTGATCAAAATAATTATCTCTGTATAGATATCGTCCATCGTCGGTTCAGAGATGCCTGGGCCAATTTCTGAGGAACAACTACGGTGGCCCTTTGATCAACTACTCTGAGGCTCCGGAGGAGAGGAAGGCATTCTGGTTTGCGCACTTTCAGGTAAAAGTATATTAAATAAATCCTCTAATTTATGCATATTATATAACTTATCCGTGATGCTCACTTACTAAATTATTTATTATAGCAAACGTATTTCTATCCTCCGCACCGGGCCGAGTTGATCGAGCGACTATTTTCTATCGTTGCCGCCAAGCTTATCCGAGATGCTCTGGATGACCAGAAGGCTCGTAATCGTGCTGGAAAACCGATCCAAGGTTGGATTACGCTTGAGCAGTGGACTGCGATAAGGGCTAGATTAGACGATCCGAGCTACAAGGAAAGGTCTGAGAAGGCCAAGGCGGCTAGGCGGAATGTTGCCAAGTGGTGTGGTGGCTCGATTCCGATGACGAAACATTTTCGTCGTTTGGTATATTTTTTCTTTTAAAATATATTATTTTAATGTAAGTACCATAAAATGGTAGTAGGAAAAAATATTTAAGTTTAGTACTAAATAATATATTTTTAATAGGTACAGAGGGGTGAGGATGCAAACATGGTGACCGTCTTCTTGGCCACCCATCGCAAGGACAGAAATCTCATTGATGAGAGGGCCTCGCAGACCTATATAAGTATTACTTTACTTTGTGTTAATTTTAATATAACTTAGGCAATTATCGAGTTTCCAAACCTTTCTAGGCCGAGTATCTTAGGCTGCGTGAGCGGGCGACTGCTAGTGCACCTACACCTGGAGAGGCTGCTACTTCCTCGCAGTCCGCTCCAGCTCCGTCGGCGGACGACCTGTGTGTGACCGTAGCTGGTGTTCTTCAGAGGGGTATGTACTACGGTACGGGATCCTATGGCGCCATGGTTGCGACGCAGTCATCTAGGGCCTCCCCGACAGCTGCGCATTCTACACAGCCCTCGCAGTCGTCGGACAGAGTCCCGGAGGCCGTTGACCGTCAGATTGCGTCTCTCCGTGATGAGTTGTTGTGAAGGATGGAGGAGCAGTCCCAATCCCAGCTGTAGGCGAACGATCTGACGCTCATCGCACAATTCGATATGCTCGACCGCAGCATCACGGAGCTCCGAGATTTGATAAATAATATTAGAGCCTCGATAGACCATAACATCATGGAGCTGCAGGCATCACAGCTATCGATGGGCGAGAGGCTGACGATGATGCAGGATTCAATGGTTCATAGCTGTACGAGGCTGTTATCTACCATGGATTCTTACAACCAACGACTCACAGACTTGGAGCGGGTATGGCCTCCTGGTGCGCCTACATTGACACAGACTCCACCAATGTTACTACCTTCTCCATCGACATCGGTGTCGATTCCACGGGAGCAGTATGAGCTGTTCTTATCCTTCATGCGCGCCGGTGGTCAGCCTCCTGCATATTCGCAGTAGTATAGCTAGTTGCTGGATATTTGTATTTTTTGTATTATTTAGGATGAGATTGTATGGATATATATTTGCCGTATTCTTTACGATGAGATTTGCTGGATGCTTTCTTTTCTTCAAATTTTATTATATTATTTATATTAAATATGTTATTTTACTAGTGTTGAGTGTTCCACCCAAGGGGATTGGCAAACCCAGAAATTCAACAGAGGGTTGCTCCGGGTCTATTTGTACAAATTGTGATTTAATAAACTGCAGGAATAATAGTTTGAAAATAATTCAGTATTCTTTTTTCTATTTTTTTCTGTAAAATTAGCGACATTTTTAGCGATATTTAGCGACGTGTATACACGTCGCTAAATACGTCGCTAATTCGCGATGTTAATAAATGTCGCTAATAACGTCGCTAAACAAGGCGCTAAATATGTCGTTGTACGTCGCAAATTGCTGACATGGCAGTATTGCCAGGTCATTAAAGACATCGTTGTAACGTCAATATATAAGTCGCTAATTAGCGACGTTAATTATCGTCGCTAATTAGTGACGCTGCATCGCTAAACGTCGCTAATTTTAGCGACACATTTAAGTCGCTAAGAAATATCGGCATAGCACGTTTAGCGACGTTTTTTCTTTTAGCGACTTGCTTTGTTCCGACTTCCTTAAAATGTTGCTAATTACGTCGCTAAATGTGATTAGCGACATTTTTTGTCATTTAGCGACGTTTTTAAACGTCGTTAATTTGACTTTTTCTGGTAGTGTCTTGTGCTACATTTTAGTCGCACAACATTCGTCGCGGACGTTTATATTTAATTCTAAATAATTCTAAATTTGTATCGTTGTACGTTTCAATCGAAATTGAAAACACAATCTTGATCCGTTTTATAAAATCCCTAATTTTAATAAACAGTATTAATTATTTAATTAATTTATAGTATTTAGTAGCTAATTATAGGAAATAGAATTTATTGAATTTTTATTTTAGGTGTTTGTGCATATAGGAGATTCCTGGAGCAATTATAATTTTTTTATAATTTATTTTATGTAGGAGACCTTGTGGACAGTTGATGGATTAATTATATGCTCTAAGATCAATTTTTAGAATTATATATATATATGTATAAGAAAGAATGAAAAAGAAATAAGAAAGAATGAAAAAGGAATAAAGGAAAAAGAAAAAGAAATAGAAATCTTAGTGAAACCCTACCCAATAACCTATCCTACCCTACCCATTTTGCACTAACCCGCACCGCTTCTAATAAACAGCAGCAGCGCAACGCTGAGCCGAACCCCCCCCCCCCCCGCGTCCATATATATATATATATATATATAAGACCCTCTTGAAACCCTAACACTAAAACTTTCATCTCCCCATCTGAACAGTGCCGCTTCCCAGACCAGAGCCGCCGCCTCCAGTCCCTGAGCGCCGCCGCCAACCCATCGGAGTTCCCCGCGACCACCGCGCACCGCGACTGCAGAATTTGACAACAACTTACATGTGTTCATGTCTCGATTCCCGCGCCACCGCTCGACCAAACTCGACTCCGTCTTCATCGGTACGTTCACAACCTAACTCCTTCCATATCTGTGTGTTAGTTTAACTCAAACAATGCATAACCCTAGGCGAAAACAACGACCAAGTTGGCAAAAAACGATAACTTTTCGGATCACAGAAAACTGCGGTAACTACCCATGTTCACGGACTCGTATCTCCCACCACAGAGATTCGAATTCAATTTTTCTTTTTGGTATACGAAGACCACCTAACCTAGTTTAATTTCTATATTTATAATATTTTAATAGTTGTTGTGTGCTGAATTAAATTAGATAGAAAGTCCCGAAAACCTATTTTTTTCAATTTCCAGAAATTGTGATACGGAGCGCGTCCCGCCAAACGGGACCGTCCGTCGTGTAACAAGTGTACCAAAAGGTGCGCACAGTATACTCAGACATGTGGGCTTTCGCAAAAACTGATTCGGACGCGTGTGCGCGTCGAAGTCAGCCCGTATCCGCAGAAATTTCCTATATCGTGACTTTTGTAAAACCCCGCGCCATTTAGTGCACGCTCGTCATAATACGACAAAACTTGCACCACTGGACTCGTGGTATCGCGCTGGTCCTGTGACCCAATTTTCACGCAATTTTGAGACAGTTGACCAAGTCGCCTATTGGCGCGCCCCACGGTTGACTTTTTGGGCAAAATTGTGTTCGGCTACTGGAATCCACATTTTAACATACCGTTGAGTTCGTACTGATATTTAGAGTTTTTTTGATCTATAATTTATCCCATTTAGAGACCTTTATCCTTGGCATACTTTTCGGTGCAAAGTGGCCCACATGTGGACCCGCTTTGACCCAAAATTACCGTTTTGTCCTTGTATCCAAATTGGACGAAAGGGTAGTTTTTCTAGCTGTCTCGCTTATTCTGGGAACATTGGTGATGTTATTCATATTCCATATGTTGCATGCATCTTTATTTTCTGTCATTAGTTCATATATTTTAACTGTTATATAAAATGCGCGTCGAAGGAAACTTGGGTGCAATGATGGTTTCGTCGTGATTTATTTTTATTATGTATATGCATTGACCTTGTTTATGAGACCGCCCCATTATCATGAATCATCATTAGGTTTTATTAGCCGTGACACAGTTGTTACACGAGTTGTGAGTCTCATATAGATCACGGACTTGCGTGCAGGGTTTGGCCTCCTGTACGTGTGGGCCGTACGTTAGGAATAACTGCTGTTAAAAACTTTGCATGCTAGTAGACTTGGAAGTTATTAGAGGTATTATCGTGTCATGGATGTGACATGCTTAGAGCATTGGGTGGGGAGAACAACAAGTAAGGCGTGTGGGCTCGTTGCACTTTTCTTGTGTAACCCGTACGCTCTGCCGGAGATGTGCGGTCATGATGACCACTATATATTATATATTATCAGGCGGCCTCCGCCGTTCGAAAGATGACATGCTTTATAGGCCCCTGAATCTCCAAGAGAATTATGCCAATCCCATTTTAGCCAGATAGCCCACGCGTTGGGAAAGTTGTTCTCAAACTGCATTCACTTAGACGGTTAGGCAACCCATTGGATATTTATTTCAATACTTTATTGGCATGCTTCTATGTATCTTGTTATGTCCCTCTAAGGACCTGGTCCCTTTTCAGGTGTAGCTGTTCATTAGTATTCGCAGGAGCGCAGATCCAGACTGGTTACTTATATTTGTGAGGAGGTCTTCTCTTCGAGCCCCGTGATTGTTAGCTGATATTCTTATATTGTGTTTGTTGTGTTGCACTTATATATTCTAGTTTGGTAGTGAATTTGTTTTCACCCAACTATCATCTTGAGATACTTTATATTAAGATATAGTTTCATAGATATTGGTTATTTATCTATTTATGATTTTCTGTGGATGAGATTTAGATTATACCCTGTGACTTGTGACATATGTTTATACCACTTGTGGATTTGATATTCATGTTACAGCGTACGTGTAGATTTTGGTTTCCATATATTGGAGTTGCCATATCCATGCGGCTGGCATGCTTACGTGTCCTAGTCCTACGTATTTTGGGACTGGGCATGACATATTTTTGTGGTGGCTCATGCAGATCGAGAGCATATTGTCTCGGTTATGTTATTGTACCGAGCAAGCTTGCACCTAGGATTATAGTATAGGATCTCATCCATAATTGACTATGATTCACTTTCCTTCCAATCCATTCTATTTGAATAATCACATCCTGCTTGATTCCTATGCTTCCTAATAGTTCCTTGAGCATATCCTTCTCCTCGAACATAGGAACCTGTTATTAGGATGATAATTAGGGTAACACACCTATTGAGAATACAACTAGAGTATTGCCACATCATTAAGTTTAGAATATCTAGTGAGCCCTAGCATTCCTTATCTATTGATTGCTCTACCATTATCCCTTGAGATATTTTTGAATGACTTAAGAGTAGTATAGACACTACTAGAGTTAATTAGAAATTTGACCATAATATTTGATCCTAGTATTGAGGAACCAATAAGAATTCAAGATTGAATATTAGGACCAAACTTAACTTTTATAGTGAGATAGTATTATAAAACTATAAATTTAGATTCTTGTCTTGAGATTAGCAGACAGTACCTTAGAAAGCCAAGAGCAATGCATAGCATATTTTCTTGATCATACCTCGAACACAGAGATTAGCATAGCATCTTCCCTTAGGAAACCATGACATTATCAATAGCCTCTCTATTTTATTTCATGCCTAGTTCCTCTGAAACCTTAGCACTCGTTATTGTGCGATGACTAATTACGTTTTCTTTCTTTCATCTTTTAATTCGTGCCACCTAACCGTTCTGATTGTAGACCGAGTGATTTTATTCCATGTTAGAATATATAGTTGCTAGGATTATAGTTGTAATCTTGAATTTTGAATTTTGGTGCTTGGTAGTTAGAACCTGATAGTTGAGTATTCATTTAGATTATAATTTTAGGGTTATACCTTAGTTTTAAATCACGTAATTGAACCCATATCTCCATATAAGTTATATCCTCTCTCACTTGAGGGCTAGTAACATTTCCATTCTTACTATTGATACTTGTTCTATAAGCCCTCTGATTAAGACTTAAGATGACCATTACCTATATAATGCAATAGGATACCCTAATAAGTACCAAGATCTTTTCTCGTAAACCCTAATAAGAGTTTCTACTTTATCCTTAAGGCAGTAAAATATTAGTTAATTCTTTTAAGTTGGGTAGTATGCCTCATAACCTAGTAACGCGTAGTCCTTTTGACTCATTAATAAAATATAACCGAATGACATTAACTATATGCTTGCATAAGACGATAGTGTTTATCCCGACTGTAACACTTAGAGGTCCATGCCCTGTTTGGTCGACTAGCGACTTAGACAAGGAGTTAGCATGACAACTAATGAGAATATAGAGTCTTATCTTCCTTGTGAACTTGAATTAATATGTACCTTCTTTTATCATAATCCAACGTATTTATATTTGATACTACCTTGACTTATGCTACTATTGTAGCCTAGATTTGCAAGCTTATTCTTTATCGAGCTTGTTCATGATATATGTATTATTAGGGGCCCACACTAATACAATTGTCTAATCAGAATTAGTGTATTATGGTCTGGACAACCATAGAGCGTTTGGTTCGCTCTTCACATGACTACTTTACGTGGATTGGGATACATAGTTGACTAGTAGACGAATATACTTGCCCCTATACATGTCTGACATATCGTATCGGTTACATAACTATACTGATACGAGCATATAAATAGGAATTACCAAATTAGGATTTCAATCCACAACTGCCTTGACAAATTCCTTTTTGAGTTCTCTAATCGCCTTGAACCCCATACTTGTATTCTATTACCTCCCCCTAGAACTCTTTATTATTGTTTTTTGTCTTTTCCTATTTCGGAAAGACGAACCTTGTGCTTGGTATGAGTTGATACACAGAGAGTACTATATATACCCATAGGCCAATCACATTACTAGATGACTATCTTTTATAATTAATTAAGGGCATATCATATATGATATATTTGGTGTTAAAGTTTTGAGGATTGAATAGCATGATTAAAATTGGAGGATATTTTTGTTAAATGTATAGCTTGTGTGATAGATGGATAGATTCTAAGTTGGGTAGAAGTTGTATTGTCAACTTGAGAGAAATTTCTTTTAGATTGTGATCAAGCAAGATTAGATGGGGAGATTCAAATCATTTTAATTTTGAGAAATTTTAAAAGAAGAATTAAGATGATGATGATATAATGAATTTTAAAAGCTTTGATATGGCGAACCAAACCTTTATACTTAGGCATATAATTTAAATTTTGAATATTGAATGTTGAATCATCGATTTAAATCTTGAGGAAAATAAATGGAACTCTAAACATGAATATTGACGGATTAAATTCCAAAATTGATGATTTGAATTAAAAGTTAAATTTTGATTATTGAATTACCTATTTAAAATATTGAGGATGTGAATTGAATTTAAAATTTTGAAGAATACAAAATTTATAAGTAAAAATAGGAATAATATTGGATTAGAATTTTTTTTTAAAGAAGATTATGATAGTTGAAGATCGTGATGTAAAAATTGATGTGGGTTAATTAAATATTGAAGATGTTATATGGATTCAATTTAAAATTGGATGTTGATGATTTAAAAAAAATGAGGAGAGATTACAATAGGTTGAATTTCAATTTGAACAGTGATTATCTTAATTTTGAAGTGATTACAATGGATTTGATTAGAATTTTAATTATCGCAAAGGGATTGCGATTAACTTGCCTTATGTACGTAAAGGAATAACAAGCTATGCCTTATTTTAATTTCGAGAACGAAATTATTTTAAGTTGGGTGGATTGTAAACCCCCTCACCCAAAATTAGGCCTACTTGGCTTAGATAGTGAAACTAGAGCTAGTTTGTATCCAATTGGAAATAGGACACAGCATTTTATTTAATTTTACAATAATTATATCACTTAGCTTACCTTACCGTTGCTTCGATAATTGGAGCAACTCACTAGTCATTGTCTTCCTCCAATTTCACATCCTTATCCTAGAAGTGCCCGCCTTATATTCTGACCTTTGTGTAACTTATAATAATGCTCTCTTGTGCTACATTTTAGTCGCATAATATTCGTCGCGGACGTTTATATTTAATTCTAAATAATTTCAACTTTGTATCGTTGTGCGTTCCAATCAAAATTGGAAACACAATCTTGATCCGTTTTGTAAAACCCCTAATTTTAATAAACAGTATTAATTATTTAATTAATTATTTAATTAATTTATAGTATTTAGTAGCTAATTTTAGGAAATATAATTTATCAAATTTTTATTTTAGGTGTTTGTGCATATAGGGGATTCCTGGAGCAATTATAATTTTTCCATAATTTATTCCATGTAGGAGACCTTGTGGACAGTTGATGGATTAATTGTATGCTTTAAGATCAATTTCTAGAATTATATATATATATATATATATATATATATATATATATATATATATATATAAAGTTTAATAGACGAAAAAGAAATTAGGAATTAGAAAATGAAATAGAAATAGAAAATAGAATAAGATTGAAAAGAAATAAGAAAGAATGAAAAAGGAAAAAGAAAAAGAAAAAGAATTCTTAGTGAAACCCTACCCAATAACCTATCCTACCCTACCCATTATGCACTAACCCGCACCCGCTTCTAATAAACAGCAGCAGCGCAGCACTGAGCCGAACACTCCCCCCCCGTGTCCCTATATATATATATATATAACACCCTCTTGAAACCCTAACCCTAAAACTTTCATATCCCCATCTGAACACCGTCGCTTCCCAGACCAGAGCCGCCGCCTCCAGCCCCTGAGCGCCGCCGCTAACCAGCCGGAGTTCTCCGCGACCACCGCGCACCTCGACTGCAGAATTTGACAGCAACTTACCTGTGTTCACGTCTCGATTTCCGTACCACCGCTCGACCAAACTCGACCCCGTCTTCACCGGTACGTTCACAACCTAACCCCCTTCCATATCTGTGTGTTAGTTTAACTCGAACAGTGCGTAACCCTAGTCGAAAACAGTGACCAAGTTGGCAAAAAATGATAACTTTTGGGATCGCAGAAAACTGTGGTAACTACCCATGTTCACGGACTCGAATCTCCCACCACAGAGATCCGAATTCGATTTTTCTTTTTGGTATGCGAAGACCCCTAACCGAGTTTAATTTTTGTCATTTACAATATTTTAATAGTTGTTGTGTGCTGAATTAAATTAGATAGAAAATCCGAAAAACCTGTTTTTTTTAATTTCCAGAAATTGTGATACAGAGCGCGCTTCGCCAAACGGGACCGCCCCGTCGTGTACCAAGTGTACCAAAAGGTGCGCACAGTATACCCAAACGTGTGGGCTTTCGCGAAAACTGATTCGGACGCTTGTGCGGGTCGGAATCAGCCCGTATCCGCAGAAATTTCCCGTATCGCAACTTTGTAAAAACTCGTGCCATTTAGTGCACGCTCGTCATAATGCGACAAAACTTGCCCCACTGGACTCATGGTATCGCGCTGGTCCTGTGACCCAATTTTCACACAATTCTGAGACAGTTGACCAAGTCACCTATTGGCGGGCCACACGGTTGACTTTTGGGCAAAATTGTGTTCGGCTCACCGGAATCCACATTTGGACATACCGTTGAGTTCGTACTAACATTTAGAGATTTTTTAACCTATAATTTGTTCTATTTAGAGACCTTTACCTTTGGCACATTTTTCGGTGCAAAGTGGTCCACATGTGGACCCGTTTTGACCCAAAATTACCGTTTTGCCCCTGTGTCCAAATTGGACGAAAGGGTAGTATTTTCTAGCTGTATCGCTTATTCTGGGAACGTTGGTGATATTTATTTCAGCATCCGGAGACGTTCATTCTGAGGCCGTAGTTTCTGACTCTTGGTGTTTAACATCTGGACATTATATTTTGCAGCTCTCTTGCCAGGCAAGTATATCTTGCCATTGTACTGTTATTTATATTCCATATATTGCATACATCTTTATTTTCTGTCATTAGTTTATATATTTTAACTGTTATATAAAATGCGCGTCCAAGGAAACTTGGGTGCAACGACGGTGTCATCGTGATTTGTTTTTATTATGTATATGCATTGACCTTGTTTATGAGACCGCCCCATTATCATGAAGTATCATTAGGTTTCATTGGCCGTGACACAGTTGTTACACGAGTTATGAGTCTCATATAGATCACGGACTTGCGTGCAGGGTTTGGCCTCCTGTACGTGTGGGCCGTGCGTTAGGAATAACTGTTGTTAGAAACTTTGCATGCTAGTAGACTTGGCAGTTATTAGAGGTATTATCGTGTCATGGATATGACATGCTTAGAGCATGGGGTGGAAAGAACAACAAGTAAGGCGTGTGGGCTCCGTTGCACTTTTCTTGTGTAATCCGTACGCTCCGCCGGAGATGCGCGGTCATGATGACCATTATATATTATATATTATCAGGCGGCCTCTGCCGTTCAAAAGACGACATGCTTTGTAGGCCCCTGAATCTTCAAGAGAATCATGCCAATCCTATTTTAGCCAGATAGCCCACGCGTTGGAAAAGTTGTTCTCAAACTGCATTCACTTAGACGGTTAGGCAACCCATTGGATATTTATTTCAATACTTTATTGGCATATTTCTATGTATCTTGTTATGTCCCTCTGAGGACCTGGTCCCTTTCCAGGTGTAGCTGTTCATGAGTATTCGCAGGAGCGCAGATCCAGACTGGTTACTTATATTTGTGAGGAGGTCTTCTCTTCGAGCCCCGTGATTGTTAGCTGATATTCTTATATTGTGTTTGTTGTGTTGCACTTATATATTCTAGTTTGGTAGTGTATTTGTTTTCACCCAACTATCATCTTGAGATACTTTATATTGAGATCTAGTTTCATAGATATTGGTTATTTATCTATTTATGATTTTCTATGGATGAGATTTAGATTATACCCTGTGACTTATGACATATGTTTATACCACTTGTGGATTTGATATTCATATTACAGCGTACGTGTGGATTTTGGTTTCCATATATTGGAGTTGCCATATCCATGCGGCTGACATGCTTACGTGTCCTAGTCCTACGTATTTTAGGACTGGGGCATGACATATTTTTGTGGTGGCCCATGCAGATCGAGAGCATATTGTCTCGGTTACGTTACTGTACCGAGCAAGCCTGCACCTAGGATTGGAGTATAGGATCTTATCCATAATTGACTATGTGAAAGATACTTTTAACTACATGTCAACTTGCTGCCTAGGTTTTATGTCATATTCCTCATGCTTACTAATATAGGATGTAATGTCATCGACAACCTTGGTCCCAACATAGAGGGTTCAAGTCATATTGACAACTTGTTATACAACCGTCTAATTTTGTATTGAGCTTCTTGTGCTCCATAATAGATCATATTTTGGTTGAAAAATGCTTGGATGACTAAAATGACAAGCAAAAAGAGAAGAGATATTTTGTTAACTCGGTTTTAAAAAAAAAATCGGTTCGATTTCGGTTAAATTTTTTTGTTTTGTTTTGGCTTCAATCCAAAACCCAAAATAAAATAAGTTTGGTACAAATATGTAAATACCTTAAATTCTTTGCATATTTTATGATTCTTAATGTATATATTTTAAATAATAATAATTCTATGTATATATTTTGAAGTTCAACTTTGATAATTTAACGACTAGTCCAACTTTAGGCTCAAATTCGAAATACAACAAACGTGTGTATAAAAATTATTTTTTAATATAATTTAACTACAATTTCAAATTTTGATCCGATTATTAAACAATATAAATAGCTCAACCGAACAAAGTAAATAGATTATATCGATTTCGGTTATGACTAATTTTGGTTCGATTTTATTTTTTTAAATTTTTTTATATAATTTTGATTTATTCACTCTCCGGTCTTAATTATTCACTTTCTCTCTCAAATTTTTTGGTATTTTCAAAAACCGAAATGAAAAATCAATAAAAAATTTAATTTTTCTGAGAAATTTTTTTTTCTGCAAACTAAACGAGACCTTAATTCCTGACAACTAAGCTTGACACATTTTCAGTCTTAGGAACATAACTGAAATATTAATTTTTCCCAATGGACCATTATATGGGCGCATAGTAGTGTTGTTTGGTTCCAAATTTTTGAGGCATAGAAATAATTTTTCAATTTCTTACCAATTTTTTGATAAATTTGGAATTGAGAATTGAAGAAAATATGGGAGATATGTAATTGTACGAAAGTAAATTCCAGTAAATTCCAATGTACCTAAGAAAAAATTCTAAATATATTGATTGGACGCATTGATTATATTTATTTTACATAATATTTCAATGGCATCAAAAGTAAATTTACCATCATAAAATTAATGAAAGAGTATTTGAGAAAAAAATAAACAAATTAAGATTTTTGTTTGCTTGATAAGAAGGTCGTAGGCGAGCTGGAGTTCGTCGGGAAACCAGAAATTATCCTTCGCTAGCTCTTGGCCATCATGTCCTCTTTCTCTCTCAATCTTTTCTCAGTAATAGTAAGAGAGAAAAGAAAGGAACAAAGATTGGAAATATGGAAAGAAAGAGCGACTATACTTCTTTCATGACTTATTTTATTTTATTTTATTTTTATAAAACAAAACCATTACCCTAATTTATACTTCCTTTTTTCTGGCCTTGTCTCCATCTTTATAATTTTAATTTGTGGAGTAAAGAAACTATATTCTGTTATTTGTTTCTAAGTTAATTATTTAAATTAAGCAATTAATCGGTTGCCAAAACTTCGTGAGAAGAGATGATAAACGTATGGGTAAGAAAAGTAAGACCCTTTGATATAAGTAATCAGCATTTTTAGAAATTTTTCAGTACCGAAGACAGTGACAACAACAAAAGAAAAAGTTTATTTCTGGATTATATAATTAAGCTTCCCAATCCAGAAGTATGATCAAAAACTATACTTTCAAAAATATAGTAGCTTTTTATATTTAGATAAACTTCGAAAATTATTTTGACCAGCACAATTCATTGTTACTCTATTATATAAAAAATAGAAAATTTGATCGTACGAAGATACCATAAAGAACTATTAATATTAAAGTTAATATTAATATTAAAAAATAGACAATATTAAAATTAATGTAAATTTAAATGTTAATATTAATATTAATTTTAGTATTAATGTTAATTTTAATGTTAATTATAATTTTAAATTTTGTTATGTTATTTAACTGTAACGTCTGATATCATATAAGGAGAGATGATTTAAAAAAACACATCGAACGGACAAATAGTATTATTATTTATTAAAATATCCAAAGTAAATTTTTTTTGTTACTCAAACTTGTCCACTTAAGCTTGACCTGCATAGCTCATTCGGCGTAAGCAATGAAAAGATTGAAATGATTGTGGGTGGTCTCTTGCAAAGGCACTAGGTTGGTATGCTCATTATCCCAATTTTGTGACAAAAACGTGCCTCAGGTGGATCCTAGATTGCAAGACATTTCTAGGTGGCATTTAATAGACAGGCACATTGCACCATCCATATCGAAAAACTGTTTTGACCTATTCAACCTAAAAGTGTTATGCCGGAGGAAAAAAAAAAAAAAAAAAAACCCACCTAAAAGTGTTAATATATGATTATTAGGGTATACTTAAAACAACTGTTCTAATTATTTTAATATTTATCAAAAGAGTTTTGTGTATTTATTCTTTCATTACTAATCTCTAACTCTGTTTTCCCTCCAACCCGATCCTCCAGTATTATTTTTATTACTATACAACCTCTATTTCTCAAGAGTTTAAGTATTTCATATATTATTATTAGGTTGCAGAATTTTTAAGCAACTAAAATTTAATTGTTCCAAATATTTTGTTGCAAAACAGTTGGCGCATTCCATTCCCACTCTTGCAAATTGGATGTAAAAATATTTGCAACAAAACATATTTTTTGTAACAAAATTTAGGTGTTTGAATTTTTTTTTCCCGATCATTAAGAACAAAAGGTTTTTGTTGCACAAACTGAATATAACTTATCAGAGCCATGATACCCTAACATCTATACCTTGGTTTTCTATTTATTTATTTATTTATTTTACCAAAATAATAATCACATAAATTTTGTTATTATAAATAATATTATCATTACCATTGTTCATATTATTCTATTTTTATTTAAATCTCTTCTTTTTTTCAAAAAAATAATAATGATGACACTTGCACTTAGACACTTACGAAATTTTATTTTTGGAAACCAAGCCTTACACCTAAGCATACCACTTGCCATCACCATAGAGAAGAGAGGGACATGTGTTCCCATTCCCATGACTTGGATGGAGGGTTAGATAGGTAATTCCACCCTTGACCTCAGCCATCATTATGTTGGATATGAGGGGGATGTTACGTAAACACTCCCATCCCCCCTCCTCCCCTCCCCCGCGATCGGTTCCTCCCTCTTCCCTTCCCTCACTCCCCTTCTCCTCCCTCCTTCCCATTGCCTTGTTGCTGCAGCGGGTACTACTGCTACTACTGCGGGTACTGCTGCAATTTCTGCTGCTGCTGCTATCTTGCCGCAGCAGTTACTGCGGCTGATGCGCACCGGCCGTCAGCCGTCGTCGGCATGGCACCGCCACCCTCGATCGACCCCCTCCTAGCCGCAACCTCCTCCTCCACCATCATCTTCATCCATCATCATCCCAACACCAACATTAAATCCTAAGCCCTTTCTTCAAAGATAAAGAAGATGAGATTGGAAAGAAGAAGATGATGATGATGATGAAGTTGGAGAAGGTTCAAGAGCAAAAAAATCTAGCTTTTCCAATTTGGAAAACTCCAAGGCAAGCCCTCCCTTCCTCTTCCAAGCTTTATTTCAAATTTTAGATTTAAAATTTTATCTCTATTTAGATATGTCTGTAAAGAAATTAGGGATTCTAATTTCTTATTTATGCAATGGTAATTTTGATTCTTCTATTTCCATAATATGTATAGTTGTACAGCATGAGTACGTGTATCAGAAATAATACGGGAACGTAGACACAGTTTACTAGGGAGGATAACTTGGATATGCAGATTAATTACTATATAGACGCATCAATGTGATTAAAATTGGAATTATAACACGGACACAGGTATCGGTGATAACTTGAATACGTCACACACTGTTAGGACACGGTCTAAACACAACAATAATAGTTGGTGTAATATTAGAATTGATTTAGGATTGATTCAATTATTGTATTTGTCGAATAGAACTTACACACACACACACACACACACACACAACACACACACACACACACACACACACACACACACATATATATATATATATATATATATATATATATATATATATATATATATATATATATATATATATATATATATATATATATATATCGGACTATGTATCATAGCAATTAAGGGATGGTATATTGGTATATTGGACTTCAATTACATAGAAATGATGGTAGATAATGATTGGCATATCATTTAGCGCTAATTTATATATAAATTTTATTTAAATATATACTCGAACTTGTAGTCCGATATGGATTAAAGGTACAAAGATTCGATACAGAAGCATGTACATAAGGTTATGCATATAAGATATTTGTGGGACCCTACAAGGGTTCTTCAAACCAGTTTATTATAGTAAGATAACCCATAAGATACTAGAAAAGATGTCAACTTTGATTACAGATAACCACTACCTAGAAATAAAATTGGATACAAAGAAATATGTTTAAGGCTTTAAAGAACTCAACCCCTAATTAAGTTAAGGGTTAACTAGAGAACCATGGGTTCGAGTTTCATATGTGATACGGTGATATATCGGTTGTATCGAGTCCTACATCAGCAATTTACTTATAATTTCAGAATTACGGTCCAATAGTCATCTTTAGGAATAAGAATAGAGGATAAACAAGTAAATAAATCTTAGGCTTACCCTAGCTTAATATGGGAATGTCATAATGCAACCATATCAACCAAGGGTAATAATTTTAGTCAACAAATTCCTAAATATTCTAAGTCATGGCATATAGTAACCTTAGGAATTGTCATAACTGCCATTATATTTTTTTTATTTCTCCAATTCATTTACACACACACACACACACACACACACACACACACACACACACACACACATATATATATATATATATATATATCTCATAGTTAAATTGATATAAATATAAATATCAATTTACGATTTAGCTTTACAATCAAATTCTTGGATTAAAGATGGGGTTTCATGTATAAAATCAAATCCATGGGAGGGGGGAAGAGAAACCAACAACAGCCTCACGAGTTATTCACCTACATGTCTCCTCCTCCTTTCTTCCTCATTTTCCATGAGAAACCTGGCTTCACCTCCTTTCTCCTCCCATTTCCAATAAACCTAACATCTCTTACTTATTTTCCATCTCTCTCTTTCCCATCCTCATCATCTTCTTCAACTCTTCCTCTCTCCATCTTAACCCTAACCCTACTGCTACTGCTATGTTTACTACTGTTGTTACCGCTACTGTGCTGCTGTAGCTGCCACGGCTGCTGCTGCTGACGTCCGTAGCCGCGCGCTGCTGGACCCGTGCCACCCGCCGCCGTCGGACTCCTCCTCCCTCTTCCCAAACCTAGGAAATTAGGAAGGAACTAAGTACCAAATTAGAAACTTTGAAAGAATCCTAGGTTGCTCAAGCAAAGGAAAGTCCTCATCCTTGCTTCCCTTTTCATTTTGTTTTAATTCTTTTGGATTGAATTATGGATTTCATTAAGTGAGTATTTTAAGGATTGATACAAATTAACATATATAGGGATGAGTATATATATATATATATATATATATATATATATATATATATATATATATGATGTGGACACACGTGTCTTGACATCCTAAGTAGGACACAAAATAGATACACAATAATTATAGATATGTTTATTTATTTGCTCCATAACTAACTAGTTCGTATATATACCATGTCTATTCATATATATATATATATGTTCAATCATATATGAATATAGGTGTATATGTGTTCCTTTCTATGACAGATGAATGTTAGGATATAAGGAAATTGTTATTACACGTACTTAATTGGATGATGAGGTATTAGTAGAAATATGTATTGTCAAGATATATAGACATAGATAGATTATTATCGGATGATGCTAGGGTAAACCTTTAAAATTAGCTACGAAGATTACACATTTAGACATGTGAAATGTGAAGACCATTATGAATATATATTATAAACAAAAGTATTACGTTCCACAAGAAGTTATATATATCATTAAGATAATATGAATGCTTTTGGCTACATTCGGTCTAGTTTAGAATAAGTAAATTGATATTGTATCAATTTATTTTAGTTAAATTAATTCTGTCCAAATTTAAATTATACCTATTTTGGTATATCTCGTTAGAATTATCTAATTATGACATGTATTTTATATGTACCATACATTAGGGTAACCTTAGTATTTAGTTCTAGCTAAATTATTGTTTTACTTCATAAAAATTAGTATATAGTACATATAATGAACATGGATAAATTTGTCTACACAAATTTTAGGCCTTGAATACCATATTCTATTATATATATATATATATATATATATATATATATATATATATATATATATATATATATATATATATATAGTTAAACTCCTTCATATATTTAAGAATTATGAATTTAGTTGTATTACTAAGAAATTATGGATTGCTTGAAGCTTGTGCAGCATTGGAAGGAAACTATTGCACAATAATCAAATAAGTAAATAGTTAGCCCGTTGAGGTATGAAGGAAGCATTTCCATTGCGATTATTTTTATATAATCTATTGCGTGTGTTCCGGTGTTGAGAGTTGCTCCACCGAAGGGGTCGGCGAACCCGAGAATGCTACGGAGGGTTGCTCCGGGTCGTATATATATAACTGTTAAATTTCTGGAAGCCAAAATACAAAAGAGTCTCTGCCAAAATTTTTAAGAATTTAGGGAGTTAACCAATATTTCGATATCCAGAAATATTATTGTCGATATCCCTAACCCTAAACTTTAGTTTATATGTTTTCTTAAGCGACAGACCACCAACGACTGTAAATTAACTAAGTGACGATTACCAAGAATCCATGATACGTAGGACACGGACATAAGTCACTCAACAAAAACCTAAATTCTTGATAATATGCTCTGTATAATTAATGTTCCTGGAATTTGTGTTTGATAACTTGACACCTGCATTCTGGATTATGAATAAAATAAAAAGCATGTATCTTGTTTTATCCTAGAAATATATTTTTGCATAAATAATAGTAAATGTGATGTACAGAGCAGAAACTTAAATACAAGATAATAGAATAAGGATTGTTTGTAGATTTAGGCTAAAAAGTATTGGGCGGGGGAGAACAACATAAATATCACCTAAGAAATTCTGTAACATATTAACTATATGTATAGCTGATCTGCAGTTAAGCTATTTCGTAAGGCCTTGCGAATTGAGCGGGTGAGACTTAGCTCACTTTCCTTTTTATGCCCAAGAAGGGCTGGGCCGGATTATAACCCTGTGCCATCCTGTTCAAGTCATCTGAATATAAGTACACCTACTTTGATTCAAAACTATCGAATGAGTGAATTAAAGATTTAAGCCTATAAGGGCAAGGCCGGATTCTAAGCACCATGCCACCAAGTCACAGCCTGATCCCTGGTATAAGGGATTATTGGCGGAAAACTAGTTAAAGTGGTTATTTAAAGGTTGTTCTCCAAATTGCATCATCATTTAGGAAAATTGGTTGTGTATTGTGGTAGTGACAAAGGGATGTGTGTTGCTTGAATTATTAGACACTATAGGAATAATAGTTTAGGAATTGTTCAAATCATAGACACTATATTATGATCCACCTCCTTAATTCCTGTACAAATATTATTTCTTCTTTATCTTACTATCATATCTTTTATTTACTTACCGTTCTTCATTCTGACAACCTAGTATTGTTCATTAGGGAAAGACGAAGTATATGAAGAAATGTTACCTCCTTATAACGTGGACGTGATCGAGGAATAATCTTCAAATGATTCCAAAAAGTACAACACCAAATATTTTTGTAACCGAAACTATGTATATTAAAGAGATCATTGTAATGACTTATTCAGTTGTACCTTAATCGGAGTTGTATGACTTCAGTTGTATTACCTAAATACCTTAGCATGACTTGTATTTTATTCTAAAATTATACAAGAGACAATCGCTGATACGGGTACGGTAGTATTCGTATGGGACGTAGCTTGGAGATGTAGTTACGTACCCTACTCACTGTATCTTGGGAAGCGGGACGTGACAGGAATACCAAGTCATTATTAAAGAATGAGGAACTATGATTCAAAGAATCATGAACTTATATTTGAGGTTTTCGAGGCCATACCCATTTTAAAATCGATTAAATTGAACGATATGAACTATTAGAATTTAGAATTTAGCATTATTCGAGTATTAGTTGTTTTATACTCAAATTGGTAACAAGAAATATGATGCATTCTCCGAATATATGCATAGTAGAATAATATTGACATATTGGACCCAAAGCTGTCATTCTGGAAATTTTTGAGTTAGCCTTTTTGTGAAATTCCAGCGTATACGTTAAAAAATAACCCTAATTTAGAATGCATAAATAAATGGGTTTAAATACTATGGTATCTTTAAGCTTTTAGTACCTTAGAAATTATTGAAATGTGAAATTCCAAGTGTTGTAGCAAAGTATCGCTAAGTTGGAAATATGGTCTTAATTTAGGAAATTCTAGCATATATGTATATCTATTTATAATGATCAATGTCTTAAGAACAAGATACTTGATAATCAAATTATTAAGTATTATATTTTTTGTATGATAGTTTGTTACCTAAAGTGTTTATGAAACTTTATAAGTACTGACTTGTATTGAGTTTATGTGCCTACATAGCAAACTCAATCAGTGTGCTAATTGCTAAGGTATTGTCACGTATTGGTAAGAAAAGTACTCGATTATTACTTATCTGTATGAATATATAAACTGCGTGTGTTTCGGTGTTGAGTTGTTCCACCGAAGGGGCCGGCGTATGTAATGCCCTGCTACGCGAAAATATATTACACTAAAATTATAGATGGATCAGACCGATGGGATACAAGTGGTACAAAAAATCGAGATACTTGGTGTGATGATACAATATTGCTTAACTTGGCTGGATGGGATATCTTATGCGGCTTGGTTCGAATGTATGATTATGCCAAGTTGGAGATTGTACATCACGTTGGATTATTCTTGAGGGATCGTAGGCGAATGTGGGATCATGGTATAGAAACGATATTTGTATAAGTGAGTGGATATGTCTCTTCTCCTCTACTCCTTCATGCCCTAATAAAATAAATGCTAGTATTGCTCTTTTGTGTTGTCTTACTATATGCTGCTTTAGTCCATATAAAGATAGTGATGCCTTATGTTTAATGCTACTGTAAATAATGAAACACATGAATGATAACTTCTAATATCTTTCGACAAAAGAATATTATAATGTATGCCTTACATGAGAAAGAAGTAATATTGTGCAATCTGTTTTACCTGCTTGTAGCACTAAGAACGAAATATTGAATATCTATACAGGTATAAGTGCATTAGTGTACAGTAACTATGAAAAAAATACTTCATATGCGAGTATAATTTATGGTTTGGTACCACCGGGCCACGAGAAGGTCTGTAAGTTGGGACCTACGGGTCACCAACTGGTGTGCTGTCGTAGGCACCCAAAAATGAAACATTTACTCTTGAAATAATATGTAGTAGTGAGAGTAAGGATCGTTCCCACGAAGAGTAATTAGTTGATCTTTATGCTATGTGAAATATGATGGGGGAAGAGTTTTGGATCAGAGCAAATTAAAAAGAGCTAAAAACAATTAAAGTATTAAAATAATCAAAAAAATGTTGGTCTCAGTCAACATCCACCATTGGAATTTTAAAATTGATCATTGATGCAAACATAAATTATCATACTTTGAATATTCTCCGTTGGAAGTATTTTCTATCTCTCTTAGGCTTAGATAATTAGAAATAAGCGATCTAATTAGCTTTAATTACTAAATAATCCAAGACAAGCGCTGAAGATTTAATCTAGTAATTTCTTAAAGAACCAAGAGATCGATGAAGCAAAACAACACAAGCACAAGCGGTTGCATTTAATTTTATCAAAAAAATTTATCCTAAGATCTAATTAAACAAAGCAGTTTATTAAATCTTGGTTGCTTCATAAATTAGAAAAATCAAACAATTACGGATTTGATGTCTAATTTAGCAGTAGATCGAAATGGATAATAGACTAGTAGGCCTCCTAGTAATTAAATAAAACAATCATGAAAGTAGGAATAAAAAAATATTCGATACTCAAAGCATAAATCAAACATATGAAAATAATTTAGATCTCACAAGTTTATTGATTCCAAGGCTTCTGTTTCCTTCGACCAACAAGGCTTTTAGCTCCGCATGTTCATGAAAACTTCAAAAGAATATTGGAGAAGAAGAAGAAGAGTTGTGTGTTATCCTCCATTTTCTTCTGATCTCTACCCTTTTTATACACTCTAAATTAGTTTTTTAATGATCAAAATATCTTTCCACAAATTTTTTAAGAGTTACAACAACCCAAACAATAAAATAAAATCTTTGAACAAGTTAGGAAATGGTTAATTCGGCTCCACTTTTCGTGCACAACATAGTTGACTTAACTTCAAGCCAGATTTTGTCCATGATTCAGCCAGAATCTTGCAAAACTCAAAATACCAAAATTGTACCTCTATCACTTAGCTTTCCGAATCAATTTGGATCAGCTCAATTGGACTTCGGATGAGCACGTTATGACCATTTTTCTACAAGATATCAAAACTGTCCAGAATTGATAATTAGCTCCATTTTGTATTTAGTGACTCCAATTGCATCCTAGATCAAAATATAAAAATAATGAGTATCTTTAGACATCAAATGAGCATAAAATAGTATATATTAAGGAATAAAAATATGACACTTTATGTTCTCATCAAATACCCCCACACTTAACCTTTGCTCGTCCTCGGGCGAAACTCTAATTTGTTTTTCCAAAAAAAAATCAAAGTTGCAATGTCATAAATAAAAAATAACCAAGCTCTTCAAAACTCATAACATATCATGAACATATATTCTTAAACAACTTCTAATTTAGTAGGTATTTTTACTTGAAAATGGAGTAAACTAAATAGGTAGACCCTCACGGGAATAAACACTCAACTCTCATGTGTTTGAAGGTATATATATTTCACTCAAATTCATCCAGAAGAAATGATCTATCATAAGCTTGCATATCTTCTCATTCTCCACAACTGGGATCACATGCATAACATAAATCATAAGAACTTTTCATGGGTTGTAACGTGGCTTAGGATTAAGGTCGGATATATTTGGAAGTGTAGCTCAAAAGCCCTCAAAACTAGTGGAGCAAAAATGAATCTACTCAAGCTCATTATAAAATATGTAAAATCATTCACTCTATTTTCTAACGTCTTCAATTTGGCTTTTAAAGCATTTAAAGAATGTAAAACAACTTACACTATTTTTTTTTCTTCTCTTTTTTTTTAAATTTTTTTTAACAATAATAGAACTTAGAAAATTTGAGGATAAAAATATGTTCCATTTTGTTGGCTGTAACCAAACCATAAATTTAGACACCCCACACTTATTTTTTTCGTACAACCATACATATCATAATGATCAATAATGCTCCACTAGCTTTGCAACTTGGGTAAAGGTATAAATATTATAGGTTGAAAGCTTGTATTGTGGGTATACCAAGAAAAATGCAATAAAGCTCAAAGGGGTTCAACAAAAAAGAAAATTAATTACAAGGTGGGCTATTTGGCTTATGTAATGCATAACAAAGATGGCCCTAATCATGTTTATGCATGCATGTGTCAATGTGACCTCGAAGATAATCAAAGCAAGTTTAGAGAAACAAATAAGTGGAAGAATCTCTCATGAAAGAATAATGAGACTGATGTGTCAATCAAAAGGTTCAAATTCTCACTGACTTTTGTCTACTAATTTAGATACTATCATTTTCAATAAAAAATAACTAGACTAATTAATTCTAAGTTAAAAAAAATTATTTATTCAATCAAGTTATGAATTTTTCAAATTTAGTTGAATCTTACTCATGACATACACAACCAAAAATCAATAAAAAACAACAAACAAATTTTTTTATTAAAATAAAAATTATTATTATTTTTATTTAGAAAAACACAAACTCAAACTGCTTAAAGAAAATTAAATGTCCTCTCCCACACCTAAAACATATATTGTCCCCAATATATGGTTAAATGCAAAGAAAAGACAAAATAACCAAAAAATAAAATATGAGAATAAAAAAAACTTCTCTTGGGTTGCCTCCCAAGTAGCGCATTTGTTTAATATTGTCGTTGGCTCGACTCTATGCACATGAGATATAATAAGGCAGGGGTTTCAAGTCTAGAATGCAGGCCTGCAAAACAGAAGGTAAAGGTCTTTTGTCCTAAATTGGTAACAAAATATATGGAATGTTACCTGACTGTTGTCTTTTTGGAAGATCGTTCAACACTGCAACAGTTTTTGTAAGTTAGTACTCAAAGCTAACTCATGTTCTTTCTCAAAATTCTCACTAAGGGCAACTTTTACTCCATCTTTTCTATCAAGTTTAAAAACTTCTTTTGCATTAGGTATTACATCGTCATTAGGAATATTCGTGTCTGCAATGATATTTTTCTCTTTGTCTTCTTTTGACGATGTACGTGCTTCTTTTTTGGAATGTCAACCTCTTTACCACTTCTCAAAATGATAGAACATGGAGTTTCTTTTGGATTTTCTATCATTTGAGATGGTAATTTCTCTAAGCTTTGTGCCTCTAGCTTATTAATTGCATTTGTCATTTGGCTCATTTGATTGTTCAAACTTTCGATACTAGCCCTCGTCTCCTGTTGAAATTGTAAGTTATTAATTGCAATAGACTTAACAATATCTTCTAAAGACATACCAGAATTAGAAGTTTGACTCAGTTGTAGGTATTGTTGCTTGTACTGCTGGTAACTTGGACAATTTTGAGTTGCGGGCTGATTTAATTGTGGACTCTCATAGCTGAAATTAGAATGATCTCTCCATCCTAGGTTGTACGTGTCTGAATAGGGATCATACTTCATTTGTGGTAGTCCAGAAAAACCACATGCCGCATTCACTTGTTCATTGGGCTCCTCTTGAAGAGTTAGGTACATATCGGTTGGATGCCCTGCTACTAGACAAATCCCACAAGTCTTTGTTGTTTTCATGTTACCTATAACCATCTGACGAACAAGCAAAGTTAAACTAGAAATTTGTTGTTCTAGGAAAAAAACATTTACCTCATTAGAAAGCCTAGATGGATGATCTAGCCAAGTGCCAAATAGTTGAGAATTGGCCGCCATTTCTTGTTATCGAACTTTTTTTTTTGCTTTAATAAATAAAAATATTTAATTACAAGAACGAAATAGAAGTCACTAAAAGAATAAAAATTAACTAAAATTACTCCCTGGCAACGGCGCCAAAATTTGGTGTGCTGTCGTAGGCACCCCAAAATAAAACCTTTACTCTTGAAATAATATGTAGTAGTGAGAGTAAGGATCATTCCCACGAAGAGTAATTAGTTGATCTTTTTGCTATGTGAAATAGGATGGGGGGAGAGTTTTGGATCAAAATAAATTAAAAAGAGCTAAAAACAATTAAAGTATTAAAATAATCAAAAGAAAAAAATGTTGGTCTCAGTCAACATCCACCATTGGAATCTTAAAATTGATCATTGATGCAAACATAAATTATCATACTTTGATATTCACCGTTGGAAGTATTTCCTATCTCTCATAGGCTTAGATAATTAGAAGCAAGCGATCTAATTAGCTTTAATTACTAAATAATCCAAGACAAGCGCTGAAGATTTAATCTAGTAATTTCTTAAAGAACCAAGAGATCGATGAAGCAAAAATACACAAGCACAAGCGGTTGCATTTAATTTTATCAAAAAAATTTCTCCTAAGATCTAATAAAACAAAGCAGTTTATTAAATCTTGGTTGCTTCATAAATAGAAAAATTAAACAATTACGGATTTGATGTCTAATTTAGCAGTAGATCGAAATGGATAATAGACTAGTAGGCCTCCTAGTAATTACATAAAATAATCATGAAAGTAGGCATAGAAAAATATTCAATACTCAAAGCATAAATCAAATATATTAAAATAATTTAGATCTCATAAGTTTATTGATTCCAAGGCTTCTGTTTTCTTCAACCAACAAGGCTTTTAGCTCCGCATGTTCATGAAAACTTCAAAAGAATATTGGAGAAGAAGAAGAAGAGTTGTGTGTTGTCCTCCATTTCCTCCTGATCTCTACCCCTTTTATACACTCTAAATTAGTTGTTTAAAGATCACAATATTTTTCCACATATTTTCTAAGATTTACAATAACCCAAACAATAAAATAAAATCTTTGAACAAGTTGGGAAATGGTTAATTCGGCTCCACTTTTCGTGCACAACATAGTTGATTTAACTTCAAGCCAGATTTCGTCCATGATTCAGTAGAATCTCGCAAAACTCAAAATACCAAAATTGTACCTCTATCACTTAGCTTTCCGAATCAATTTGGATCACCTCAATTGGACTTCGGATGAGCAAGTTATGACCATTTTGCTACAAGATGTCAAAATTGTCCAGAATTGATAATTAGCTCCATTTTGTATTTAGTGACTCCAATTGCATCCTAGATCAAAATATAAAAATAATGAGTATCTTTAGACATCAAATAAGCATAAAATAGTATACATTAAAGAATAAAAATATAATATTTTATATTTCTGATTTGGTACCACCGGGCCACGAGAAGGTTTGCAAGTTTGGACCTATAGGCCACCAACTGATATGAAAATGAGTAAAACAAGAAGGATCAATAATGCGAGGCTTTACTTATTTTTATTTACCATATAATTTATGCTTAGTATTTTAATTGAATAGACGTTGCATGGTCATGGATAACTTGTGCATAAGGTTTGGTAAATTTTCTCGAACGAGATGCACCGGGGCACTAGGATCGTTCGTCTTAGGAGGAAACATAGTTCTTTGGTACCACCGGGTATAAACGAGACATTCATTGGTGATCGCAACCTCACAAATGGTGCTTCGTACGCCCTTCGAAGTCCTATATGACATATCGCTCGGTGTCATGACCCGCACCCTGTATAGGGGCACGAGTCGTGGGTACGTCCAGCCTACGCCGCAGCATCGGCGGTAGAACGCTGTCTAGGTCATAATACTAGCTAATTAATCTCACACGAATATCCAACTCTATAAGAAGATACGAATATCACGATATAATATGGAATATACTCAATCACATAACTAAAGCACGATGAGATATCGAAGAAAATAGACGAAATACAACACAAGTCTAAACAACAATAAATAGTCTAACCTGCAATCAATAACATCCAAATCTCCAAGTATGCCGGAAACAAGTCTTCTAAGTCGTAGTCTGGAAAAATATTTCCAGTCAGGATGGAGCAAAGTACAAGCACTAACAGCAGTTCCATGTATATTGACAAAAACTATAATACAGTGTAAAGAAATACAAGATGGATATAAATACTAGCAATAAGAAATACTGGAGATAATAAAATACTGGAATAAGAAATATGGGAGCATATGTCATCATCAATGGTACAACTAGCAATGAGCAGAAATACAATTGCATGCTAGAATAATGAACTGGAATATAAGTGAATACTAGAACAATAACTAGAATATAGTGAATACTAGAACTATATACTGGAAATACATGTCTAGAATATCTAGCTAAGTGTGTGAAACATCAACATATCATGTGATCGACTTGGGACTGATCAGGCTTGCTATGTATGACTAGCTATGATTCATGTAAAGTCAGGCTAACCATCCGGATAGCTATGATGCAAGCAATAGTCAGGCTAATCATACGTAATAGGCTATTAGGCATGTAATGGTCAGGCTGTACCGAGTTGAGGTATGGGTGAGCTATGATTTATTTAGAGTTGGGTATGATCACATAATCTACTAATATTTCCCTATTTCTCCAGCTAGTACGATGAGTTCCAATCACGAATTCTTGTGACCAGTCTCGATAATGCCAACTCGTGTATACATAGTGTCAGAATTATGTATGCTATACAACTAGAATCATAGAGATGATCAACATAATAAAAACTGTCAGAGAATGTACTCGCTTGCGGTCCTTAGCTGGTATAAATCAATGTCCTGTTTTTGAAGTCTTGTCTGAATAATCCAACAGTCCTATAGACAATATATAATGATAATATAGCATCAGTAATTACACTAACACACACACAATCATAAATACACTAAACTCAGAGGCTACGCTAGGGGTGCTACTGGTCAACTAGTAGGGTCAAGCGTGCGTCTAACTGCACGGGTGTCATGTCTCAATTGATGTACAATCAGACAGTCGATCACTAACACATGTCTCGCCAGTACGTCAGTGTACATAAGGTAGTCAACTCACAATACTCAGGGTCATACAGTCAAATGCAAATACACGAGATACCCACATTAACCCTATGGTCACACAACATATGTATAATATAGTCATACTTAGTACTTAGCATTTAATTACTTATATATATACATCCATATATTTATATATATTAATTAATATTATATGTATACGCACACATATGTACGAGCACACTAGTCATTGGGTTCACTGACACGGGTCTGAAATCAACCAACCAAACTTACCATGAAGCAATATGTTAACCTCTAACACTATTTACACATGCACACACATAAAATCACGAAGGAAGAGGGGACATGTATGAACCTTGGCGGGCACGCACGGGGTCGACGATGACGACGATGATGATGATGATGATGACGACGACGATAATGATGATGATGAAGGTGATGATGATGGTGATGATGATGATGAAGGTGATGATGATGGTTATGATGAAGGTGATGATGATGGTTATGATGAAGGTGATGATGATGATGACAAACAGGGATGGCCGGAGGAGAGCTCAGGTGACTGTACTACTCGGTGGGGTAGCCTTAGCGTGGGGGAGACTCAGGCAAGGTCAGGCTCGGGTAAAATTCAAGCGGCAGAGTCGGGGTCATGCACGGGTCGAGGTCGACGGCTCGTCAAGTGGGGAACTCAGCGGTTCAGCCGGCTGTGGACGGTGGTGTCAATGGTGAGGGGGGACGTCACAGCGGGAAGAAGATGACGGAGGGAGAGGAGAAGGTCGGGTGTTCCGGTGGGGAATGGCCGAAGATGGGAATGAAGAGTTGGGATAGGGTTTTATGATTTTGGTTTTCTTGAGAGATGGTGAGGATGATGTAGAAAATATTAATGGAGGAGTTTAGCATGTGGAGAGAGGTTGATGGTGACATCCTAGGGATTAGGGTCGGCTATGCCTTGGGATGGGGTTGCTTTGGGAAAAGGGGTTGAGGATGAGGAATTATATATATGATGGTGTGTGTGGTGAGGATGGGGTTACGTTTGAATAAGGGGTCAAGATTAAAGGAAGGAGGGGGTTGATTTCTTCATGAGCTTGACCAATAGGATGGTGACACATCATTGCACTTTTGCATAAAAGTCCTTAACAATTAAAAAATTGCATAGAAGTTGGGTTTTGGGATTTAATGAGGAAAATAACATATTTGGTGTAATATAGTGGCTAAAAAGGGTGTGTGGTATGTATGAAGCTTGAGGGTGTGAATGGGAGTTTGGTTTGGTGTTGGGTCTAGTTTTGGGTCAAGTTGGATTCTTACACTAATTTAATTAAAATTAATATAATTGGTGTTCTAAAACTAATTAGAAGTACATCGGGTTAAAATTAGGTGGGACACAAGTGTCATGAACATAGAAGACTCAGAATAGAATATTGTCATAATTTGGGTTGCACAAAACGGGTCAAGATGTGTCTCCAATTTCGATTGGAACGCACAAAGATACAAAGTTAGATTTATTTGGAATTAAAAATAAACGTCCGTAACGAATTTTGTGCGACTAAAATGAAGCACAAGAGAGCATATTTATTAGTTACACAAATGTCAGAATGGAAGATGGGCACGTCTAGGACAAGGGTGTAAAATTTGTTGAAAGGAAAAAGCTAGTATAGTGCTCCCAATATCGAAGCGACGGTAAGGTACAACAATCCAATAAAATCACAATAATAATTTATAACCTCAATAATTAATATAAAAAATTTCTAATTAAATCCATAATCCTATACTTTGGTCAGAGGTTCAACTAGTGGGCTTCTAGGTCTAGTCTACTAACTCATGCATTAAAGAAAACTATATATATAATATATATCTATACACATATTATGCAATTATTTAAAATAAATACACACAATACTTATAATAAATAAAATGACAAAATTATCCCTATTTTAGAATGTGGTAGTGACACTCGTGGTGCAAAATTATATCATCAATGACCCTCATATAGTTAGGCTACATACTAACGAGAACATTGTGCAGGCTTAACATCCCAAGTAGAAATGATTCATATTATTTATACTATGTCTAATCCTTGTTTTGCAGGGATAAGAATAGCGGGCTATCGGTAAGAATCGCCGATAGGCGATATACAATGTCTATCTTATATTCAATTTATGTTGTTGATTAAATAACATGCTTTTACTATGCTGTTGATATCTTGATTACATTGAAATGAATCTAGTCCCTAATAGAAAGATCACTAAAGTAATATGCATGCTTTTCATATGAATACTTAGTGTTGGTTTAGATGAGTGGGCTAGTTTTTGCTCACCAGTACGCGATATGTACTGACCCACGTTTGTTGGCATCACCAGGTACTCAGCATTGGGGAGTGGCTGGAACAATTCTGAGGCATCGAAGCATTGTTGGGACGCGTAGAAGCTTTTCTTCCATTGGAGGCATCTTCTGGTATAAAGGACATAATGTATGGAACAATGTAATTCAGTTGTATCATGAGATTGTAAGTCAAGACGAAAAATATTAATGTAAGCCATGTGGCCAAGTATCAGTTGTAATTGAGAAGCTTTGTAATATGTTTTAAGCTTTGTAATCAAATATTATTACCAACAAATATATGTTTTTCAATCTATTCTTTTGTGACTTTAATTTGTCTGCTTAATTTCTGTTGCTATATCGATGTTCCAAAAAAATACCATGACTTGTCTATCTTCTTGCCCGGTACAAGTGCAATCTAGGCTTGTACGACATCACGTCCGTGGCTACTTTCGATTCTTTGGAATTGGGGCCTGATAGCGTACCCAAAAAATTCTACGGATGGTTGCTCTGGGTCTATTATATAAATTATAAAAATTTTGGGCTCCAAAATACAAAAATGATTCTGCCAAAATTTTTAAGAACTTCTAAAGATAACTATTATAAAAAAATATGAATAATTGGTTATTCTCTATTTCAGGATAGGTAGCAAGATATTTTGATTTAGGTTTAAAATCTAAAAATCTTAGACTCGAGATTTAGACTATAGGAATCTAGGACACTTTTACACGTGCACAAAAGAGTAACAAAAGTTTTATGTTTCACATTCCAAGATATGGTGTATCAATTTTCATGTTTTCGGAATGCTCCTACCAAATAGAATATTACTGTTTAAGCGTGATGCCATGAGCACACGAAATGGATATATGATTGGATATTAAATATCTCCGCTAGGACGAAATAATTATTGAACTGTATCATTGTAAAGTGTGTGGTTACTAACACACAAGATAAGATACGAATCAGACCTGTAATTCAACTTAAATTGTATGTTAGATAGGAATATTTATAATTTTATAGAATTGCATTGGGGTGGGAGAGAATATTTGGATCACATCGTCGAACTCTTAGCAATATTAATTTCTTTAAAAATTAATGCTGATTAGTAGTTTTGGCATACATATGGCCATACGATGACCGAGGTGAGGCTTAGCTCACTTACCTGCCGTTGCATCCGAATTCTTGAAAGAGATCAAGAAATTCGACAATTGTGTATATCCAATATTGACCTATTTTTTTGAATTCTTAAAAAAGTTTAAGATATTCGACAATTGTTATATTATCACATGATCCAAATTCTTTGAAATAAAGAAGAAATTCGATAATTATTTATATAACGTGTTATCATATTTTAATGTGATTCAATGGTTATTATAGTGATACAATGATATCACAATACCTGTGGGACTAGAATCTAAGCACCGTCCATCCAGGTAATTTATCTGATCCCGGGTATATAAGATTATTGCCAAGATAATAGGTGATGATGTGATCCAAAAGCGTTTTCTAAAATTATACTTGCATACAGAAAAATTATTTGTGATTGTGAATGCGATTGTTATTTGGACAGTATGTAGAATATGTTTTAATAAGAGTTGGAATATCCTGTTTCAGGATTACGTTATAAAATTTGGAACATCCTACTTCTTGATTTCATTAAAATGGGTCTAAGAAATTTATTATTCCATTTATTAATCATAAAATTTTGAGAATCCAATTATTCTTCAGATTCTCATTTTATTTTATTAATTTTCTCCGTCATTGACTGAGGACTTGTATTTCATTTGACGACCTAGTATTGTTTATTAGACTATTAGGAATATTTTCAAGGAAGCTACTGTTGTATATTGAGAAGAAGCAGGAATACAAGAATGATTTGTCACAACAGAAGATGATTGAGTTGGAACTAGAGTTTATTTTTATCATGTATTAAGGTATAAATGAGTTATATGTATATTGGGATAAAAGTTATAATTGGGTAGAATAGTCCATTTCCTATTTATAAATTTAGAATATCATTTATCAAGAATATTATTCAATGAATTTTGTAAATTGTGACATGTGGTGATCCTATCCTAGAACCTTACAAGCGATAATCGCGAGTGTGGATACTAGAATATTCTTATGTCGTGTAGCCTGGGGATGATGTTACGTACTTGGCTCACCGTATTCCGGGAGTGGGACATAACACGTCTTTTAGTGGTGGCCCATGCATGTCTCAAAAAAATAGAAAACCTAGGATATAATTTGTGTTAAATCAGAGTTATTCCTGGTAAAAGCAATATTGATTGTCTTGTTAGAATTGTTTTTATAACTGAGAATGATGTATGACATGTTCAAATTGTATAGAATAGAGATATTCAGATTTGATCAGATTATATTTTAGACTAAAAATTCTTGGAAGATAAAAAATAAATTAATACAAGAATAAATTTGAGTTTAGCTAGATTCTTTTATAACCAAGTATTGATGTATAGTTGTCACTACCACATTTTCTAGGAAATGATATTTTGACTATTTCATAATTATTTCAAAATTGTACATATGAATAATTATTTATTGTGTTATTTAATTATTGTTAGATGTTAGCTTATTGTTTTGGACTTGTGTTAGTAGACCTAACTAGTTAGTTTAGATCCATGGGCCAACATTTATTATTAGTTAGAATTGAGCCCAGTTAGAAGCCCATTCATTAGAAGGATGATTAATTTAATTAAACCATTAGACTAGAATTTTCCCTCCTTAATTATTTCTTCATGAGAGGCACCAAGGGGTATATTGGTCATTACCTAGTAGCTTGAGGGAGGGACTAAAGGGGCCGGCCTATTTAAAAGAGGGGGACAATTTCTCTCTCCTCTGTTTATTTCAAATCTAGATTTAGAATTTTCTTCAACCAAATTTCTTCATTTCCACATCAATTTTCTACCAAATTTTTTCCCAATTATTTCCCAAATTATCATTGGAGACTAGTAGAGCAATGATCTAGAAGGAGAAAGCAAGGTCTACAAAGAGGAGCAAGGATCTACAAGTTGGAGGCCAATTTTATCAAATTTGAAGGTTGTATTGGGAATCCATCTCCCAATAGGTACAATTTATTTCTCTCCTTTAATTAGGTTCTAAATCTGAGATTTAACCATGAGAAATTACCCCACATGCATAGGCTACCCATAGGAATTGGAATTAGGTTTATATGAAGCTTGTTGAGAAAGTTATGGTGTATTTTGTGTCAATTTTTGGGAAAATTCTGAGATTGACACTTGTTGTGTTTGTCAATTGGTCATATAGACCAAATTAACATGTATTTGATTTTTTGTGGCTATTGTCGTATCCATAATTGGATACATGTAGGCCATTTTCCAATAATTTGGTGATACGTGTTGATTTGGGAGTTTTTTCTCCGATACGGGACTTTGTGCATATCATATTTTGATACAGACACGTAGATGTGTGTTTGACTCTTCATATTGTTCATAAATAGTAATTTAGACTTTCTCGTATCCTTCGGGGTGTGTTTGGTTGTGTGGTGGACTCGTATCACAAGTGTATCATAGATCTAGTGTGATACGGGTGCGATGCACTCCACGTGTTTGTTTGATTGCATTCCTAGATCCAATTTTCATTGTTCATAGCTATTAGTATATTAATTATCCATATATATATATATATATATATATATATATGTATATATATATATATATATATATATATATATATATATATATATATATATATATATATATATATATATATATATATATATATATATGTGTGTGTGTGTGTGTGTGTGTGTGTGTGTGTGTGTGTGTGTGTATATTGAGTTATATATATCCTTGTGTTGTTCATATGATATATATGTGAATTATAGATATATACTATATACATATATATGTATGTTGTTGATGTGGTGTATATATATTCATAAAGAATGTAGGTATGTATATAGACATATATATTCTAGTGTATATATATATATATATATATATATATATATATATATATATATATATATATATATATATATATATATATATATATATATATATATATATATATTATGTGGGAGAATGAGTGTGTGCATATATATACATTGATATGTTTATGTATCTAGATATATTGTGAGTGTATATAGATATATATTTTAGCTACTAGTGAGAGTGGTATATATGTGTGTGTATTCTATAGTATATGGATAGATACATATATAGGTGTGCATTATTGTGTGTGAGGGGGTCGGGCACCTGCAGTGAATCATGTGCATCGAGGCACTGCAGTGGCCACTGCATTCAGCGTGTATCCACTGCAGGGAGCTACACAGTGAGCAGCAGTAGCAGCTATGCAGAGCCCGAGCAGCAGCAGCAGCTATGCGGAGCCCGAGCAGAAGCAGCAGATGCAGAGCCTCGAGGCAGCAAGGCAGTGTAGATAACTGTAGCTGCATCAATTACTTTAGGCAGTAGGTATCCGTAGCTAGTTAGGTGTTTCAGTTAGATTACTTAGTTAACTAGTAGTAGTTATTGATAGTTAGCTAGTTATTAATTGTTAGTTAACTAAGTTATTTAGTTATCAAGTTAGTAGTACCTAGTTTAGTTAGTTATCTATATGTAGGTATTCATATGCATGTATATTTGTTCAGTGGGTATTGTAGTTAGCATGGTATAGTAGTTGTATTAGATAATGCATAATAGTTTATAGTTATATTAGATTGATATACATATAGGTATGTATATATGTTTTAGTTGTATTAGTAGTTAGTGTTTAGTTAAAAATTTAGTATTCATATATATATATATATATATATATATATATATATATATATATATATATATATATATATTAGTCATTAGATTGGGTAGCTACTATATACTAGAGTGACATTACCTTGAGATACCAAGGTATTGGCCGATACTTAAGGTATTGGGTTCGAGTATCAAGATGGAGGTTTAGTGGTGCAATACCGCGTTGGTTTAAAGCTAAGGTATCATTTAGCATTTGTAACTAGGATTAGTATATATATATATATATATATATATATATATATTATTGCTAGTGTATGCATATATGATATTTTTATATCTAATTGTCTGCGTATCTTGAGGTACCTTAGTAATTTCATAGTATCTTAGATTTATTAGTGTGGCCTAGATTCTTAGTGTTTGGACCCAATATTATAGAGATAGACTCATGCAACCTAGAAATAGGTAGTTTGACCAAGTTTGACCGGTTTAACTTAAGTTGACCTAGTTTGACTATTTTGACTAAGAAATGACTCTTTGACCTATATGTTGACCAATTTAACTTATTTTCTTTTTGATACCTTGTATTGATATTGTATTCCATATCTAGGTCTTCGAGACATCGTACCAGACATTTACGATCCTGTGCATCAGGTGTCAGGTGAGTACATTCTCTGATAGTTTCTCATTTATGATATCCTCTATGTTTATTGTATCTAGTGTAGATATCCTTGATTTTTTGACATGATGGTTACACGGATTGGTATATCCAGATCTCGTCATGAGATATTATTCCTTGGTATATATGGTGTATCTTGTGCAAGCCTTGTTTCCTTGTTCTTCTTGTACATGTATAGACACTGATTCTCGGGGAGACTTGCTACCTTCCTAGAGAATCTCTAGCCATAGCGTACCATGGTTGGATCTACTGTACCAGTCGAGGACTGGGAGTATATAGTATAGATATGTGATCATACCCTCCTTATATCAAGTCTTGTTCATTGAATAGTGTTAATCATATATCGTATGTATGAATAGCTAGACCATAAATCTTGTATCAAGTTTCCAATCCGATCACATGTTAAAGCTGGTACTCACTCACTTAGTCATTAGTATTCTTGTTCATTGTCATATTATTCATTCTTATATTTATTTTCATTATTTTCTTTATTGTACATCTATTGTATCTATTATTGTATCTTGTATATTCACATCTATTTACTGTTACATAGTTTATATCATTGATTAAAACTGCTGTTAGAGATATACTCTGCTCCTTTTTTGACTGGATATATTTTTCTTATATGACACTAAGGAGTGGTACCCTACTCATTACGGGCCTCAGGATGTTGTGGTCTTAGAGCCAGAGACACTATCTCAGGAGGGATTCATCCCAACTGAGACAGACGACCTGGGACTCATAAGACAGACGACCTGGGACTCATAGTTTCATAGATCGACTCTTGTACTGGATTTGTCTCCAGCTTACTGTTTCGTATTTTCTCTGACTCATTGATGTTATTATTATTGACTTATGAGTTATATTGTGACTATTCTATTCCATTATCATATTCGTGCTATTCTCCATCTTAGATTTATGATTGAGTATATTGATGTTGTTGGTGTCTCATTATATTGTTAGATAGATTACCCAAACAATGTTTTACCGTCAATTCTGTAGCGTCGACTGTGCGTTGTTTCAGACTTACATCCCTACATCGGGTGCGGGTCGTGACACATTTTTAGTGGTATCCCATGCAGGTCTCTTCGAGGTCGCTATTAGTGCGATTCATAGTGGTGCTCTGAATTGAGTGCTATTACGAGCATGCTTTAAAATATAGGATATATGGTATTGGCTGAGAATACTCAATCACATCTAGAAAAAACTCTTTTGATTCAATTCAACTGTCATCCTTGATATTGATATTTGATCTTTAACTGTCCTTTCTTTGAGTGTCTTTCATCATGTGTCATATTGATTCTTTTCTTTCGCTTTGTCTCAGGATACCGCCTAAGACTAGAGCACAACAGGGGAGAGCAGCTTCTGAGAGGTTTGCGACTTCCCGAGGGCCTGCACCAGTCACTTCTCTGATGATTGGCGTGTCAGCTGCATTCGGGGGTCCACCTCCTACTCAGAGGACTGTGCTGGCTGTATCTGAAGGACTTTCACCTCCACCTTCTATTCCAGTAGATGCGACACAGATGTTCATGTTATTTTACGAGATGTTGGAGGCACAAAGGGCTCAGTCTAAGGCACACCAGAGGCAGACCGACGTCTTATAGCAGGGCATCGAGGGTGGTCATCAGCTTGCTCGTGCCATAGTAGAGAGATGAGTTCTGGTCCAGCAGCAGGTTGCTCCTCAGGTTGCTCAACTTTGGCCAGGCAACATTCAGGACTTTAAGAAGCTGGAGTCTCGGGTCTTCAAGGGGACGAAAGGCATCATCCACACTGATGATTGGCTCGAGGACATTGAGCATCTCATGAGGGTGTCCCGTCTTTCTGAGGATCTAAAGGTTGAGGCGGTAGAACTTCAGCTGTTCGACGTCGCCCGCACTTTGTTCAGGAATTAGCCAATTTTTGTTGACGTAGGAGAGTCTTGGAAGGTGTTCAAGGACCTCTTCAAGAAGAAGTTCTTCGCTCGGGAAGACAGGTTAGACTTAGGGAGGCAATTTGAGAGCCTCATTCAGGAAGCATGTCTGTGGAGGAATATGCTGCAAAGTTCGACTGGTTGAGCCAATTTGTGGAGTATTTAGTAAAAGAGTCGGAGGTTCGAGCTATTCATTTTTGCGAGGGTCTAAACTGGAAAGTAAAGAAACTCATTCCGCCTTTTTATGAGACATACTCGGAGATACTTGTGGAGGCACGCAAGGTTGAGCGGGAGTTGGGTTTGAAGCCCAAGGGAGATCGTGATTCTTTTCTGGGGGCTAACAACAGCACAGTATCTGCCAAGCGTCCTTCTTTCCAGTCCAGGCCTTTTCAGTAGCCGCAACAGCACCAAACTCCATCTAGGGTACCATTTTACCAGGCACCACAGCAGTAGAGATATTTACAGCAAGCTCCTTTCCACTACTGCAAGAAGCCCAACCACATCTGGGAAATTTCTAGGAGAAGGCTAGGAGTTTGTTTGTATTGTGGTACCGAAGTGCATCAGCTGAGAGAGTGTCCTTCCAATACTCGTCGTACAGTTTAGAGAGCAGCTCCAACTCCGAGGACACAGGCGATACCACCTGTAGTACAACCGAGGGGACCGCCGCTTCCGACCCAGCAGCAATATTATGCCCAGCACCAACATCAGAGAGGTGCACGTCAGGGATGAGCGTTCGCTATAAAAGTCGTGGAGGTTGAGCCTACCGTAGATGTCATCGCTGGTTCTATTCTTCTTGATTCTATTCCAGCTTTAGCTTTGTTTGATAGTAGTGCTTTTTATAGTTTTGTATCTGTTTCTTTTGCTCTGAAGTATGGTTTGGTAGCTGAGTCTTTGCTTAGCACTTGCAAGAGATGACCGGGGGAGGCATTATCCTAGTTAATGATATTTGCAAAGATCAAAGAGTTACTCTGGAAGGCCGAGAGTTGAGTGCGTGTCTACTTGTAATGCCACTTTAGAGCTACGATATTGTACTCGGGATGGATTGGTTGACTAGGCACCGTGCTAGTATAGATTGTAGAGGAGGTAGAGTTTTGTTTAGTCCACCAGGAGAGCCAGAGTTTAAGTTTGCTAGAGGAGATACAGAGCAGGAAGAAGGCATTATCTGTGGAGCTATGGTGGAAGACAAGGAGTTTCCACATTCGTTGATAGTAGAGTTCTTGGATGTGTTTCCTGAGGAATTGCCAGGATTGTCGCCAGATCTAGATATTGAATTCTCTATAGACTTGGTGCCAGATGCAGAACCAATTTTATAACCTATCTATAGAGTAAACAACAACGAGCTGTTCGAGCTAAAGAAACAGGTGGACGAATTGCATGATAAGGGGTTTATTAGATCGAGTTCTTCACCATGGGGAGCTCCGATATTTTTTGTACCAAAGAAGGATGGATCGGTGCACATGTGCATTGATTACAGGGTATTGAATAATCTCACTATCAAGAATAAATATCCTTTACCACTGATTGATGACTTGTTCGATCAGTTGAGTGGTGCCAAGGTGTTTTCTAAGATAGATTTGAGATCAGGCTGCCACCAGATAAAAGTGAAGCCGAAGGACATACCGTAGACTGCTTTTAGGACTCGGTATGGTCAGTATATGGTGATGCCGTTTGGGTTGACTAATCCTCGACGATGTTTATAAATTTAATGAACAGGGTATTCTACCAGTACCTTGACAAGTTTGTGGTAGTGTTCATCGATGACATACTCATATACTCGAAGACACCGGAGGAGCATGAGGAGCATTTGCAGATTGTGTTGGATATGCTGAGGAAGGAGAAGCTGTATGGGAAACTGTTCAAGTGTGAGTTCTTCCTAGATAAGGTAGATTTCTTGGGACATGTTGTGACTAGTGATAGGATTTCAGTGGATCCGAAAAAGGTCACAGCAGTGGAGTCTTGGAAGACCCCGAGTTCAGTAGAATCAAGAGTTTCTTGGGATTGGCAGGCTACTATAGGAAGTTTGTGCAAGATTTTTCGAGGATTGTCGAGCCGATGACCAGACTCACTAGGAAGGATGTAGAGTTTTTTTGGACGGAGGATTGTGACATGACCCGCACCCGGATATTCAAACACGAGTACGTGGTTACGCCCAGCCTACGCCGCAGTATCGACGATAGAACGCTGTCTGGGTTATTTCTAACTATCTAACATCTCAATAATATAATATGGTACCTATAAACCCCTGATTTTTTAAGATTTTTAAAACTGGATTTTTCAGAATTTTTTGGGAATTTTTACTAATTAAAAACAAGGGTATTTTAGCATTAAATAAAATTAAATATTTTTAAAATATATTAAAATATTATGAAAATAATATTTTTGGGTGTAAAATAAAATACTGGACTTAGGGTAATTTTCCTGGAATTTATTGGACCCCAAAAACATTTTTAAAAGCCTATAACTATTTAAAAAAAAATAATAAACCGGGCTAAACCGGGCTGAACCGGCTTTTAGAGTAGTGGACCCGCTAGGAGCGGTCGGGTTCAGCTGGACCGATTCTACAGGTACACCATCCTGCAGCCCGTAGAATGTGGGACACTGCTCTAAAAGCCAATCATTTGGAAAAATATATCCAGTCAGGATTGGAGCGAATTACATACTTCTGAAAGCAATTCCAAAAACATAATCAAGCATATAAAACAGATAATAAAAATGAAATACAAGATCACTAACATATGGATGAATGAACAATAGGTATACAGGTAATGTACGAGGATATAGAACAATAACATAATATTTGAAATATGATGAAATAGCTGTAAACTAACTAATGTGCCTCAGAATACAAGTTCATTATGTGATCGATTTGGGTGAACATGATCAATAAGGTAAGACGATTATAAGTGTGGTATGTAATCAGAATATACACGATGAATAATAGGACTTTGATCACATAATCAACTCCAACTCTCCCATCCCCAACAAATACCAATGGATCCAATTACGACACGCTACGAACACGAATATGACAGCTGAATATGAGTAGTGGGTGAGCAGTGTGTATACACGAATAAGCACACTAAACACGAGAAGTATGTGAACACGAAATATAAATCAATACAGAATATACATGATAAAATACATATACAGGAGTACCTGCTAAATATGGCAGGGGATAACATCTCCTGACGGGATCCATGTAGTACAAGTCCGTGAAATCATTGTGTCAAAATCAAGTATACAATTCTAGAACATGCATATATACACTATTATAAATTAAAAACTATTAGAGAATATACTCGCATGAAGTCCTGAGCAAAGTATGTCTCTCGATGCCCAAGCTGGTGTCACACAGACCTATAAATGTGTCACGCCCCAGTCCCAAAAATACGTGGGACTAGGACACGTAAGCATGCCAGCCGTATCGATATGGCAACTCCAATATATGTAAACCAAATCCACACGTATGCTATAATATGAATATCAATCCACAAGTGGTATAAATATATGTCACAAGTCACAGGATATAATCTAAATCTCATCCACAAAAATCAAATATAAATAAATAACCAACATCTATATAACTAGATCTCAATAAGAAGTATCTAAAGATGATAGTTGGATGGAAACAAATCCACTACCAACTCGAATGGTAAAGTACAAAAAAAAACATAATATAAGAATACCAGCTAACGACCACGGGGCTCGAAGAGAAGACATCCTCGAAACATATGTAACCATCCAAACCTGCGCTTCTGTAAATACTCAAGAACAGATACACCTGGAAAGGGACCAGGTCCTCAGAGGAACGTAACAAGATACATAGAAGCAAGCTAAATTGAATACAGTGAACATGCATAATATTTGAAAATAAATAAGTACGCTGTACAAGACCATCTATATGAATGTAAATGAGGACAACTTTTCGACGTATGGGCAAGGGTAGACTACTCGATCTAAGCCTCACAACTCACACACCCGTCTAGAATATCAGAAATTGACATACCTCTGGGGTAGCGACCAGCGCGACTCTACAGAAATTGACATACCTCGGGGGTAGCAACCAGCGTGACACACGTCCGTAGTGCGAACTATATACTACGGTTTACCTGAGTGGTTAAAAGCCCATACGCCTAATGATTGTCCTCTATGATACTAAGTGTCAAGTGTGTGTCAACATATCTAATATATAATAATGACTGAAAGAACTACACATGCAATAAATAAACAGAAATGCAATAAATATACAGAAATATACAAAGCATGCAAAATACGGTAAGCAATTTGGCAAGGTATCTTGCCTGATAAGAAAGCTACAAAAATATAATGTCCCGATGTCAACACCAAGAGTAGAAGCTGCGACCTCAGAATGAACGTCCCCGGATGCTGAAATAAACATGACCACCGTTCCCAGAATAAGCAAAATAGCTAGAAAGCACTTTCTTTTCGTCCAATTTGGACACAGGGGCAAAACGGTAATTTTAGGTAAAAGTGGGGTCTACGTGTGGCCCACTTTGCACCGAAAAATATGCCAAGGGTAACAGTCTCTAAATGGTACAAATTATAGGTCAAACAAACTCTAAATGTCAATATAAACCCAACGGTATGTCCAAATGTGGATTCCGATGGGCCGAACACCATTTCGCCCAAAAAGTCAACCGTGGGGCCCGCCAATTGGCGACTTGGTCAACTATCTCAGAATTGCGTGAAAATTGGGTCACAGGACCAGCGCGTTACCATGAGTCCAGTGGTACAAGTTTCGTCGTGTCACGACCCGTACCCGATGTAAAGATACTAGTCGGAAACAACGCCCAGCCTACGCCGCAGAATCGGCGGTAGAACGCTGTCTAGATAGTCTATCTAACATAAAATGAACCACCAATAATGATAGTATACTCAATCACAGAACTAAGATAGAATGAGCACGAATCAGATGAGAATAGAATAGTCACAATACAACTCATGAGTTTAAAATATTACATCAATGAGTCTTGAAGAGTAACAAAAATAAGCTGGAGACAAATTCAGTACAAAAGAATACTACCATACTACAAAGCTACACTCCAGGGTCAACTATCTCAGTTGGGATAAGTCCCTCTTAAGCCAGGGTCTCAGAATCTAAACCCACAACATCCTGGGGTCCATAATAGGTAGGGTACTCCTCAGTGTCATCTGGAAAAATATATCCAGTCAGGAAAGGAGCAGAGTACATCTCTAACAGCAGTTTTAATCCATGATAAAAACTATGTAACAGTAAATAGCTGTGGATAAACAAGATGCACAAAATAGATACAAGAGATATATAGACAATAAGAAAATACTGGAAAGAAATACAATAATGAACAATATGCCAATGAAACAATAATACTAATGACTAAGTGTGTGAGTATTAGCTTAACATGTGATCGGCTTGGGCAAGATACAATGCGGCCTGGCTAATCATACGTGCGGTGCATGATCAACACTATTCGCTTACCAATACTTTATTCAATAGGGATTTGATCACATATCTATACTAATACTCTCCACCCCCAACTGGTATACTAGATCCAACTACGGTATGCTATGGCACTAGATTCCCCAAGAAGAGAGCGACTCCTCCCGAAAATTGGTGTCTGTACATGTACAAGATAACCAATGAAATAATACTTGCACCATATACACCATATACCAAGGAATAACATCTCATGACGAGATCCGGATATACCAATCCGTGTAACCATAGTGTCAAGAGAAACATGTATATCTACACTAGATACAACGAACATAGAGGATATCATAAATGAGAAACTATCAGAGAATGTACTCGCCTGAAGTCCAAAGAACAGTCTCACAGATGTCTGACTCGGTACCTCAAAGACCTAGATATAGAATACCATATTAAAACAAGATCCCGGAAAGAGAACAAGTCAAACTAGTCAACTTCTAGGTCAATAATTCAATTCTAAGTCAAAAGTCAACTATGGTCAACTCTAAAGTCAACTAAAGTCAAACATGGTCAAACCAAGGTCAACCTCACCAGAAATCTATATAAATAATATAGAAATAAAATACAATAATTTAGGAATCAAAATTAGATCCCAAAAGATACCCACACAAAGTATACTAATAATACAATTAATGCACACTCTAAATAATGTATATACAAACCAATATTTATACAAATAAAATAATATATTATTATTAGTATTATACTACACAAAAGCACACATATATATATATACATATATATATATACACTAAACTTGCACATTTAAATATTAATAATTACTAAACACAATGCACATATTAATGTACATATTTTACATGGCTAGAAGCACACATAAAAATACATTCATTAAATTAACAATTAAATATATAATAATTATAAATAATATAATTACACATTTAAACACATAAATATATTTTATAAAATATTTATGTATAATTTATGTTATTAACATAAGTACATATATAATTGCATGCAAGAAAGCTACATACATATATTTATACACCACATTAGAACACATAGAAATATCTATAGATCTATGCTACAATAAATACCATAATAAATACACTAAAATAATATATAATATCTATATATATTTACTAATTATAAATGAAGAATTCAAAGCATAAATAATTAGATCTACACATAAACACACCAAATTGGAAAGTTTTATACCGTATCCCACTAGATCTAGGATACGCATGTGACACGAGTCCAACACACAAACAAATGTACCCCGAAGGACACAAACAAGTCACAAATAATATTTATGAATAAATCAAAGTGTCAAAAGTAGATCTATGTGTCCGTGTCAAAATACGACATGTACAAAGCCCCGTGTCGGAGGAAAACCCTCAAAATGACACGTATCACCAAATAGTTGGGATACGAACCACATGTACCCAAATATGGATACGACACAAGCCCCAAACACATAATCACATGCCCAATTGATCTATAGGATCAATTGACACACACAACAAAATGTAAATTCGGAATTCCAACAAAATTGACACAAAAAGCACCATAACTTTCTCCATGGGTCTCCTTTGAACATAAAACAAAGTTCTATGGGTAGTACATACATATAGGTTGATTTTACATGATTAAATCTCAGATTTAGAAGCTATTTTAATGGAAAAAACTGAATTATACCTATTGGGAGATGGATTCCCAATGAAACCTCCAATTGAGATGAACTTGTTTCCAAATTGTAGATCCTTGCTCCTCTTTGTAGATCCTTGCTTCCTCCTTCTAGATCCTTGCTTCTCAACTTTCTAATGGTGAATTGGGAAGAATTTGGAATGAATTTGGTGGAGAATTGGAATAGGAATGGAGGAAATTTGGGAGTGGAAAATTCTAGATCTAGATTTGGAATGAGAATGAGAGGAGAGAGAAATTTCCCCCCCTCTAATATAGGCCGGCCATGCCCCCTTCTCCAAGCAATTGTAAAATGTCCAATGTACCCCTTGGGGCCTCTCATAAAGAAATAATTAAGGAAGGAAGCTTCTAGTCTAATCACTTAATTAATTTAATCCATCTCCTTAACTATGGGCTTTCTAAATGGGCCAAATCTAACTATTTAATTCATGTTGGTCCATGGGTCCAAACTAAAATAGTTGGGTCTACTAAAATAAGTTCAAAATAATTAAATAACATCCAACAATAATTAAATAGTACAACAAAAATTATTTACCATGTACAATATTTATTTAAATAGGAAAATTACTAAAATACCCTTTTTCCTAAAATATGGTAGTGACAAGTCTACCCTCCTTAAAATAATTTCGTCCTCGAAATTTAAAGATGAAAACTACCCCCAGAAAATCACAGAACAGAACTAAAGAATCACAATTAACTAATGAACAGAACATAACTAGAAAATAACATACCTCAAGGTACAAACAAATATGGATAACGTTCTCGCATGTCATCCTCTCTCTCCCAGGTAGACTCCCCCAGAGAGTGATGCCTCCATGTGACGCGTACCAAAGGAATAGTCTGGTTCCTCAGCACCTTCTCTTTCCGATCCAGAATCTCAACTGGCTGCTCTGGATAGCTAAGAGTAGGGCCCACCTCTATCTCTGAGTGATCCAATACATGACTAGGATCTGCCACGTATCGTCTCAACTGCGACACATGAAATACGTTGTGCACTCCCTCCAATACAGGTGGCAAGTCTAGTCTATAAGCAACTGCACCGACCCTCTCTAGAATAGTGAAAGGTCCGATGAATCGCGGACTAAGCTTTCCGCCTCCACCGAAGCGAATCGTGCCTCGTGTCGGAGAAATCCTCAGAAACACCAAACCACCCACCTAGAACAAAACACCATCTTAAGAACTTAATCTATAACAAACAAGAACAAGCACAAACAAAATCTAAACTATACCTCGAATTCTAAAGGTCTCCGATGGCTATCGGCCCAATGCCGCTGTCTGTCCTGCGCCACTCGAAGTCTGTCTCTGATCAACTGAACCTTCTCCGCTGCATCCACAACCATCTCTGGCCCAAGCAAAACTCTCTCTCCAACATCGTCCCAAGACAAAGGAGTACGACACCTCCGACCATATAGAGCTTCAAAAGGTGACATCTCTATACTGGCCTGGTAACTGTTGTTGTAAGCAAACTCTACCAAATAGAGATGGTCCTCCCAAGAACCCCCAAAATCTAGTACACAAGTGCACAGCATATTCTCGCGAGTCTGGATAGTCCGCTCAGACTGCCCATCTGTTTGGGGATGATATGCAGTATTGAACTTGAGCTGAGTGCCCAAACTCTCCTGCAAACTCCTCTAGAAATGAGAAGTGAAACGACTATCCCGATCTGAGACTATGCTGACGGGAACTCCATGTATCATAATAATCTGCCTCACATACATCTCTGCCAGCTTCTCCGTAGACAAACCCACCTTGAAAGGCAAAAAGTGGGCCGACTTGGTCAACCTATCAACAATGACCCAAATTGCGTCTTTCCCTCCTGGAGATCGTGGAAGTCCGGACACAAAATCCATAGTAATGTGTTCCCACTTCCACTCTGGAATGGGTAATGGCTGAAGTAAACCTCCTGGCCTCTGCCTCTCGGCTTTCACCTGTTGGCACACCAAGCATCTGGATACAAACTATGCCACTTCCCTCTTCATGCCATACCACCACACACTCTCTCGCATATCCCGATACATCTTGTATGGAATACGGAGAGCGATGCGCTTCCTGCAACACCTCCTCATGTAACTCCCCACTAGGCACACACAATCTAACTTTATGCCTCAAAGATCCATTCTCTGAAATAGTAAAATCATCCTCCAAACCTGCTCTCACCTGAGCTCTGATACTCCTCAAAGATACATTATCATACTGTGCTGCCTTAATCCTATCCATCAAATCTGAGTGTATCTGCAATCCCCACATCTGTATAGTACCACCAGGAACAATCACCTCAATGCCCAAGCTCTCCAAGTCCTCCAACAAATATCGATCCTGCGTTAAGAACATAGCTACCGGATACCTGCTCAAAGCATCGGCAACTACATTGGCTTTCCCAGGATGATATTGCAAAGAGATATCAAAATCCTTCATCAGTTCCAACCACCGACGCTGCCTCATGTTCAACTCCTTCTGCGTGAAAACGTACTTCAAGCTTTTGTGGTCTGTGAAGATCTCCACACGCTTTCCGTACAAATAATATTTCCACAACTTCAGAGCGAAGATGACGGCTGCCAACTCCAAATCATGGGTAGGATAGTTCTTTTCATGAGGACGCAATTGCCTGGATGCATAGGCAATCACTTTCCCATGCTGCTGAATAACATAATCTAAACCCTTCCCCGATGCATCACTATAAATAGTGAAACCTCCGGACCCTGATGGTAACGTCAAAATAGGAGCAGACGTCAACCTCTTCTTCAACTCTTCAAAAGCAACCTGGCAATCCTCCGTCCAAACAAACTCCACATCCTTCCTTGTGAGTCTGGTCATCGGCTCGGCAATCCTCGAAAAATCTTGCACAAACTTCCTGTAGTAGCCTGTCAATCCCAAGAAACTCCTGATCTCTGCTACCAAACTTAGAGTCTTCCAAGATTCCACTGCTGAAATCTTCTTCGGATTCACTGAAATACTATCACCAGTCACAATATGCCCCAAGAATTCTACCTTGTCCAAGAAAAACTCACATTTGGACAACTTCCCATAAAGCTTCTCCTTCCTCAGCACATCCAACACAATCCTCAAATGCTCCTCATGCTCCTCCGGTGTCCTCGAGTATATGAGTATGTCGTCGATGAACACCACCACGAACTTGTCAAGGTACTGGTGGAACACCTTGTTCATCAAGTTCATAAATACTGCTGGTGCATTAGTCAAACCAAATAGCATCACCATAAACTCGTACTGACCATACCGAGTTCTAAAAGCAGTCTTCAGTATATCCTCCGGCTTCACCTTCACCTGATGGTAGCCTGATCTCCAATCTATCTTAGAAAATACCTTCGCACCACTCAACTGATCAAATAGATCATCAATCCGTGGCAAAGGATACTTATTCTTGATAGTGAGATTATTCAAAGCCCTGTAATCAATACACATGCGCACCGATCTATCCTTCTTTGGTACAAACAATACCGGGGCTCCCCATGGTGAAGAACTCGATCTGATAAACCCCTTATCCTGCAATTCGTTCACCTGCTTCTTCAACTCGACCAGCTCGCTGTTGTTTACTCTATAGACATGCTGCGAAATTGGTTCTGCACTTGGCACCAAGTCTATAGAAAATTCAACATCTCGATCTGGTGGCAATCCTGGCAATTCCTCAGGAAACACATCCAAGAACTCTGCTATCAATGGATGCGGCAACTCCTTGTCTTCCACCATAGCTCCACAAATAATGCCTTCTCCCTGCTCCGCAGCTCCTCTAGCAAACTCGAACTCTGGCTCTCCTGGCGAACCAAACAAAACTCTACCTCCTCTACAGTCTATGCTAGCACGGTGCCTACTTAACCAATCCATCCCAAGTACAATATCGTAGCTCGGAAGTGGCATTACAAGTAGACACGCACTCAACTCCCGGCCTCCCAGAGTAACTCTCTGGTCCTTATAAATATCATTAACCAGGATAATGCCTCCCCCGGTCATGATCTTGTAAGTCCTAAGCAAAGACTCAGCTACCAAACCATGCTTTAGAGCAAAAGAAACAGATATAAAACTATGGGAAGCACTACTATCAAACTAAGCTAAAGCTGGAATGGAATCAAGAATAATAGAACCTGCGATGACATCTCCGGTGGGTTCCTCCTCTTCGACGGTTATAGCAAACGCTCGTCCCTGTCGAGCACCTCCCTGCTGTTGATGCTGGACAAAACGCTACTGCTGTGTCGGAAGCGGTCTCCTCGGCTGTGCTGCAGGTGGTCTCGTTTGTGTCCTCGGAGCTGGAGCTGCTCCCTGAACTGCACGACGAGGACACTCCCTTGATTGATGCCATTCAGTACCACAATACAAACAAACTCCTAGCCTCCTCCTTTAAACTTCCCAGATGTGGCCGGGCTTCTTGCAGAAGTTGCATGGAGCTTGCTGTAACTGTCTCTGCTGCTGAGGTGCCTGGTAAAAAGGCGCTCTAGCTGGAGTCTGGTTCTGCTGTGGCTGCTGGAAAGGTCTGGACTGGAAATGAGGACGTTTGGCAGATACTGCACTGCCGTTGGCCCCCAGAAAAGAATCGCGGTCTCTCTTGGTCTTCAAACCCAGATCCCGCTCAACCTTGCGTGCCTCCGCAAGTATCTCCGAGTATGTCTCATAAAAAGACGGAATGAGAATCTTCACTTCCCAGTTTAGACCCTCTCGGAAACGAATAGCTCGAACCTCCGGCTCTCTCACCAAATACTCTGCAAATTGGCTCAACCTACCGAACTTCGCAGCGTATTCCAACACAGACATGCTCCCCTGAATGAGACTCTCAAATTGTCTCCCCAAGTCAAGCCTGTCTATCCGGGCGAAAAACTTCTTCTTGAAAAGGTCCTTGAATACCTCCCAAGATTGTCCTACGTCAACCAATACTGGCTCATTCCTGAACCAAGTGCGAGCGACGTCGAACAGTTGAAGTCCTACCGCCTCAACCTTCAGATCTTCAGAAAGACGGGACACCCTCATAAGACGCTCAATGTCCTCGAGCCAATCATCAGCATAGACGATGCCCTCCGTCCCCTTGAAAACCCTAGGCTCCAGTTTCTTGAAGTCCTGAATGTTGCCTGGCCGAAGCTGAGCAACTTGAGGAACAACCTGCTGCTGGACCGAAACTCCTCTCTCAACTACAGTACGAGCAAGCTGATGAGCACTCTCGATGCCCTGCCGTAGGACGTCGGTCTGCCTCTGATGTGCCTCTAACTGAGCCCTCTGTGCCTCGAGCATCTCACGAAACAGTGTAAACATCTGTGACGCCTCTGCTGGCACATGAGGTGGAGGTGGAAGCCCCTCAGATACAGCTGGCAAAGTCCTCTGAGTAGGTGGTGGACCTCCGAAAGCAGCTGACACTCCAATCACCGTAGAAGTGACTGGTGCAGGCCCTCGGGATGTCGCAGACCTCTCAGAAGCTGCTCTCCCATGCTGTGATCTAGTCTTAGGCGGCATCCTGAGACAAAGCGAAAGAAAGAATCAATATGGCACAAGATGTAAGATATCAAGGAAAGGACAGTTTAAGGGATCAAGTATCAATGTCAAAGGAGAATAGTTGAATCAAAAGAATTTTCCTAGATGTGATTGAGTATCTCAGCCTATATCCTATATCCTATCGCAGGCTCGCAGTAGTACAACTAAGTTGTTGCACTACCACGATATCACATACTTGTGAAGCTAGACCTGCATGGGCCACCACCAAAAATGTGTCACGACCCGTACCCGATGTAAGGATACTAGTCGGAAATAACGCCCAGCCTACGCCGCAGAATCGGCGGTAGAACGCTGTCTAGATAGTCTATCTAACATAAAATGAACCATCAATAATGATAGTATACTCAATCACAGAACTAAGATAGAATGAGCATGAATCAGATGAGAATAGAATAGTCACAATACAACTCATGAGTTTAAAATAATACATCAATGAGTCTTGAAGAGTAACAAAAATAAGCTGGAGACAAATCCAGTACAAAAGAATACTACCATACTACAAAGCTACACTCCAGGGTCAACTGTCTCAGTTGGGATAAGTCCCTCTTGAGCCAGGGTCTCAGAATCTAAACCCACAACATCCTGGGGTCCATAATAAGTAGGGTACTCCTCAGTGTCATCTGGAAAAATATATCCAGTCAGGAAAGGAGCATAGTACATCTCTAACAGCAGTTCTAATCCATGATAAAAACTATGTAACAGTAAATAGCTGTGGATAAACAAGATACACAAAATAGATACAAGAGATATATAGACAATAAGGAAATACTGGAAAGAAATACAATAATGAACAATATGCCAATGAAACAATAATACTAATGACTATGTGTGTGAGTATTAGCTTAACATGTGATCGGCTTGGGCAAGATACAATGCGGCCTGGCTAATCATACGTGCGGTGCATGATCAACACTATTCGCTTACCAATACTTTATTAAATAGGGATTTGATCACATATCTATACTAATACTCCCCACCCCCAACTGGTATAATAGATCCAACCACAGTATGCTATGGCACTAGATTCCCCAAGAAGAGAGCGACTCCTCCCGAAAATCGGTGTCTGTACATGTACAAGATAACCAATGAAACAATACTTGCACCATATACACCATATACCAAGGAATAACATCTCATGACGAGATCCGGATATACCAATCCGTGTAACCATAGTGTCAAGAGAAACATGTATATCTACACTAGATACAACGAACATAGAGGATATCATAAATGAGAAACTATCAGAGAATGTACTCGCCTGAAGTCCAAAGAACAGTCTCACAGATGTCTGACTCGGTACCTCGATGACCTAGATATAGAATACCATATTAAAATAAGGTCCCGGAAAGAGAACAAGTCAAACTAGTCAACTTCTAGGTCAATAATTCAATTCTAAGTCAAAAGTCAACTATGGTCAACTCTAAAGTCAACTAAAGTCAAACATGGTCAAACCAAGGTCAACCTCACCAGAAATCTATATAAATAATATAGAAATAAAATACAACAATTTAGAAATCAAAATTAGATCCCAAAAGATACACACACAAAGTATACTAATAATACAATTAATGCACACTCTAAATAATGTATATACAAACCAATATTTATACAAATAAAATAATATATTATTATTAGTATTATACTACACAAAAGCACACATATATATATATACATACATATATATATATACACTAAACTTGCACATTTAAATATTAATAATTACTAAACACAATGCACATATTAATGTACATATTTTACATGGCTAGAAGCACACATAAAAATACATTCATTAAATTAACAATTAAATATATAATAATTATAAATAATATAATTACACATTTAAACACATAAATATATTTTATAAAACATTTATGTATAATTTATGTTATTAACATAAGTACATATATAATTGCATGCAAGAAAGCTACATACATATATTTATACACCATATTAGAACACATAGAAATATCTATAGATCTATGCTACAATAAATACCATAATAAATACACTAAAATAATATATAATATCTATATATATTTACTAATTATAAATGAAGAATTTAAAGCATAAATAATTAGATCTACACATAAACACACCAAATTGGAAAGTTTCATACCGTATCCCACTAGATCTAGGATACGCATGTGACACGAGTCCAACACACAACCAAATGTACCCCGAAGGACACAAACAAGTCACAAATAATATTTATGAATAAATTAAAGTGTCAAAAGTAGATCTATGTGTCCGTGTCAAAATACGACATGTACAAAGCCCCGTGTCGGAGGGAAACCCTCAAAATGACACGTATCACCAAATAGTTGGAATACGAACCACATGTACCCAAATATGGACATGACACAAGCCCAAACACATAATCACATGCCCAATTGATCTATAGGATCAATTGACACACACAACAAAATGTAAATTCGGAATTCCAACAAAATTGACACAAAAAGCACCATAACTTTCTCCATGGGTCTCCTTTGAACATAAAACAAAGTTCTATGGGTAGTACATACATATAGGTTGATTTTACATGATTAAATCTCAGATTTAGAAGCTATTTTAATGGAAAAAATGAATTATACCTATTGGGAGATGGATTCCCAATGAAACCTCAAATTGAGATGAACTTGCTTCCAAATTGTAGATCCTTGCTCCTCTTTGTAGATCCTTGCTTCCTCCTTCTAGATCCTTGCTTCTCAACTTTCTAATGGTGAATTGGGAAGAATTTGGAATGAATTTGGTGGAGAATTGGAATGGGAATGGAGGGAATTTGGGAGTGGGAAATTCTAGATCTAGATTTGGAATGAGAATGAGAGGAGAGAGAAATTTTCCCCCCTCTAATATAGGCCGACCATGCCCCTTTCCCAAGCAATTATAAAATGTCCAATGTACCCCTTGGGGCCTCTCATGAAGAAATAATTAAGGAAGGAAGCTTCTAGTCTAATCACTTAATTAATTTAACCCATCTCCTTAACTATGGGCTTTCTAAATGGGCCAAATCTAACTATTTAATTCATGTTGGTCCATGGGTCCAAACTAAAATAGTTGGGTCTACTAAAATAAGTTCAAAATAATTAAATAACATCCAACAACAATTAAATAATACAATAAAAATTATTTACCATGCATAATATTTATTTAAATAGAAAAATTACTAAAATACTCTTTTTCCTAAAATGTGGTAGTGACACGTCGCAATATGACGAGCGTGCACAAAATGCGCACGACTTTCATAAAGGTTGCGATACGGGATTTGTCCGCGGATACGGGCTGATTTCGACGCACACACGCGTCCGAATCAGTTTCTGCGAACTCTCACTTGTTCGGTTACACTGCACGCGCTATTCGGTATACTTGGTACACGACGGGGCGGTCCCATTTGACGGGGCGCACTCCGTTTCACAACTTTTGAAAATTTAGAAAAGTATGTTCGTGGGGTTTTTTAATAAATTTAATTCTGTCTACAGCAGTTAATAATCTAGGGTTATTTTACAAAAAATAAACTAGGTCAAGTGTTCTACGCATACCAAAAAGAATCATCAAATTCGGATCTTTGTGGTGGGAGATACGAACTCCGAAACATGGGTGATCACCGCAGTTTTCTGCAATCCCAAAATTTGGTCTATTTTTGCCAACTTTAGTACTATTTTTGCCTATGGTTACGCGTTGTTCGAGGTCTACTATCACACAGATATGGAAGAGGGTTAAGGGGTGAGCATACCGGTGAAGACGGGGTAGCGTTTGGTTGAGCGAGACGACAAAAAATAACTCCGGAACACATGTACCTTGTTGCGGAATTCTGCAGTGCGCAGGATCGCGGTCGTCGGGATTGGTTTGGACGGCCTGGCGGGGATCTCCGGCTGCGGTGGTGGCGCTCTCTAGGTCTAGATGGGAAGAGGAATGGTTTGGATGATTTAGGTTTAGGGTTTTATTTGAATTAAGGATGATATATATATGATGAGATAGAAAGAAGGGGCGGGTTCACGTTACAGCGGGTGCTGGGCTTGCTTGGGCTCTGTTGCAATTTGTAACTAAAGGGAGTGTAGCGGATGGTTGGCTGTGCTAATTTGCTAAGGGAGGGGTGTAGCGGATGGTTGGCTGTGCTAATTAGATTGGTTTGGGTATTCGTTAATAGGAATGGGTTGGATAGTAGTTATTAATAATAGTTAATAGTTTTTTTTCTTTTCTTTTCTTTTCATTTTTCTTTTATTTTTATATTCCCTTTAAATATATATGTATATATATATATATATATAAATAAATATATATATACGTATATACTCATTGAAAAATTCTAGAATTACACTAATACATACCATTAAGCTAGCAACTGCTCAAGGGATCTTCTACATGAAATAAATTCAGAAAAATTTATAATTGCTCCATAAATCCCCTAAATGCACATATATATATAAATACATAGAAAAATTCTAAAAAATATATTTGTGCACACCATTAAGCTAGCAACTGTCCAAAGGGTCTCCTACATGGAATAAATTCAGAAAAATTTCTAATGGCCCCATAAGTCCCCTAAGTGCACCAATACCTAAAATAAAAATTAATAAAAATCTATTTCTCCTAATTAGCCACTAATTACTACCATTTAATTAATAATTAATAAAAAAACTTAATACCATTTTTTAGGATTAGGGGTTTTACATTCTACCAAACTTATAAAAATTTTGTCCTCGAAATTAAAACTAAGCCGTGGTAGAAAGTCAAGGGTGGTATAAGATTTGTATTGTTTAAAATACAAGGCTGGTTTAAAGGAGTGGGCGATGTTGCACGTTGCACATCCCAAAAAATTATGAAAAAATCCACATTAGCGAAAAGTAGGTTTCTCCATGTGTCATGTCCAATGGTGTGGACACCTAAATGCTCTTTTGCATAAAAGTGTCCAACAATTAAAAAATTACACAAAGATGAGAATTGGATGATGGGCACGTCTAGGATAAGGGTATGGAATTTGTAGGGAGACAGTGGCTAGTGTAGTGCTCCAATTATCGAAGCACGGTAAGGTGCGCTAAGTGATACAATTATTGCAAAATTAAATAAAAAATATCGTGTTCTATCTCTAACTGGACTCAATCTAGCCTTAGTCTCACTATCTCCGCCAAGTAGGTCTAATTTTGGGTGAGGGTTCATAATCTATCAAACTTAAAATTTATTCATCTATCACCTAAGGCTATACATCTAGGAAAACTATTCCTCAAATTATTTAATCATGTTATTCAATCCTCAAAGTTTTAACATCAAACATATCATCTATGATATGCCCTTAATCAATTATAAAAGAGAGTCACTAAGTCATGTGATTAGCCTTGTGGGGTATATCTAGTACTATCAGTGTCAACTTATACCAGCACGAGGTTTCGTCTTTCCGAAATAGGGGTAGACGGAGAGCAATAATAAAAAAAATTCAAGGTGAAGGTGATATAATACAAGTACGAGGCTCAAAGAGATTAAAAAATTCGAAAGGAGAGTTGTCAGGATAGTTGTGGATTAAAATCCTATTTTTGGTAATTTTCTATTTATATGCTCGTATCAATACAGTTATGTAATCGATACGATGTGTCAGACATGTCTAGGGGCAAGTATATCCGTCTACTACTATGTTTCTTAATCCACGTAAAGTAGTCATGCGAAGAGCGAACCAAGCGCACTAAGGTTAGCTAGACCTTAATACACCGATTCTGATTTGGCAATTGTATCATTGTGTGCACCCAATAATACATATATCATGAGCAAGCTCGATAAAAGAATAAGCTTGCAAAAACTAGGCTATAATAGCAGCATAAGTCAAGGTAGTACAGCAAACATAAATACGCTGGATTATGATGAAAGAAGGTACATAACAATTCAAGTTCACAAAAGATAAGACTCCATAATCTCTACAGTTGTCATACTAATTCCTTGTCTAAGTTGATAGTCGACAAAGTAGGGGTATAGCCTCTAAGTTCTATAGCCTAAAAAAAAATACTGTCGTCCTAAGCTAGCATACAGTTAATGTTGTTCAATCACACTTCAATAATAGGTCAAAAGACTATGTCATACTAGGTTGTGAGGTATACTACCCAACTTATAACAATAAACTAATATTGTAATTGTCTTAAGGATAATGTAGAAACTCCTGTTAAGGTCTACGAGAAGGGTTCTTGGTGCTTATTAGGGTATAGGTCATGGTCGTCTTAAGTCTTAGTCTTAGTGCAAGTGTCAATAGTAAGAATGGAACAGTTACTGGCCTCAAGGGAAAGGGAATATAACTCGTATCGAGGTGGGGGTACATGTTACGCAATTTAAAACTAAGGGATAAGCACCAGGTCTCAATCTATAAGAATAGCTTAAACCATCAAATTCTAACTACTAAGCACACAATTTCAAAATTTCAAGATTATAACTATAACCTTAGCAAACTATATATCCTAACATAGAATAAAATCTCTTGGTCTACAATCAGAAGTGTCAGGTGGCACGAGTTGAAAGATGAAGAGAAGAAACGTAATCAGTCGTCGCACACTAGTGAGCGCTATGGTCGCAAAGGAGCAATATATGAAATTAAAATAGATGGCTCTAGATAGCATCATGGTTCTCTAAAGGGGGGTGATATGCTAGTTGCTATGTTCGAGGTATGATCAAGAAAAAAGGTTAATTATATTCCTCTAGGCTTCCTAAGGTGCTGTCTACTAATAATAAGACAATGATATAAGTTTATAGTTCTCCAATACTATCTAATTATGAAGGTTAGGTTCAGTCCTAATATTCAATTTTGGTTTTCTATTGGTTCCTCCATACCGGGGTCAAGCATTATGGTAAAACTTCTAACTAACTCTAGTAGCGTCTATACTACTCTCAAGTCTTCATAATACATCAAGGGGTAATGGTAAACCAATCTATAGATAAGGAATTCTAAGGTTCACAAGATATTCTAAACTTAGTGGTGTGTCTATATTCTCGTTGTATTCTTAATAGGTGTTCTACCATAATTATCATCCTAATAATAGGGGTTCCTATATTCTTGCAGAAGGATATACTCAAAGAACTATTAGGGAAGTACAGAAATCAAGCAGGATGCAATTATTCAGATAGAATAGATTAGAAGGAGAGCGAATCATAGTCAATTATGAATGAGATCCTATACTCTATTCCTAGGTGCAGGCTTGTTCGGTACAATAATATAACCGAGACAATATGCTCTTGACCTGCATGGGCCACCACAAAAATATGTTATGCCCTAGTACCAAAAATACGTGGGACTAGGACACGTAAGCATGCCAGCCGTATGGATATGGCAACTCCAATATATGGAAACCAAAATCCACACGTACGCTGTAATATGAATATCAATCCACAAGTGGTATAAACATATGTCACAAGTCACAGGGTATAATCTAAATCTCATCCACAAAAATTAAATATAAATAAATAACCAACATCTATATAACTAGATCTCAATAAAAAGTATCTAAAGATGATAGTTGGATAGAAATAAATCCACTACCAACTCGAATGGTAAAGTACAAAAAAAATACAATATAAGAATACCAGCTAATGACCACGGGGCTCGAAGAGAAGACATCATCGAAACATATGTAACCATCCAAATCTACGCTCCTGCAAATACTTAAGAACAGATACACCTGGAAAGGGACCAGGTCCTCAGAGGGACGTAACAAGATACATAAAAGTAAGCCAAATTGAATACAGTGAACATGCATAATATTTGAAAATAAATAAGTACGCTGTACAAGACCATCTATATGAACGCAAATGAGGACAACTTTTTGACGTATGGGCAAGGGTAGGCTACTCGATCTAAGCCTCACAACTCACACACCCGTCTAGAATATCAGAAATTGATATACCTCTGGGGTAGCGACCAGCGCGACTCTACATAAATCGACATACCTCGGGGGTAGTGATTAGCGCGACACACGCCCGTAGTGAGAACTATATACTACGATTTACCAGAGTGGTTAAAAGCCCATACGCCTAATAATTGTCCTCTATGATACTAAGTGTTAAGTGTGTGTCAACATATCTAATATATAGTAATGACTGAAAGAACTACACATGCAATAAATAAACAGAAATTCAATAAATATACAAAAATATACTAAGCATGCAAAATACTGTAAGCAATTTGGCAAGGTATCTTGCCTGGCAAGAAGCAGCAAAAATATAATGTCCCGATGTCAACACCAAGAGTAGAAGCTGCGGCCTCAGAATGAACATCCCCGGATGCTAAAATAAACATCACCAACATTTCCAGAATAAGCAAAATAGCTAGAAAGTACTTCCCTTTCGTCCAATTTGGACACAGGGACAAAACGGTAATTTCAGGTAAAAGTGGGGTCCACGTGTGGCCCACTTTGCACCAAAAAATATGCCAAGGATAACACTCTCTAAATAAGATAAATTATAGTTCAAACAAACTCTAAATGTTAATACAACCCAACGGTATATCCAAATGTGGATTCCGATAGGCCGAACACAATTTCGTCCAAAAAGTCAACCGTGGGGCTCGCCAATTGACGACTTGGTCAACTATCTCAGAATTGCTTAAAAATTGGGTCACAGGACCAGCGCGTTACCACGAGTCCATGCGCGCGACTTTCGTAAAAGTTGCGATACGGAGTTTGTCCGTGGATACGGGCTGATTCCAGCACGCACACTAGTCCAAATCAGTTTTTGCAAACTCTCACGTATCCGATTATACTGCGCGCACCGTTCGGTACACTTGATACACGGTAGAGCGGTCCCGTTTGGCAGGGCGTGCTCTGTTTCACAACTTTTGGAAATATAGAAAAGTGTGTTTGTGGGATTTTCCAATAAATTTAATTCTGTCTACAGTAGTTAATAATCTAGGATTATTTAACAGAAATTAAACTAGGTCAAGTGGTCTACGCATACAAAAAAGAATCATCGAATTTGGATCTCTGTGGTGGGAGATACGAACTCCGAAACATGGGTGATCACCGTATTTTTTTACGATCCCAGAATTTGGTCTATTTCTGCCAACTTTGGCGCTATTTTCGCCTATGGTTACGCATTGTTCAAGGTCTACTATCACACAGATATGGAAGAGGGTTAAGGGATGAGCATACCGGTGAAGATGGAGTAGCGTTTGGTTGAGCGAGGCGACAGAAAATAACTCCGGAACACAGGTACCTTGCTGCAGAATTTTGTAGTGCGCGGGGTCGCGGTCGTCGGGATTGTTTTGGACGGCCTGGCGGGGTTCTTCGGCTGCGGTGGCGGCGCTCTCTAGGTCTAGATGGGAAGAGGAAGGGTTTGGATGATTTAGGTTTAGGATTTTATTTGAATTAAGGATGATATATATATGAAGAGATGGAAAGAAGGGGCGGGTTCACGTTCCAGCGGGTGCTGGGCTTGCTTGGGCTCTGTTGTAATTTGCAACTAAAGGGGGTGTAGCGGATGGTTGGCTGTGCTAATTAGATTGGTTTGGGTAAGAGTTAATAGGAATGGGTTGGATAGTAGTTATTAATAAT